>CM062253.1:27206835-27530032 GCA_031216405.1 Syzygium malaccense | reverse complement strand
TCTTGTGTTTTTTTTAAGCAAAGCTATATTGATTATAAGCTAAGCGATTCTCTGCGCTTTTCATCATTGCAAATGGTTCGTGTTGGTGTTTAGGGAATCGAGTCGTTTTGGTCATTAAGTACTATCGATTTCTCTATTCGATAATAACAATGAGTTAAAGTACAAATTTGATTATGAATGATACTATGTTAATTCGTATTTATTTATTATATTCATTCGTTCCAACATTATAATATTAAAAGATTTCGCAAAGTATGATTACAAATGTAAATCAATCAGGTGGTCTAATTGGCAAGGCGGTGACGGGAACAAACAAAATTCTAAAAGGCATCTTTATCGATATATTGACGTAATCAAGGAATTATGTTTTTTTATAACTAAATTGATCAGACCATCGCCTAGAACAAACAAAAGCAGATTGAGCAATACAATCGTCGATTTCCATTCAAACCAATGATTTCAAGATAATCAAATTAAATTCGATTTTGGTTTAGAAAATAGAGATTAGTGCACAAAAAATCTTAAAACTGGGTAATTTGTTAATTCTAAAGGCCCAAGAGCAGCCATCCGAACTGCCCGACCCAATTGCAAACCGATCCGACCCGGCCCAATCCAAGGCCCAATTTCCGGCCAGTACCACACAGAGGCCCAACGGCCCAAGCTCTCCAACGATCATCCATATAAAACCCGCCTCGTCCCCGACCCTCTCATCTTCCTCGCTAGGGTTTTCTTCGCTTCCAGCGGCGGTTTCTTGCAGAGACACCAGGCCGGCGGCGCAGCCGAACCTCGTGAAGAGAAGAAGCAGCTCGTGGAGACATGCCGGCGGGTCACGGCGTGCGCTGCCGGACGAGGGACTCGTTCTCGAGGCCGTTCAGGAAGAAGGGGTACATCCCCCTGACGACCTACCTCAGGACCTACAAGATCGGCGACCACGTCGACGTCAAGGTCAACGGCGCCGTCCACAAGGGGATGCCCCACAAGTTCTACCACGGCCGCACCGGCCGCATCTGGAACGTCACCAAGCACGCCGTCGGCGTCGAGGTCAACAAGCAGGTGTGTACTGCAATTTTCCTTCCTTTGTGTTCGAGCTCGATTGCACGGTTCCTTCGCGTTCTGTTGTGTGATCCGGCGATGGAATCGTGGTCGACGGAAGCGTTGGTGATGGAAAGTCTGGGTACTTGTTGCGGTATAGTTGTTGGCGCCTGTGATTTCCGCGGAAATGGTGGCATGCTTTGGCCATTTGTGTCTGAATGATGTTTCTTTTCCTGGCACGTTGTGGTCATATTAAGAATCGATGTTCCTCCGTGCCTTATGTTGAGTTGCTCGGTCTTTGCACCAGCAATTATCTGTGCCGGGTTGGTGATGGGCATTGAAACCGTCTCTAGACTGAGGTAGTTCAATTCGTTTGGATGGTTTCCAAATGTTGGATTTTTCACCCGCATTGTCCCCCTCGAGCTTGTTTAAGTTCAGACCTAATTCTCCTGCGCCTGGAAAAGTGCTGATCTCGCCATTATTGTCTGCTGCTCGTATATCATTTTTAGATAAAGCCCAGTCCTAGGGGTGGCAATTCGTGTCATGCCTTCATATTTGCGTAGGTAGTAATTTCGACTTTGATGACATAATAAAGATTGTCTCTTGAAACGAAGAAATTATGCATTGCTACATCAGACGTCGAGCCAGTTGCATGTATAGAACTCGTGTGCGATTCGAATTCTTCTGCTACTTTACTCTCGTCATTGTGGTGCTCATGTCTCATTTTGATTCGTTTTGGAGATTGCATGGAATTACTTGATGTGCTTTGCATTGGAGAAAGAGGCCATTGTAGTTGATATGCTTTGACTTTGCCATTGTTAATTCTGTGGTGGTTTATTTAGGCGGATGTTTTACTTGTTTTCCATGTCTCTACATGGTGCTGTAGTTAGTTTTTAAACTAGGTTCACTTTGTACTCTAGTATGGTTGTTTATTGTCTTACTGAAATGCAATTTCTTTTGTCACGAATTAGGTGGGCAATAGAATAATCAGGAAAAGGATCCATGTGCGCATCGAACATGTTCAGCCTTCAAGATGCACCGAGGATTTCCGTTTGAGAAAGATCCAGAACGATAAGCTGAAAGCTGAGGCCAAGGCAAGAGGCGAGAAAATCAGCACCAAGAGGCAGCCAGAGGGCCCCAAACCAGGATTCATGGTGGAGGGGGCAACCCTCGAAACTGTTACTCCTATCCCGTATGATGTCGTAAATGACCTTAAGGGTGGTTACTAGAGCTGATCTGTATTGGTTAGCTCTGATTTGTGATTTGTGAGCCACATACATGTGGTAGCTGGTTTAGTTATATTCATGATCTAAATCCCGAGTCTTCTTTCTTGACTTGCTTCTCAATTTTTTTTGGGGGATTTTTTTGTCTGTTTCGAGCTGTTCTTTGAATGCTGCGGAAGCAATAGTATCAAATTAAGAACTACTATTGAGTCGTCTTTCTTTTTATTTCCAATGCCCCTTTGAAGGCTACCGATAATTTCCCCAATCATTCTTAGGTGTTTTGTCTGATTCAGCCATTACTATTAGAATCCGCTTTCTGATCTCGTGGTATCCTTCGTCCCCGACGAACTCATGCTGCATGATTGGTCTATAGAATCTTCTTGGTGGAATATGGTTATTGGATTATTCAAAATTTTACTTTCTTTGGTTAGATTCTCAATTATTAAACTCAGAGATTTGGATTAACGGAAATGAATTGTCGGTTGGAATCGACATTGCTTGCTGATTCCCTTCAAATGGTCACTGATAGGCATGAACATGATCAGTGAAGTGTGTGTAAAGATAAGTATATGTGCTGTAGTAAGCAGTCTGTCACAAGCTTGGAAACTGCTCTCCGGCTTCTCAGTGACTCCGAGCAAAAGTTAGCTTAACCCGCACACTCTCTGCTTGATATATAAGGTTCCGCATTGAATTCACTAACAGGACATCTCAGAACACTTTCTTCTTGTCTCTTTCCAATTGATATTCCTGATTTTCTGGTTCGTTTGTCGGTTTGCCATGGACTTGGGATGAACTTGCACTGAGATGCTCACCCGTGGGGACGTGAAACTGCAAGAGTCCTTAGACCGAGAGGGAGCTAACCAGGGCTGGACCGCTAACTCGAAACTCATTGATGAGGAAGTCTCTGGCATTCCCATGTCTTCTGCTGCTGCTGCTTTTCTCAGGTTTTGTATTTTGTTCATATGAGTGTGTGTGTTCTTTACATGGTCGTCTTGTTAACTGCTGCGCGTTAACCCATTCTGCCGTGCTCACGGTCTGTAGAAGGCAGTTCGTTGGTCCTCTGAACTGCTTAACCATCTTGCCCGATAGAAAACAAAAAGAAAAAAAACAACGATGCAGTAGCGTACAAGATTTCATTTACTTACTGTTAGCTGCAGAAGAAATCATAAGGAAGAAACCATGAAAATATATCCCCTAAATATAATGGATCAGTCACACCTTCTTCCATGGAAATATACCCTGAATAGCATAGATCAGTCGAACGTAATCATCTCTATCTCTCATTCAATCTTCTTCCTCGAGCAGCCGAGTTTTTACTGGCCATGGTGGCCCGGGGTGCGCATGCAGCGAGAATTCCGGAGCACACGTGCTACAAGCTGATCAGTTTCCGCAAGTGCAGCCCCCAGAACTGCATCGATGTCTGCTTTAAAAAAGTGTGTGGGGTCGGAAAATGCAGAAGCGACGGCTTGTGTTTTTGTACCTACTATTGCAATCTTCCTCCACGATGAACTTTCTACCTTTTTCACATGGTGCTTCACTCTCACTGGTAAGCTTCAGACGGAAAACCACCCAAGGATGTTACTTTCTGCACTCTTCTTCTTCCTCCTCCTTTTCTGGTGCTGCAAAGACGGCGGAGGATGCTACAGAAAACTACTCTGTTACAGTGGAGCCGGCAAATGATACTACGCGTTCACATCATGATATGTTTCTTGCATTAGTTGATGACTGTGACATAGTCGTGCTTATGTCATTAAGGTGGAGGCGGGTTTCATCGTCTATGACATTTTGAAGGAGAAAATGAGCAATCACGAAATGTTGAAATCTCCTATTCGAGTTGAAACGGTTCGGTAATCCTTTGATAAATCTTTGCATTTGCTGCCTTATTTGTCGAAGCGAAGCGTTTGATCAGCAGATGGTCTGAAGGAACCAAAGTTGCATATGCTTAGGTTTAGCTGACTCTCGACATAATTATCTTCTTAAGCGAAGGCGAGAGAATATACGCCCGAATTGATACTGCATTCTGGTACACGAGAGAGTATACGTACAAAATCGTTTATTTACCAATTAAAAAAAAAAAAACAGAGCCATGATCCGCATTGAACAAAATCGTAATACCCTGTTCAACGGCGGTGGATTTAATAAAAATCCTTTATCATATTGCACGTTTGGATTTTTTTGTATGAATCTAGTCAGATGGCGATAACAGAGCGCTGCTATTGCAAGCGTATCGTCGGGGAAAGCATGCGTACCAAAAAACATAGGGAAGTAGCATGTAATGTCGAAAAGCGAGCAGCAGATATCTATATCACGAAAAACATCTACATCAACGGCACGAAAACATGGGACGCGACACGAACTGTCATCTCTAATGCTAAACTCCTAGAAAAACCTTATTGTTTATTCATTCAACCAGTGGCCCGAAACCCACACTACTCGAAAGGTAACAATGCCACAAGACGAAACACCTCAGAAGTCCCTTGATCAAATTCTGCTGCCAAATATCTAGGAAGCAGGAGGAGGCACTGCTCCAAGTAAATTGTTGCAGTACTTGTTCACCTGGTCGCCGAAGGAGAGACCGAAGGGGAAAATCCACTGGGCGCAGGTAATGGGGATGCCGACGATGGCCTTGCAGCAGTCGGGCAAGAACTTGACGTTCAGCTCTTTAACCGACTTCAGGAGCTGCTCGGTACACCCCTCCACGCCGTGGATGATCTTCCAACATTCCAATGGACTCGTAAGGGGACCGGGAAGGCCAATGCCCGGGATCTGAGACAGAGCAGGCGTGATGATGGCCAACATGGCCACCGCGAAGGTCAGAAGCAACGATGCCTGTCGTGCCGCCACCATTTTAGCCTAAAAGCTATTCCTTGCTTTTGCTGAAGCTCGTACCTGATTTGTTTTTCTCTCACTTCGTGAGCTGGGGCTTCGGCTGCTTATATAGGCTTCGCTATCTTGAAGGTTCGTTCATTCTGAGAGAGGAAGTTACATGGATCAAAAGAAACTCATGTTCAGCACAATCTAACGAAGAAGAGTTACGAGAGACTTGCATTAACTCGCTTTGAATGTACCCATGAACAGAAAACGTCCAACAATGCTACCAAGTGCAACTGTGCAGATAAGCAAACTTTGCTTATCTATGTTTTTCACAAGATCCTATGATGTTATTTGGGTCGAAGCAAACGTACCACTGCCAGTCCTAATTAACTCACTATTCTACTATGTTTTTCACAAGATCCTATGATGTCATTTGTCTGAGTGACTGTGAATAACAATGTTTCGCTAAATGGAGTGATTAGTCAATCGACGAATCTAGTTTATGACAAAACAAAAGATTGGTTTAGTAGCGATTTTCCTTTTTGGTTGGGTATGTCGGAGTGAATTCTCTACGACAAATGAGGATTCATCTGGAAAAGCTCTTATATGGGCAAGCTTCTAACTTAACTACTTCTGTCCTTTCACGAGATTAGAGTGGATGTATAAGTGGATTCTTTACCGATCCATTTACTGCCACCTGAGACGAGTTTTGACAAAGCGGTTGCTCCCCTCTTTGAACAAAATGTGAAAGAGGACATCCCATCATGTCTTCTGATTACGATCCTTCCGGGTCATGACAGTCACTCTTTGTTTTCGCCACTTTCAGGGTTTGAGCTCAGTTCATCTTGTTCGGAAGATTTCCCATGATATTTTGAAGATGACCAAATAGTTAAAGACTACTAAACAGAGCGATTTATGATTGTGAATCACTATAGTGAGCGTAAATATTTATAATCTGGAATGAAAGTGAGACGGCGCTGTGAGCAATGCTCGAGCCCGTAGAAGCAACTCCAGAAGTTTCGAGTGGAAGTAGCACATTTTGCATAGGCTGTAACATCGGATTACATAATGGACTACAGCCTTGTCGAGACTGTAGGAGCAGCGAAAAATGGAGCAGGCTAAGCGGAAGGCAAAACCACTATAAATACTCTTTTCAATTTCTGCTTGTAGAAGTTTTGTGATTCTGCATAAGTATATATGTTTGTACAGCACATGCGCAGCTTTTACGCACTGTCCATCACATCCTCACAACACAAAGTTTCAAGACGACCTATTCACCGTGTCCTCGTCGTGGTGCCCAGTCCATTTAAATTGGTATCAGAAATTTTCTTCCTTGGTTAGTATATAAGTGGTATAATATATTTGATGGAACTATCTACCTTCAGCGGAAATGCAGGACGAAATTTTATGGGAAGATAGGATGTACTAGTAGCACAAGGAATTCCATGTCCATCTACTCTCGAACTTGACTTTTCGTTGATTTTGGGGCACTTTGACTCTGGCTTTTATTTAACACAAAACAATTGAACAAAATCTCTCAAAATATTTAAACATTGACTGTAGAATCATATATAATATTTTCTTTGAACGAAAACCGAAATATCATTTCGCAGCTTTTTAATTTTCTAGTTGATTAGACCCATAAGGTTCATCCACGATCTCTATGAGGATTCTTGAAAATATATGAAGACAAAAATACCCTCTGCCAAGTTAAGTAAATAATCAAAAGATGTCTAGACTTACCTTCCATTGTCCTATATTTTTTCCTGTTTTTCACGTTTTGGTTATTGAGCTTTACCGTAATCGTAACTCAACAAGATTATTGATGTAAATGTTCCCCACATAGTTGTTATTTTAAAGAGCGCAAGACTTTAGTTCCTGAGAATTTCAATCCATATATTTGAAAACGTAGGGATAAGATATCGATGGAACAGCCTCATCGGCCCTTTTAACTCCCACAACCATAATCGAAGCTTCCCTTTGTGCTTACAGCTCAGAAAAGCCTTAAAAAGTGCTAATATTGCAGTACAAGATTTTCATGACCTCCAATTCGTATCGAACAATGTGGTCTTGTTATAACTGTACACAACAAATTACTGATAATTGCACAAACAAATGCAATCATCTTGTCTTTTCAGTTAACTAGTTGACGCCAAACACACACATATATACACATAGAGAACAGGATTCCAAAGAGCATTTACAAGGAACCCCATCAAAACACGATCAAAAGATGGGGAGACTTGCATCACCAAACGCTTTCCACCTTCTCTTGTTGAGCTTATTGATGTCGTCTGTCGCCGTGAGGACTTCCATAGACGACGCGGCGAGTGCCAAGATCACGAGGTTACCTGGACAACCCAAGGATGCATGCATCGCGCAGTATTCGGGTTATGTGAGGATAAGCGAGAGAAAGAAGATGTTCTATTGGCTGGTCGAAGCGTCATCAGATGCAGACTCCAAACCTCTTCTCCTGTGGCTCAACGGAGGACCTGGTTGCTCGTCGATTGGGTACGGAGCTTTTCAGGAGATCGGACCCTTTCAGGTCCTGCCCAATGGGAAACTTGCGAAGAGACAAATCTCATGGGACACCGGTAATTTTGTTTCAGCAATGCTTCATGTAGTCAACAACATTGATTTGCCTCTCTCTCACGAAACTCCGTCGAACTAATAGATATGATCATAATTTAATGCTCTAATAGTACATAATGGTAGAACTAGAGCATATACTTTTGTGATACGCTATGACTTTGCCAATACGGTCTTTAGAAACCAAAGTACCGACTTTTTCATGCAGGGAGACGCAATTGGTTCATTTCTGTTATCCCATTTGAACCAATGAACGAAAGACATCACGAATGTTACCTCCTTCAAACTCGTGGATGGCCCCATTTACTAATGTCATCTCGTTGGCTTGTTGCAGAGGCGAATTTGCTCTTCCTTGATTCCCCTTTTGGTGTCGGATATTCTGTTCGCAGCGTTGTTGAGCAAGATGGAGATAATAGCACTGGTCGGGACTTTCAGACTCGGTTTATCTTTATTTTTCACGGTTTAAGTCTTGCGTCATACTGATACATATCTTCCGAGATAGATTAATCGCTATCCCCTTTCTTTACGATCTTAGCCATGGACAGTTATGCGTTTCTAAACAAATGGCTTGAAGTCTTCCCGAAATTCAAGTACAGAGAGTTCTATCTTGCTGGAGAGAGCTATGCAGGTATGCATGTCTTGTCACCATTGAATCCCACTGAACCCACTTATACAGCACAGTTTGTGTCACTCAGAAGCTCAATATTGGACTTGTTTTAGGCCATTATATTCCTCAACTTGCACAAGTGATTGTAAATCAAAACAAAGGGATTGCCCGACCAATTATCAATCTGAAGGGACTCTTGGTGAGATGATTAACACGGAGTCTCCGATTGAAGTAGATTCGTTTTCACTGCTGAATTGAACTGAATTTTTGCTATTTTCTTGGGGAAAAAAAACTTTAGTTAGGAAATCCTTCTCTTGACAAAGCAACTGGAGACCCTGCAAAGTGGGAGTTCTATTGGAATCTGGGGCTTCTTTCAGACTCTACGTACGAAAACATGAGGAAATTTTGCTCTGTGGATCGAGCTTCGGAAGGCTGCTCTAAAGCGCAGAAAGAAGCAGGTGACAATGAAATGGGAGTTGTAAATATCTTTAACGTATATACGAGACCATGCGGGGACAACTCCACACAGGTGAGATAGCTCCCAGATTCAGTTTTAGAGGCACGAAAAGAAATCTCAAGAAATAGCTTTATCCATCGTTTTTCTCTAGAAGCAGGATCTGATGTATAGAGACGGGAATGAATTCTGCCTGGATGCTGACACCGTGAAGTACCTGAAAAGGAAAGAGGTGCAAGAGTGCTTCCACGTTGACACCTCCTACATTCCATTGAACTACACGCTCTGCAGGTTCTGTTGATCGTGAGACAACAACTTTCTTCAAATCTAGGGCATGCAAAATATCCAGAGATAACTTAATCTTGTGATTTGGCTTATGCAGTGAACCACGCGTCAACCTCATATATAGCAAAAGTGACAAAGAAACATCGGTCCTGCCAATCCTTAAAGAACTCATAGAGACCCGCTTGCGGATTTGGATATATAGGTGAGGTGTATCGGTTAATTACCCGAAACAAGAATGTATCATAGAACATGCTGGATAGACTTGAGATTTGCCTACGATAGAATCATTTGGTAGGATTAGTGCACAAGCATTCATACATATGGGGAAACCAACATTTCTTCTAATTCATCACAAATGGGTCTTTTTTCTTACCGTTGTTAGTGGTATTGAGTGTTGACTCGCATGGATTATTGCCTTTTTCTTGAGTAGCGGGACAACAGATGCAGCCGTTCCTTTGCCAACAACTCGACGTAACATTGCAGCACTAAACCTGAAAGTACAGGAGAAATGGTACCCCTGGTACCATCACGATCTGGTAAACGCAATTCAAATCAAGTTAAAGAAAAGCTTCCACAAATCCATTCACAATGACTAAAACTAGACATTTTGGTTTCCCAGCTTGCAGGTTGGGTCGAGATATATGAAGGCTTGACGTTAGTTGCCGTAATGGGCTCAGGACATGAAGTGCCAATGTATCTCCCCTCCCAGGCACATACTATGCTCAAGAGCTTCCTGTCTAATGCACCAATGCCCAAGCCACCTCCTAAGCAGACAAGCTCCGCCTGAAGTCCTTGAGCCATGGATCCCACAAATGCTCACGTCCATCGTTAAGCGATACGGTTCTGGTCAATCTTTTGTACTTGATGCAAAACTATTGAAGCGCCTGCAGAATGCTACAAGCTTGGGAATTCATAAGAAGTAGTTGGTTGGAAGCGCTTGATATTTCTTCTTGTCAATTACTAGTTCTCGACTAGAATGAGGAAAGCCAGTAACAGTAGCAGTTGAATGAAATGTAGGTAATTAAGGTTAAAAAATCAGTTTTTTCCTCCTATAAATATGCAGTGAATAATCATATCACAGACATTACATTGCTTTTTTTTTTCCAGAGCAAGTAACACTGTACAATTGACTCGGTAAACTGTATTATCGGTTGCCTCTCTTCTTTTTCATTAGGACATGACGAGAATATTTTCGGACCTGATCATGACATCAACATGTATTATCCAGGAAGTTGCTTGATTTTACAATAGAGATGGAGAGAAGGTTCACTTCACCTGGAGTTTTTTGCGAATAGTAAGTGTTTTCCTTAACTATAATTGACACTCAAACTGTGGTAGTTACATTTTATAATAATAGAATGCATATGCACGGCAAAGTCTCTCCATGATTTTAGCCCTCAATTTTCTGACCGAGGAGAACACACCCATATACTAGAATGAGCATTTCGAATGTTCCAATACACTGATCTTTATTACTTATTCCAAATATATTTTTTCATGCCAATATTTTTGTACTTGAAAACATATCTGAAAATAGTAAATTTTCATTTGAACATGAAACTTAGTGGCTCAGATGCATTCGAAACACATTATACTACCTGTATTATCTTTATTGTAACTACAACATCATGTATTATCCTAATTACACGATTAAAAGAAGTCTACCCCTATCGTTTGGTACAAATGACGATCCGCGTTCCCATATTTTATTCTCCGTACCCAAGCGATCCACACTTAAGATAACCTAGGTCTAGCCTGCAGTATTTGGATATTAGCCATAATTACCGGACTTTTATTCGGATGGGTTGCGTCAAAGTTGGGTCGACATTTCCACAATGGACGCAGACACAAGCGGAGGACCATGGCATCTCTCGCTGCAAGGCCTCCATTTTGGGGGCCTTGCCTATATTTTTAGCCAACATGTGAACTTTGTGGCTTGATTTGTCTCACACTCAAATTACCACGTCCTTACCCAATGTATATATCTTTTAATGGTTATTTAATGGTTCTAATTTAGATCTCTCCGACAAATTTAATCTCTCTAACTCTTCCCTCGTGTCTCCGTGATATCCTGATGAATGGTACATTACCATCATCCTTATGGGCAACAAAACTAGTTAACATAGTTATTTCAAAGTTAGCAATGTAGTTAAGATCAAAACGTGAAACAGATGGTGTCTTCATAAACACGCAATGTACACCGAGGAACGATCTTAATATGAATAATAACACAGAACCAAAAGACTTGACTTGATCCGATACCGGCACTGCAAAAAACTGGGCGGAGTTGTCCGCAATCTCCGTAATGGTGCTGCACTTGCTTCCAAGTTGACCTGGACTTCTCTTCTAGATGGGATCCAGTCATCAATTTACAAACTCCAGCTGCAAGAGTGGATGAGCCTATTCTTCCTGATGATGACTATCATATGTGGACCTTAAACGTGCTGCATATACATGATATGCATGCATACACATAAGGTGCATGTATGTAACCACAACTTGTCACATTAAAAGAGAAACCTCTCCCTGCCCTTCTCTATAAATGATCTGGGTTTGATTAGAGGACCCTTAAACCCTCCACTCTAAAGCATCCTCTCCCATATTTCTCATGGGGAGATATTGTTCCCAAGTGCTCACGCTAGTAACTCTATTACTTATTATAGATAATTCATGTGTGTGCTTCTGTAGCAATTCAACGTCCATTTGCAAAGAGCAAGAAAGAGAGGCTTTGTTCCAGCTTCGACAAAGCCTCTTAGATCCATCTGGCTTGCTTTCTTCGTGGAAAGGCAAAGATTGCTGCACATGGAAAGGTGTGATTTGTGATAGAGTATATGGTCATGTCACCAAGCTCCAATTACCCCAACCCATAGAAGGCGAAGATGCTCTAGCTGGTGAGTTGAACTCTTCTTTGCTCCACTTGAGATACTTGTACCACTTGGACTTAAGCGGGATCGATTCCAATCAAGAAAGAATACCCGAATTTCTTGGTTCGATGAAACAATTGAGGTACCTCAATTTGTCATTTGCTAACTTTAATGGAACGGTTCCTCGCCAATTGGGAAATCTCACCAAATTGGAAGTCCTTGATCTTCATAATAAATTTGAAAATTTGGTTGTGGATGATATCCTGTGGATTTCTTATCTTCAATCACTAACTTACCTTGACATGAGTGGTTTAAAAATTGCAAATGCAAAAGGCCTCATACAGGTGATCAGCATGCTCCCATCTTTATCACATTTGAGCTCATCAGACTGTGGATTAGACAATTTTCATTTGTCTTCTAATCACTTGGTCAATTCCACTTCTCTTGTTCATCTTCAGTACCTCGATCTTTCGAAGAATCATTTCAAAGGTCCCATCCCGAGCACTATATTTCAAAACATGACTTCTCTCCAACATCTCAATCTTTCAATGAACTTTTTCAACTCATCAATTCCCATGTGGTTTGACAAGTTTACAAGCCTTGTTCATTTCGATCTCAAGGGAAATCTTTTTGACCGCATTGAGGGAGGCTTATTCTCATTCTTAAAGAACAAGCGGTACCTCAAGTCGTTGCGTTTGTCTGCTAACGAAATCGGAGAAGAGATTTCAACAACCCAAAGAAATTCGTCGAGACTCAATGAGAATAACTTAGAGAGTCTAGAGATACGTGGTAATCTGCTTAAGGTTGCTTTGCCCAACTGGTTAGTGCACTTTACTAACTTAAAATACATTGTGCTTCCCAACAATTCCTTCTCCGGTTCAATCCCTAGTGTCATCAGGTCATTGTCGAACTTGGTAACACTAGATCTTTCCGATAATGGATTGAATGGGACCATTCCATCGTCATTAGGTCGGTTGTCGTCGTTGAGATGGTTAGATCTTTCTAATAATCAATTGGCGGGGCATATTCCCGAGTCATTAGCAAAATTGCGGGCTTTACAAGATTTGTGTCTTGCCAGTAATCATTTGACCGGTACTATACCCAATGGTTTCGGAAATCTTTCTCATCTCTCGCGTCTGGATCTTCGTAACAATTCTTTGGGAGGTGTGATTTCGGAAATCCATTTTTCTAATATGTCAAGGCTCAAGTATTTGGATGTTAGTGACAATAATAACTTGACTTTCAAGGCAAAACCCAGCTGGATACCCCCTTTCCAACTTCAAATCATTTTGATGGGATCTTGTAAATTTAGAACTCCATTTCCCCAATGGATTCGGACACAAGTGGAAGCCACCTTTATCACACTCTCCAATGCTTCCCTTTTTGGGCCCCTGCCAAATTGGTTAGCCAACATGACGTTTGACCAGCTCAATCTATCTCACAATCAAATTACCGGACCCTTGCCTAGCTTATCTTCGAACTATTTCGCTTTAGATCTCTCCCACAACTCGATCTCTGGATCTCTTCCGACAGATATTGGTGTTATGTACAGATTAGAAATTCTGTATCTCAATGATAACCTAATTAATGGTACAATACCGTCATCGTTATGTAACGTGACGAGCATGCTTGCTTTGAATCTTGCCAACAATAAGCTATCTAGCAGTATTCCAGACTGTTGGAAGTGTTCTTCATCTCCCTCAATTTTCATCTCTCAATCTCCAGTCTCAATGACACCCGTCCTTTCTATCCTTTCTATCCTTTCTATCCTATGCTTGAATGGAAACCGTCTCAATGGGGAGATTCCTCTGTCTTTGGGTAATTGCACAAGGCTAGAAATTTTAGACCTTGGAGAGAATAACTTCTCCGGTAGCATCCCGACATGGTTCGGCGAAAGCTTTCAGTCCTTGTCGATCCTGAGGCTACGAGAGAATAGGTTTATGGGAAGCATCCCTCCGCAGCTCTGCTCACTCTTAGAATTGAAAATATTAGACATGGCAGCGAACAATTTGAGGGGAACGATCCCACGTTGTCTTGGCAATATGAGCAGCATGACAAACGCCAATCAAGTCAATCCAATTGCATTTTTACGGCAATTATATCCTTTTCAGGATCTATTATATCCTTTTCGGCATCTATTATATCCTTTTCAGTATCAGCTTGTGGTTGAGATCATGAAGGGACGATACAATGAATACACCAATATTGATTTGCTACTTGTGGTCAATTTGGATCTCTCAAGCAACCATTTGACCGGGTCAATCCCTGAAGAATTTGCTTATCTCGCGGGATTGCATGGCTTGAACTTGTCCCACAACCTTCTCTCTGGAGATATTCCCATTGGCATTGGGAACATGACGTCACTCGAATCTCTTGATCTTTCGAACAATCACCTCTCGGGGACAATTCCGCAGGGCATTTCAGCGTTAACATTTCTGAGTCACCTCAACCTATCTCAAAACAACTTCACCGGGCAGATTCCAGAAGGAAATCAAATCCAGACACTCGACGATCCTTCCATTTATGCCGGCAATCCTCTACTCTGTGGGGATCTTCTAAGAAGAAAATGCCTCGATGCCGAGGCGCCTCAACCTGCGAAAATCCCTCACCCTAGAGATACACATGAAGAGGATAAGCTTGAAGAGGCCTTGTTCTACGGGGTCGTAATGCTTGGATTTGCGACGGGGTTTTGGGGCTTCTTTGGAGTTTTGCAGTTCAAGAGGGATTGGAGACGTGCATATTTCAGCTTTGCGGATCAAGCAACAGACAAGGCATATGTGGCTATCGTGGTGAGGGTAGCCAAGTTGAAGAGGCTGAGACGGTCAAGAAGCACATAAACAAGAAGCAATCTCTCCCTGCCTTTGGTTCTTCATTTGGGGCTGTGTGAAATTTCTTGTGCTTTCCAATAGTTGGCTTATTGATGTAATGTAATAAGAGTGCTGTGAGGTTTCCAACTTTTTCCAAGAATATGATGTCTGCAGATTGAGAGATGGGCTTCAATTGTGAAGTGAAGCGAAAGACTCGGTCTTTTTCCCAGATTCAAAGAATACAACTAAAATTTCATGTCCGAAAGAGGGTTAAAGATCAAATGCAGATTTGCAAAATTTTAAACGAGCCAAGAGAAATCTAAAGCGGGGTTTATAAGATGTTTGTTTTAATTAGGTAAATTTCAACATCAGATCTGCGAAATTTCAAAAAGAAAGAGAGTTAACAGAAAGTAGAGGTTCGAACTGGAAACTACTTTTTGTTTTTTTTTTATTTTAAATTCCTTTCTTCTAAATTTTTTAGAATTTTTTTTTCTTACATACTTTAAGGCTTTCAATAGCCCCTTTGGATGCCACGTGTAATGTCGATTGCCGACATGGCTTTTAACAGGAATTTAACAGCCGCATATCCGCATTTTCTAGCAAACGCCATTAGAAATTTTCCAACTAAATCAAAAATCTCAACGGAACATTTTGCAGCTTTTCCAATTCCATTTATGAATTTTTCCTTCCATCGTCTCTCTCAGTATCCATCCGCCGCCTGAATTTTACTTGTCCCCTAAAGCTGAAGTTGTTCTCTCGTTCTTCCTTCGGCCATTTCTGATATACGTTAGGACTCGTTATCAATAGGCGATCCAGGTTTTGAGTCAATGGAATATTTGAAATGTTTGTTGAGTCTGAATTCCTCGACCCTTCTTAATATATTGATCATCCATTGCGACATTTTTCTTTACAACATTATTGGTGGTTAGATTCTGTTTTTTCTGGATGCTTTTAGCAGCGATTGCGCATGTTCGTCCCCACTCATTGTGAGTCCTGTTTTTCCATTATAAGATAAGATACATATGCGGTCCGTTCTTTTCTCTTGAAAGGATTTTTCCCTTGTTTTATTTTATGATAGCTATGACCCTTTCACTTTCTGCACATGAATTGCGTTACTGACCCCTTGCTTAGTTACCATCACTATTAGTATAGTGATTTACATCCATGGGAAATACCATTAGCATAACTAAAGAATCAAATTACATCCATCGGAAACAATCGACATACGTCTATTGAAAGAAAAGCCCACATAGGGAAAGTTCCTTTTACAGATTGACCCGTTTATGTTATCTATGGTCGAAATCATCATTTATTTGAAAATTTATGGAAAAAGCAAACTCAAGTTTAAAATAGATGTTGCAGGAGAAGAATTCAGAAATATAGAATAAAAAACTGCATTTGTGAATTGTGATGTTGTGAAAGTGATCGCAATATGTTTTTCGCTGTTGTTTTCTATTGTCTTGCTTTATAAGCAATGGCCAACAAAATCTTGTGCATAGCACAGGCAACAAGACTAGTTAAGATCATTATTTCACGTAATTTAGTAAAAATCATGACGTGAAATGGGCGGTGTCATTATGGACACGCATTTACGTGGAAAAACAACCAAAGGACTTGACTTAGTCCGTGTCCGGCATTGCAAAAGTTGGGCGCAGTGTCCCACGATCTCCTCAATGGAGGAGCTTTTCGCTCGGACTAATTTGTAGAGGTCGAATTCTCTCTTCAGGATGGGGCCCAGTCATCAATTTTACAAACTCCAATTGCAAGAATGGATGTGCCTTCTCTTCTATGACTATGATCATGATACGTGGACCTTACATGTGCTGCACATACATCCTTTGAGACGGTACACATGCATCGATCCACATGAGGTGCATGTTATGTAACCACACCGCACGGGAGATGAGCAATCTCGTGCCCTCTCCCCTACCTTTGGTTCTTCATTTTGGGTGTATAAAATTTCTTGTGCTCGTGTGATCTCTTCCTTTCCATTAGTTTGCTTATCAATGTAATGTAATTAGCATGCTGTCAGGTCTAACTCGCAAAACACTACTCTTTCAAGTGTATCTTCCCGTGTCAAACTATGCTTTCCGCTTTCTTTCCTTTCAGTCAAATTCAATTTTTTTTTATCTGTTGTATCTCTAACTCTCACCTTTCTCTAACTTTTGCTCCGCCTTTGCAAAAGCGGTGGAGTAGAACCCCACACCTCCTGCTCAGCTTCTTTTCTCGCATTTACGTGGCCGAAGCTCACAGTATAAGATACCTGTTAATTAGGGCCGGTCCAGACAGATTTAAATGGGCCTCAACAACGATGGGCTTCCAATTCTAGGGTTCTTCCGGTTCATAACCAGAAACTTTCCGTGTTGGTAGAATTTTAAAGTTGCTGGTGATTTTCCAAGCATCTTGGTTAGAGGTAATGCCCAGTAACTTGCTTATCAGGATTTCACTAATGACAAAACAAATAACTAAATTTCTAAAGTCCTCTGAAATTCTACAAGTATCCCTGGTGATTTGCCCACAATATAATTAGTATATACCAATATCTCACTAAAAATTGTAACTTACCAACTTCTTTGAAATTTCACAAGTGTTTTTAGTAGTATACTACCTCGATAATGAATTTACCAATCTCCTAACTAATTAGTACGTTGCCAAGATTTTTCGAGTTCTATGAGCATGGTCTATAAACTTCCGACACAATAAGTAGTTCACTAATATTACAATAAATTAGGAAATTACCAACTTTTTCGAAATTATCGATATAATCAGGAATTTACTGACTTTCAAACGAATTAGAATAGTAAGAAGTAGGACGAGTGGCGGGTTTTGTCCCGCCATGGTTGCTGGTGTTCTGGGAAATACGAATACACGATATTTACTTATGAAGGAAGTGCTTATTCGAAAAGTCATAAAACGTTGACTTCGCCTTGGACGTGGACTTTCATTTTCAGGAACTTTAAAATGCGATTAACATTGCCTCGACTCGGCGTATAAGTTATCCGTGGACTTTCATTTTCATGGACTTTGATTTAAAGGAACATGTAAACTCTCTCTTTATTGTAATTGAAAACCAAAGCAATACATTAGATTCCTTATTATTATTAGATATGCAAGATGCATGCATTCGTCTCTCACACGGCCCGGAGATCTCGGATGCGCAGGACATCCTATGAGATAAGAACCCACCCATAAATTAAAATGAGAATTGTGAACGTTTCAATATACTAATCGTTATTACTCACTCGAACTATATTTTTCATAATAATATTTTGTATTGGAAAACATAATTAGAAATAGTAATTTTTGGCTGAACATGAAACCTAGTGGCTCAAATACTTTAGAAACACATTATACTTCATATATCATCTATATTATAACTACAAAATCAGATCTTATCCTAATCACATAATCAACAGAAGTCCACCCTAATCGTACCACATTTGTGTCAAGTAACAGTTCCGGGTTCCTTTTTTATCCCACGTACCGGTCCACACTCCAAGTAAACTAAGTCTAGTCTGAAGTATTCGGATATTGGCGATAATTTACTTGACTTTGAGGGCAGATTCCAAGTGACTTCCTCTCCGAACTTGGAATCCTTCGGGAGGGTTCCGTCAAATTCGGAGCAACATTTCCACAATGGATCGACACACAAGTGGAGGACGCTGGCATATCTCTCTCAAAAGCCTCCATTTCTGGGGCTTTGCCGAGATGGTTAGCCTAACATGTCACTTTTGTGGCTTGATTTCTCCCACAACTCCATCTCTGAACACTCTAGCATGGCCAACTGAGACAGAGCGAAGTCGAAATAATGAAATTTGACTTTGATTCAATTTGATTCCAACTTAAATTTGTGGTGCTTAATTTATTAGTTTTTATTCAATCGATTTTCGAGAAAAAAGTTCGACATGGTTCACTTTTTGAGACCTGCAACCCATTTTGTTTATTTTTCTTGCCTTTTCTCTCTCTTTTAGGCTATGTCCAAATTTCATATGTTTTTCGTAATTTGACACCTATCCACATTTTTTATTTTTATTTTTGGCCTTATCTTTCTCTCCTAGGCTCACAAAAGATCGTAGAAATAATTTGTCATGGAGCATTCTACAAAAATAGAACCATTGCAAAAATTTTGCAAGGCAGTAAAAATATGAATTCCTCAAAAGGTGTTGGCTTAAATGGTAATAGAGTTTGCCTCTCTCCTTGTCTCTTAGTTTCAAGTATTGTTGTGAGCACTTTAAGAGTAAAATTTTGAATGCACCAGGCCGATGTGGGGAGAGTACACTTTTAAGATCGTTCGGGTAAATGAACCGGTTGAGGTGCATGAATATTGGTATGGATACCACGTGACCGCTAAACTTAAAAACAGAATATTGCTTCTATCTCATCTTCTTTTGAAAAGATACATTTAAACTTTATTATACCATCTTACTTAGACCACGAATAAAGTGAGGCACAAAAGGTGAGTATTATCAGGTAGAAATATTTATGAAAATAATACTTTTATTATAGGAAAGTTGGACAATATTAGGGTGCACATGGCAATGATTCTATGCCCGGAAACTGATTCTGCTCAGAAATTATTCTTTTTGATTCCGTGCCTGGGAACAATTCTAAGCATTTAATTTCTTTCTTCTAAATTTTTTAGAAATATTTTCATTTAATTACTTTAAGGTTTTCAATATCCCATTAGGATGCCACATGTAATGCGGACATGGCTTGTAACTGGAATTTAACAGCCCCTTATCCGCATTTTCTAGCAAACGGATTAGAAATTTACCAACTAAATAAAAAATCTCAACGGAACATTTTGCAGCTTCTCCAATTCCATTTACGAATTTCTCCTTCTGTTGTCTCTCTCAGTATCCATCTGCAGCCTGAATTTTACTTGTTACCTAAAGCTGAAGTTGTTTTGTGTTCTTCCTTCGGCCAAGAAGCTGAAGTCGAAGGTGAAGGCGCTGATTTGCGTTTATTGAAAATGGAGATACTTCTTCTGACCAAAAAAAAAAAAAAAAATGGAGATACTTCTGGTTCTCAAAGTTTGGACGGGATGAGTTTGCCTGGAAGCTTATCTATTGTCAGCGATTGTATAGAATCTGAATTTAACCTTACATAGAGACAAAATTCGGGTTGCTTTATCAAGTTTAGCTATACCTGCGTTCACCATCTGAAATTGCTTAAGTTTTTACTTGAACACGAGTTGTTTTCTAAGCTACTTTGAACCGTGGGTTTTCTGCACAACTACTTAATTTATTTAACAAGGAATGTTGGCAGTCTATGATCATCCCATCTATCCTAGAAACTTGTTGAAGTAATTTGCCAAAACTGTGTTTTCTTCCTTCGATTATGTTTATATTTTACCTCGATTCTTCTGTGTCTTTTTAGCTCAGACCCATCTGGATGAAGTCCAATCTAAGAGTTTCGAAATTGATGGCAAAGTCGTACCCTTAGCTTCTCATATCTTCCTTTTCGTGAATGACCTTTGATCTCTCTGCTAAAAATCAACCGTGCTCTTCTCCAGTCTATACTAGGCTTTATCTCTAAATTGTATATTGAGTTTGAATTCCTCAACCCTTCTCATATTCATCATCCATCCAAAGCTTGTTGCTCCATTTTTCTTTACAACATAGTTGGTGGTTAGATTCATTTTTTCTTGATTAGCAGTGATTGCGAATGTAAATCCCCACTCATCGTCTGAGTTTCTTAGTGTTGGTTTATATATTGGAATGGTCCTATGACCCTCTCACTTGCAGCACATGCATTGCGTTACTGATCCCTTGCTTAATTACCATCACTATTAGTTTAGGGATTTACATCCATGGGAAACACCAAAAGCATAACTAAAGAATCAAATTGCATCCATGGGAAACAATCGACATGCATCTATTTAAGGAGAAGCCTACACAGAGAAAGTTCTTTTACAGATCAAATCATTTATGTTTTCTATGGTCAAAACTATCGTTTATCTAGAAAATTTATGGACAAAGCAAACTGAAGTATAAAATAGGTGTTGTGGGAGAAGAATTCAGAAATAAAGAATAAAAAATTACATTTGGGACGTTGTGAAAGTGATCTCAATATGTTTTTTGCTGTTGTTTTCTATTGTCTTGCCTTTTAAGCAATGGCCAACAAAATCCCGTGCGTAGCATGGACAACAAGATTAGTTAAGATGTTTAGCCCTGACAGTTCCTCGCTTAACACTCTCAACCGATATAATAGAGATTACAGCAATGTTCAAGGCACTCAAACACTCAGTATTTCCAACAAAAAAAAATATTCTCAATATATTTTTGCCTCTAATTACACCTTATAATGTTTAGCCCTGATAATTTCTCGTGAAACATCTATAGATTTCACAAAGGAATTCCCAAATCTTATTACAGGTGTCACGGCTTGACCGCGAACTTCATGGGACGTAATTGGCGAATTTTGTTTTGTCAAAACGTAATTCACGAATTATTCTCCACCAATTGTACGAGAATTCCACAGACCCGAGAACTCTCCATCAACGGCGCATCAACAAGGCTAACTCCCAAAGGAGTGTTGCTTATTTTATATATTAAACGGGGAACTCTAGGCCTTGCCGAATCCAACTCAAACTGGGAAAGTTGAAATCCCTAATTAATTCTGAACCTTAGTCCCATTTGGACATTCCTTTAAAGTTTTTAATTTTCGAATTCAAAGGTCCATTGTTTATTTGTACATTCAAATTTGCAAATAGGAAATCTTCTATGTGAATTTAGACCGTAGCTTACGGGCTCAAACTCGAGACATATTCCGATACTAATAGGAAGTAGAGTTGGGAAGACAGCTTAATTGAGTTGATTTGTTCATGCTTAGTGACGAGAGGAAGAAGGGGAAAAGTGCCAAAAAAGTCATAAACCTTTTTCATTTGTGCCAATTTAGTTCTAAACCTTTTTTTAGTGCCAATTTAGTCCTAAACATTTTGCATTTGTGCCAATTTAGTTCTAAACCTTTTTTTTTGTGCCAATTCAGTCTTAAACATTTTTGTTTTTGTGCCAATTCAGTCTTAAACATTTTTGTCTTTGTGCCAATTCAGTCCTTCCGCCCAATTTTGACCGGATTTTGCTGATGTGGATGCCGGCCAGGCGACGGCCGATCACCGGCACTGACGTAGATAACTTTTAATAATATTTTAATATATTTTTTGAATTTTTATTTATTTATTTTTTCCCTCCCCCCCTCCTTCCTCTAGCCGGTTGCTGGCCACCGGCAAGGTCATGCCAGTGGCCAGACCAACGACCGATTGGAGGAAGGAGGGGGGAGGGAAAAAAAGAAAATAAATAAATAAAAATTCAAAAAATATTATTAAAAGTTGTCCACGTCAGCGCCGGTGATCGGTCGCCGGTCGGCTGGCATCCATGTCAGTAAAATCCAGCCAAAATTTGCCGGAAGGACTGAATTAGCATAAAAACAAAAAGGCTTAGGACTGAATTGACATCAATACAAAAAGTTTAGGATTTAATTGGCACCAAAAAAAGGTTTAAGACTAAATTGGCACAAATACAAAAGTTTTAGGACTTTTTTGGCACTTTTCCCGAGGAAGAAGGACAAGGATGACGCTGCTGTAGAGGCCATTCTATGTGTTTGTGGAAAAACTTATATGTTCATGATGATGATTGCGATCGTTTCACAGATTATTAGATGATCCAACAAAATGTTCACGTCCATTATTAGATGAAACGGTTGAGGCCAATCCTTGTAATTGATTGCAAACTAGCGAAGCGCTTTCAGAATACCAGAAGCATGGAAATTCGTAAGAAGTAAATAGTTGGAAGCGCTCTATGTTTTTTTTTGGGTAAGGAATTGGAAGCGCTCTATGTTTTTTTTTTTTTTGGTAAGGAGGAAGCGCTCTATGTTTCTTCTTGTTAATTCCAAGTTCTCGACTACAATGCAGAAAGCTAGAAACTCACCTGTTGAATGAAATTGATGTTATTAAGGTAAAAAAATCAGCCCTTTCCTTTCTATAAATTGACAGTAAATAATTCTACGATAGACATTACATTGCCTTTGTTTTATCGTACAATCTTCTCGATAAACAGTATAATCGTTAAGTTCTTTTTTATTAGAATACGACCAGAATATTTTTAGAATCGATCACGACATCGACATATATCGTCCGGGAAGTTGCTTGATTTCGTAGAAAGAGAGAACGTTCACTTGGCTTGCAGTTAATTGCGGATTGCCATTTGCCAGCGTCACATTGGTCTTGTACTGGGTTCTGGGACATTATTGGCTCAATTGAAGCTTTTGCAGAAATGTTTAGGGAAGTAAAACAGTTTGTCCTGCCATAGTTGATGGGGTTTTGCGAATACACGATATTTACTTATCAAAGAAAGAAATGTATGCAACCAAATCAACATGGACACTGACTGGTTCGGCTGGAGAGATGATAATGGTATGAGTCGGTGTTAATGTTATCGGCTTACAGCAGTGGGCAAAGGCCAAACACCTCTCTCTTTCAACTTTTAAGCTGTGATCCTGATCGTAAGGCATGACTACTATACACGAGTAACCTAAGTCTAGCCTGAAGATCAACCTAAGTCAAGTAAATTATTTGTAAAGTCATAGAACGTTGACTTCGACTTGGAGTTATCTGCGGACTTTCATTTTCATGAACTTTAACAAGTGATTAACATTGACTCGTCTTGGCGTATAAGTTATACGTGGACTTTCATTTTCATGAACTTAATTTGATTGAAAGGATTGAAAACCAAAGCCATGGATTAGATTCCTCGTAATTATTAGATATGCTAAATGTATGCACTCGTCTCTCTCACGGCACATAAACCCCGGGTGCACAGGACAACCTATATAAAATGAGAATACACCCATATACTAAAACAAGCATTCGGAACGGTCCAATACACCAATCTTTATTACTTACCCGAAATATATTTTATATTAATATTTTTGTATCAAAAAACATAATTAAAAATAGTAATGCTTGTCTGAACATGAAACTTAGTGGTTTAGATACATTAGAAACACACTATACCGCCTATATTATCTACACTGTAACTACAAAATCAGGTTTTATCCTAATTACATGATCAACAGAAGTCAACCATTGTGGCACAACATTTTTGACAAGTAACATTCCCGCGTTCCCTTTTTCGTCCCACAAACCGGTCCGCACTCCAGGTAACCTAAGTCTAGCTTAAAGTATTTGGATGGTAGTGATAATCTACTTGACTTTTAGGGCGGATCCCAAGTGTTCCTCTTTCCAACTTGGAATCCCTCGGATGGGTTCCGTCAAATTCGGAGCAACATTTTTGCAATGGATGGAGGCACAAGTGGAGGACCATGGAAAATCTCTCTCAAATGCCTCCATTTGTGGGAGCCTAACATGTCACTTTTGTGGCTGGATCTCTCCCACTCTAGCATGGCGAACTGAGACCAAACGAGGTCGAGATAATGAAAGTGGACTTTGATTCGATTTGATTCTGCAGTCAAATTGTGGTGCTCCGTTTATTATTATTATCCAATCAATTTTCAGGAAAAAAAGTTCAACATGGAAATTAGTATGCTGTGCCTGTGAGGTTTCCAACTTTGTCCTAGAATATGATGTGTGCATATCGAGAGATAGGCTTCCATTGTGAAATGCACGAGTGCTCTCCACCGTCACACTCCAACTTGAACACGACTAAGTTTCAAGCCCAAACGAGGGCCGTGAAAATTTCAAACAAGCGAAGAGAAATCTAAAGCAAGGGTTTATGGAGTATTTTTTTTAATTAGGTAAATTTCAGAATCTAATCTGCCAAAATTAAAAAAGAAAGAGAGTTAAAGATTGTAGATCAGCCAAATCCAAAATCCCTAGGTTCAAACTAGGAAACAACTTCGGTTTCCCTTTTTTTTTTAATTTCTTTCTTCTAAATTTTCGACAGATATTTTTTTATTTAATTATTTTAAGGTTTTCAATAGTAGGTTGCCGCATGGAATGCCAACACGGCGTTTAACAGGAATTTTACAGCCCCATCCGCATGGAATGCCAACTAAAATTTGCAGCTTTTCCAATTCCATTTATGAATACTTACTTCTGTTGTCTCTCTCAGGATCCATCCGCAGCCTGAATTTTGCTGTCCCCTAAAGTTGGAAGTTGTTTGTTTCCTTCCTTCCGCAAAGGAAACACTAAACGCGTAACTAAAAAATCAAATTACATCCATAGGAAACAATCGACATACGTCTATTCAAAGAAAAGCCTACATAAAGAAAGTTCCTTTACAGACTGAACCGTTTATATTTTCTATGGTCAAAATCATCATTTATCTTGAAAATTTATGGACGAAGCAAACTGAAGTTTGAAATAGATGTTGTAGGAGAAGAATTCATAAATAAAGAATCAAACTTTACATTTGCGATGCTGTGAAAGTGATCGCAGTATGTTTTTTGCCATTGTTTCATATTGTCTTGCTTTTTGAGCAATGGCTGACAATATCCTGTAAGTAGCACGGGCAACAAGACTAGTTGAAATCGTCATTGTAAAATTGGTAATTCAATAAAAATCATGATGTGAAATGGATGGTATCGTTATGGAATATTTGTTTTAATTAGGCAAATTTCAGAATCTAATCTGCCAAAATTCAAAAAGAAAGAGAGCTAAAGATTAATTGTAGATCAGCCAATTCCAAAATCCCTAGGTTCAAACTAGGAAACAACTTCTGTTTCCGTTTTTTTTTTCAATGTTTTTTCTTCTAAATTTTTTACAGATATTTTTTTATTGAATTATTTTAAGGTTTTCAATAGCCACTTAGGATGCCGCATGTAATGCCAACACGGCGTTTAACAGGAATTTAACAGCCTCATCCGCATTTTTTTTTAGCAATGGCATTAGAAATCTACCAACTATATCAGAAACCTCAACCGAAAACAATGCAGCTTTCTCAATTCCATCTATGCATTTTTCCTTCTGTTGTCTCTCTCAGGATCCATCCGCAAACTAAGTTTTGCTTGTCCCCTAAAGTTGAAGTTGTTTGTTTCCTTCCTTCGGCAAAGAAAGCTGAATATGAAGGTGTCGTCGCAGATTTGCGTCTATTAAAAATGGCGATATTTCCGGTTCTCAAACTTTGGACATGATGAGTTTGCCTGGAGGCTTATGTACTATCAGCGATTGTATGGAATCTGAATTTTTTTTTTTGATAACCCAGGGAACCCCCGCACGGCCGACAGCCAAGAGGTAAACCCTACGGGCGACATGTGCTAGCCACCACACACGTGCACCGGTTAAGTCACCCTGCGGCGCCCGGGATTTGAACACTCAACTTTTTGCGAGAGGAAGAGTGCCCTCTCCAGCAGCACCATCCAGGCGGGTGGTGTATAGAATCTGAATTTAACCTTACATAAAGATTAATTTCAGGTTGCTTTATCAAATTTAGCTATACCTGTGTTTACCATCTTAATTTGCTTAAGTTGAACACGAGTTGTTTTTTAAACTACTTCGGATTATTAGTTTTCTGCGCAACTACTTGCTTTCTTAACGAGGAATGTTGTTTATGATCATCCCATATCTCCTAGAGACTTGTTAAAGTAATTTTTCAAAACCGTGTTTTAATCCTTGGATTCTGTTTATATTTTGCCTCGATTCTCGATTCTTCTATATTTTTTGAGCTCAGAGGCCTCTTGATGATATCCAATCTAAGAGGATCGAAATTGATGGCAAAGTTGTACTTTTAGCTTCTCATTTCTTCCCCTTCATGAATGACCTTTGGTCTCTCTGCTAAAAATCAAACATGCTCGTCTCCAGTCTCAACTAGGCTTTTTGTCCGAATTGTATATAGAGTTTGAATTCCTCAACCTTCTCATATTCATCATCCATCCAAAGCTCGTTGCTACATTTTTCTCTACAATAAAGGTGGTGGTTAGATTCTGTCTTTTCTGGATGCTATTAGCAGTGATCGTGAATATTTATCCCCACTCATTATCAGACCTGTTTTTCTATTATAAGATAAGATACATATGCTGTTCGATTCTTTTCTTTTGGGAGCATTTTATTTTATGATAGCTATGAGTTTCTTAGTGTAGTTTATATGTAGGAATGGTCCTCTGACCCTTTCACTTGCTGCACATGAATTGCGTTATTGATCCCTTGCTCAATTACCATCACTATTAGTTTAGTGATTTGCATTCATAGGAAACACTAAATGCATAACTAAAGAATCAAATTACATCCATGGGAAACAATTGACACATGTCTATTGAAAGAAAAGCCTACATAGAGATAGTTCCTTTACAGATTGAACTGTTAATGTTTTCTATGGTTGAAATCATTATTTATCTCGAAAATTTATGGACGAAGCAAACTCAAGTTTGAAATAGGTGTTGTGGGAGATGAATTCAGAAATAAAGAATCAAAATTTACATTTGCGATGCTGTAAAAGTGATCGCAATGTGTTTTTCACTGTCGTTTCCTATTGTCTTGCTTTTTGAGCATTGGCCGACAATATCCTGGGCGTAGCACGGGCAACAAGACTAGTTGAAATTGTCATTTTAAAATTGGTAATTTAATAAAAGTCATGACATGAAATAGATGGTGTCATTATAAACACGCATTTATAGAGAGAAACAATCATTAACCCAAAAGACTTGACTTAGGTCTGTGTCCGGCACTGCAAAAATTGAGCGTAGTGTCCCACGATCTCAAAAATTGAGCTGCTTTTCACTTAAACTAATCTGTAGTGGTTGAATTCTCTCTTCTGGATGGGGCCCTGCCATTAACTTACAAACTCCACTTACAAGAACGGATGTGCCTTCTCTTCTATGACTGTGATTATGGTATGTGGACCTTACATGTGCTGCACATACATCCTTTGAGACGGTACACTTGCATCCACATCAGGTGCATGTTATGTAACCACACCGCATGAGAAATGAGCAATCTCGTGTCCTCCTCCCCCCTGCCTTTGGTTCTTCATTTCGGGTGTATTTAGAACTGGTGCTCGTGTGATCTGTTCCCTTCCATTACTTTGCTTATCAATGTAATGTAATTAGCATGCTGTGAAGTCTAATTCGCAAAACACTACTCTTTCTACTGTATCTTCGCGTGCCAAACTATGCTCTTCGCTCTCTCTTTTCAGCCAAATTCGATTTCTACTTGGCTTCTTTTCTTGCATTTTATGTGGCCGAAGATCATAGTACAAGATACCTGTTAATTAGGGCTGGTACGGACAGATTTAAATGGGCTTCCGATTCTTGGATCATGGGGACGGGTAGGGAAGTTGGCAAAATTGTAGGGTCCGGACAGATTAAAATGAGCACTGTGAATGTTTCAATACACTAATTCGTTATTACTTACCTGATATATATTTTTCATGATAATATTTTTGTATCGGAAAATGTTATTAAAAATAGTAGTTCTTGTCTGAACATGAAACTTAGTGGTTTAGATACGTTAAAAACACATTGTACCGCCTATATTATCTTATATTGTAACTACAAAATCATGTTTTATCCTAATTACATGATCAGTAAAAGTCCACCGTTATTGTACCACATTTTTTACAAGTAACAGTTCCGCGATCCCTTTTTCGTTCCACGTACTAGTCCACACTCCAAGTAACCTAGGTCTAGCTTCTTTTTTTTTTTTTGATTTGTCCTACTCTAACTTTCAACTCATTTTCAGACTTGTATTTTGCCTCTTGCAGGGCGTGGGAGTCGAAACCCACATCTGAAACTTCACGTCCCCACCCCTAGCTTGAAGTCGAAACTCACATCTGAAACTTCACGTCCCCACCCCTAGCTTGAAGTATTTGGATATTAGCGATAATTTACTTGACTTTTAGGGTAAATCCCAAGTGGCCCTTTTCCAACTTGGAATCATTCGGATGGATTCCGTCAAATTTGGAGCAACATTTCCACAATGGATGGGACACAAGTGGAGGACCACGGGATATCTCTCTCAAATGGCACCATTTTTGGGGGTTTTGCCCAGATAGTTAGCCTAACATGTCGCTTTTGTGGCTTGATTTCTCCCACAACTCCATCTCTGAACACTCTACCTTGGCCGACTGATACCAAGCGAAGTCGAGATAATGAAATTTGACTTTGCTTCAATTTGATTCTATCTTAAATTTGTGGTGCTTAATTTATTATTTTTCTTCAATCGATTTTCAGGAAAAAAGTTGGACATGGTTGACCTTTTGAGACCTACTACCCATTTTGTTTTTTCTTTTTTGCCTTTTCTCTCTCTTTTAGGCTATCTCCAACTTTCATATGTTTTTCGTAATTTTCTTTTCTTTAAAGTAATTGCAAAAATAAGCAATGGCCATCTCCTAAATTGACACCAACCCCCATTTTTTATTTTTATTTTTATTTTTGGCCTTATCTTTCTCTTCTGGGCTCACAAAAGATCGTAGAAATAATTTGTCATGGAGCATTCTACAAACATATAACCATTGCAAAAATTTTGCAAGGCAGTAAAAATATGACTTCCTCAATAAGGTGTTGGGTTAAATGGTAATAGAGTTTGCTTCTCTCCTTGTCTCTTAGTTTCAAGTCTTAGTTTCAAGTCTTGTTGTGAGCACTTTAAGAGTAAAATTTTGAATGCACCAAGCCGATGTGAGGAGAGCACACCTTTAAGATCGTTCGGGTAAATGAACTAGTTGAGGTGCGCGAATACTGGTATGGATACCACGTGACCGCTAAACTTAAAAACAGAATATCGCTTCTATCTCATCTTCTTTTGAAAAGATACATTTAAACTTTATTATACCATCTTACTTAGACCACGAATAAAGTGAGGCACAGAAGGTGAGTATTATATGGTAGAAATATTTATGAAAATAATACTTTTATTATGGGAAAGTTGGACAATATTAATATGCAATTGATTTTCTCTCGATTAAAATACATCTATCGAAAGAAAAGCCAACAAAAAGAAAGTTTCTTTAACAGACTAATCACTTATATTTCCTATGGAGCAAATAATTAGTTATCTTGAAAATAAAGATAGATGTTACTGGAAAAGGGTTCAGAAATAAAGAATCAAATTACATTTGTGACGTTGTAAAAGTGATTACGATATGGCCTCTCCGTTTGTTTTCATTGTTTTGCTTTTTAAGCAATAGCCAACAAAATTCTGTGCATAGCATGGGCAACATAAGTAGTCAAGATCATTATTTCGAAATTGTTAATTTGATTAAGATCTTAACTTAAAATGGACGGTGTCTTATAAACACGCATTTATACAAAAAAAAAACAACTATTATGAGTAATGACAAGGAATCAAAAGACTTCCTTCCAAGTTGACTCGGACTTCTCTTCTAGATGGGGTCCAGTCATCAAGTTAAAGATTTCAATTCCAAGAGTGGATGTGCCTTTCCTTCCTTACCATAATTATGATAGAGGACCTTAAGTGTGCTGCATATAGAATCAATCATATAACATGCAGGATAGACTTGAGATTTACCTATGATACAATAATTTGGTAGGATTAGTGCACAAACATTCATACATACGGCGAAACCAACATTTCTTCTAATTCATCACAACGGTGTCTTTTCTCTTACCGTTGTTGGTGGCGTTGAGTGTTCGCATGGATTATTGCCTTTTTCTTGAGTAGCGGCACAACAGATGCAGCCGTTCCTTTGCCAACAACACGACATAACATTGCAGCACTAAAACTGAAAGTACGGGAGAAATGGTACCCCTAGTACCATCACGATCTGGTAAACGCAATTCAAATCAAGTTAAAGAAAAGCTTCCACAAATTCATTCACAATGACTAAAACTAGACTCTTTGGTTTCCCAGCTTGCAGGTTGGGTCGAGATATATGAAGGCTTGGCGTTCGTTGCCGTAATGGGCTCGGGACATGAAGTGCCAATGTGTCGCCCCTCCCAGGCACATACTATGCTCAAGAGCTTCCTGTCTAATGCACCAATGCCCAAGCCACCTCCTAAGCAGACAAGCTCCGCCTGAAGTCACTTGAGCTATGATCCCACAAATGCTCACGTCCAGCATTAAGTGAAAGGGTTCTGGTCAATCTTTTGTTCTTGATGCAAAACTATTGAAGCGCTTGCAGAATGCTAGAAGCTTGGGAATTCATAAGAAGTAGTTGGTTGGAAGCGCTTGATATTTCTTCTTATCAATTTCAAGTTCTCAACTAGAATGCGGAAAGCCAGTGACAATACCAGTTGAACGAAATGGATGTAATTAAGGTTAAAAGATCAGCTTTTTCCTTCTATAAATGTACAGTAAATAATCCTACCACAGACATTACATTCCTTTCTTTTTTTTTTCCGTAGAATGTAACACCACACAATTGACTCGATAAACTGTAAGAAAAGACAATTCACTCCACTGCCTGGATCCCCTTCTCAAGTCCTAGCCATACTCCGGAAGAAAACCTGATTTCTACTGAACCAAAACGGCCAAACTCGGAAAGCTTTTCGAATTATGATCCGTCCAAAAAATGTGACTATCATATGGGCGAGGTAGGGCATTCAACAGATGACTGTTATACTCTTAAACACCGAATCCAAAACTTATTCGACACCAAAGCCTTTTCTTTCCGGACATCAAAACCAAATGTCCAAAGCAACCCCCCACCCGAACATGAAAACAGAATCAATGACATATCCACTTTTGATACTGGTCGAATCAAGAGTGAGAGAGTATACGTTGTTGATGTTTATAACGCCCTAGTGAAAGCAGGGTATTATCCTACTGGTGAAGTACCGCCCTTGTCCCTAATGAAAGAAAAGGTTGCCAGCATGGCGAAAGCAGGTCTGATTGTGTATGCCAACCGTACCGGCATAGTGGCCACCATCTCTGAGGTCATCATCGACTGGGACAAAGAACTCTCAGCATTGAATGCCAAAACAAGTGAATCTATCCCCGCGCTTGTGAATGAACCCTTGTCTGATAACCCAAACGAGGAGGAGGAGCTGATGATTGAGGTACCCCTACCCACAAAGCAAGTAGTGATTGAAATACCTCAGCCCTACCGGTACGAAAGTGATAAAGCAGTCCCATAGTCCTACGAATTGGATGTGGATCTAATCACCCGGTCAGGACGAATGTATGCCCAAACTGACGCTCAGCCTCCGAAACCTATCACTGATGAAGAAGCCAAAGAATTCCTGGCCATTGTCAAGGCCAGTGAATACAATGTCGTGGATCAGCTACGTAAATTGCCTGCCCAGATTTCCCTATTAGAACTACTCCAAACGTCTGTGAAACATCAGAAAGCTTTTATGAAGGTACTCAGTGAAGTTAACGTACCAGAGACAATTGAGCATGATAAGCTGAAAGCATTCGTGGGGTCTATCCTTTTGAAGGATCAGATAACATTCTCAGAAGATAAATTTTCCGCTGAAGGAAGGGGACAGACTAAGGGCCTTTATATTTCTGTTAAATGTAGAAACGCCCACGTAACTCGAGTTTTAATAGACAATGGGTCTGCGTTGAATATCTGTCCGTTGGCAACCTTACACCGTCTTAATATGGACACGTCTAAACTGCGCACCTCCAAGACATCCGTTCGAGCGTTTGATGGAATGAAGAAAGACACTGTGGGTGAAATTAACCTTGATGTCTAAATTGGCCTAACAGTATTCAATATTCTGTTTCAAGTGATGGACATCCCTACTGCTTTTAGCTTTATGTTGGGCCATCCCTGGATTCACTCTACTGGAGCTATACCTTCAAGTCTTCACCAAAGCGTGAAGTTCGTAGTCCAAGGGAAGCTGATCACAATTCTTGGAGAGGAGGATCACCGGATCTATCATGAAACTGCCATCCCATATGTCGAACCAAGTGGTAAGGTGGAATCTAGCTATCACTCCATCGAACTCGTTTCAACCGTTCATGGATATTGAGAGACTTTTCTCTCCGTCCCTGATATGTCCAAAGCCTCAATCATAGTAGGGAAGGTCATGATTGGGAATGGCTTCACCCCAGGCTAGGGACTCGACAGAGGAGGCCGGGGCATCCGAGAGCCTATTCAGGCTGCCAAGAATCATCGTACAGCTGGTCTAGGGTATCGCGAAGGAAACCCACAGGTCGACAAGGGGCACACGACGGGTCAAGTTGGTCTGTAACTTCCTCATATCAAGGAAACTTTTCCGCCACCTGCTAAACTGTTGCAGGATGAAAAAATTTACCTTGACCTCTCAGGATAATCCAATGATGGGTTCAAGCATCCTGCCAAATGTTCAAGTCAGCCGAGCTCCTCGACGCTTCCTGTAAATGTTGCTGTTGACCGATATCAGAACCCAAACAAGCTACCGATTAAGGAAGATTGTGGACGAGAAGAAACGCTGGATAGTGTGGTCACCCTATTTGACGACATCTTTATAGGAGCCATACATGAAAACTCGACTTCAGAAACAAGTGCAAACCCGCCTGATTTGCTTGCACGTTTACAGTATCAGTTAGGCGAGCTACAAGATTTGCTTACGTCCTTAATGGATACCATTGCCCGAATCTCGAACTTGTCACTGCCATTTCCCAATCAAGAGCAGGTGACCCAAGTGAATCATCTAGAAGAAAACCCGCCATCGAGAGCCCTTTCCAACATGATTTGGCGAGATGTCCAACTCCTACAGTGGCAGGGCAATGTGCGACGATATTTGCCGGTTCCCAAATCCATGGATGTGATATTTCCTATCCTTTTGCAGAAAGGGTTGATCACAAGGAGGCCAAAACACCCTACTCCTGAATACTTTATTAACCATGATCCCTCCGAGACTTGTGACTTTCACTCAGGAGAGGTCGGACACTCGCTGGATGATTGTGACGCTTTGAAGAATAGAATTCAAGACCTACTGGATGCTAGGACATTCACTTTTCGTGCCCCGTGATTGTGTCATGATGAAGATGACCTCTTGGTGGTACCTAGCCTTCGTGACGCTGCCCCTGAGCTTTCTGATAAGGCGCACAAGGGAAAGAAAATTATGAATACCCTGGGTCAGTCCAGTGGTAAGTTTACTATTACGTTGACTATCAGATGCCATCAAGATTTTATGAAGACCAGCAGGACATCATTTATAGTGGATGGGACGACATGGAAAAGCTGACACCAGTGAAGAGAAGAGCCAATGAGCTGGATTCATGGAATGATGATTTCGAAGATTTCTTCGTCGGCGCAATAGATGAAGAACCAGTGGAGGGAATGGGCGCAAGCCCGCTTGAGTAGATTTCCTCTTATCCTTTCTGCATGAACCCCTAGAAAAAAGGGACTATCTTTGTATTTTGTTTTTTGTTGTCATTTTTGCTGAAGGAAATGTCTTTTTAAACCCTCCCTCTTTTGAGGTTGTAAATCCGTGTATTGTAAATAAATAATGTTTTAAGGGCATGAGGTAGTATACCAAACCGGCCCGTTGATGATATCCTGCCACGAAGAGGAAAGTATTCTGAGGCCCGGACTATCTCATGCTTCCTCGTTTCAGAATTTTTTCAAAAATCAAAGACGTTTCACGATTTCTTCAAAAAAAAAAGAGTTTTAAGTGGAAGAGATTAATGGAAAATCCGTATCCTTATTTGTTTTTCTGATCAATTTACCCTGTGTTTCAGGCATAATCTTGCGACTTGCGAGGGAATTAGTATGGTCCAGCCTGATGATGTAGATATTGACAACAACGATTCCGACGATTCAAGAGATGACCCTGCTGAAATCCGAAGAAATTGGGAGCAATATGAACAAATCGAGCCCCTTACAACTGAGGATACCGTTACCATCAATTTGGGTGGTACTTAGGAGCCAAAAGAAGTGAAGATCGGAGCCAACCTTCCTGAAGAGAAAGCCATATGTTTGATCGCTCTCCTCAAAGAGTATCAGGACGTCTTCGCATGATCTTATTTTGATATGCCAGGGCTAGACCCTCAAATTGTTGAACACAATTTGCCTATTAATCCCGACATGCCTCCCAAAAAGCAAAGGTTACGAAGGACCAAACCCGAGCTGTCGAAAAAGATTGAAGAGGAAGTGATGAAGTTGCTGAAAGTTGGGTCCATCGAGGTTTCACAGTATCCTGATTGGGTAGCGAACATCGTTCCAGTGAAGAAGAAGGATGGCCGAATTCGAGTTTGTGTGGATTACCGCGACTTGAACAAGGCCAGTTCAAAAGATGACTTTCCGCTCCCCCACATAGATGTCCTTGTGGATAGCACTGCTGGTTTTGAACTATTTTCTTTCATGGATGGATTTTCTGGGTACAACCAGATAAGGATAAATGATGAGGACAAGGGGAAGACGGCGTTCATCTCTCCATGGGGAACCTTTCACTATAGGGTTATGCCTTTTGGTCTGAAGAATGCTGGGGCAACATACTAACGTGCTATGGTCACTCTCTTTCATGATTTGATGCACAAAGAAATTGAGGTCTATGTCGATGACATGATCGCCAAGACTAGGTGCGGAGAAGATCACATTGAAGCCTTGAACAAGCTATTCAGCCGGTTACGTGAGTTCAAATTACGCCTGAACCCTGCAAAATGTATATTCGGGGCAACCTTTGGTAAGTTGCTCGGATTCATCGTGAGTAGTAAGGGGATTGAGGTCGACCCCTCGAAAGTCAAAGCAATATGTAAATTGCAACCCCCGTCCACAGTAAAGGAGGTTAGAAGCCTTTTGGGAAGATTGAACTACATTGCTCGGTTCATCTCCCAACTCTTTGAGACTGCACGGCCTTTCTTCAAACTCCTCAAGAAAGGCGCTCAAATCAACTGGGATGAAGACTGTCGAGAAGCATTTGAAAAGCTGAAGCACTATTTGATGAGTCCCCCAGTGCTAGTTCCACCTGTCCTAGGGTATCCTCTAACTCTCTATTTAACGATTCACAATGAATCGTTAGGAGCCCTATTGGCCCAAAGCCATCCCGATGATGGAAAAGAACGAGCCATCTATTATCTGAGTAAGAAATTCATCAGTTCGGAACAGAATTATTCCAAATCAGAGAAAACATGTGTCGCATTGGTGTGGGTGTTGCATAAGCTCCGACAATATACTTTGCACCACCAGACGTTCCTCGTAACTGAAAACGACCCTATCCGGTATTTGCTTAACCGACCGGCATTAGTGGGAAAATTAGCCAAATGGCAAATTCTAATTTCAGAATTTGACATCCAAACATCATCGCAGAAGTCAGTGAAAGGTCAGGTGATCGCTGATATGCTGGCTGAATTCCCCAGGGAAACATACGAGGATGATTTTCCAAATGATCGCATTTTATCAACAGAGGAAAACACATGGACCATGTTTTTCGATGAAGCAGTAAACCTATCTGGCTTTGGCACTGGAGCAGTCTTGATATCCCTGGATGGGCAGCATTATCCTGTGGCCGCGAAGTTAGTGTTTCCGTGCACCAACAATATAGCTGAGTATGAAGCATGTATTCTCGGTTTACAAGCAGCAATTGATATGAAAATAACAAAACTAAAAGTGTTCGGCGATTCTGCTTTAATCATACTCCAGACTGTGGGTGAATGGAGGACTAGGGATGCTAAACTAGTACCTTATCATGATTATCTGGAGGAATTGGTTTCAGAATTTGACGAGATCTCGTTTAACTACCTGCCTAGATCTCATAACCAATTCGCCGATGCACTGGCTACACTATCATCCATGTTGCAGGTTACCAATGGATTGAAAATAGAATCTCTGATAATTGAAGTCCTGACCAGATCGGCCCATTACATGACCGTGACCGAGGAGCCTGATGGTAAACCATGGTATTACGATATCATGAACTACATCAAGGAACATCAATTCCCTGAAGGAATTAGCTCTGTAGACAGAAGGTATATAATGAAGATGGCGACGAAGTTCTTCGTCAATGGTGAGAACTTGTACAAGAGGTCCTATGACTCTGTTTTGCTAAGATGCGTGAATGCGATAGAAGCAACGCGGATCCTGCAAGAATTGCATAAAGGAATATGTGGTCCACACATGAATAGACACATGTTGGCTAGAAAAATAACGAGGCTAGGTTATTATTGGCTTTCCTTAGAAAGTGACTGCATTCGGCACGTTCGGAATTGTTACCGTTGTCAGATCCATAGAAACAAGATAAATGCTCCTCCAACTGAATTACATCAGTTGTCTGAGTCATGGCCATTTTCAATGTGGGGCATCGATGTGATCAGCCCAATTAATTCGAAAGCATCGAATGGACATCGCTTTATCTTGGTCGCAATTGATTATTTTTCCAAATGGATCGAGGCCGCATCATATGCCAATGTCACTGCTCGGAATGTGATGAAATTCATCAAGCGAGATATAATCGCCCGTTATGGCGTCCCTGAAGCCATCGTTACAGATAATGGGACGAATCTGAACAACAAGATTATTGATGATTTACTCAGTAAATTCAAAATCCGCCATTTGAATTCGTCTCCTTACCATCCCCAAATGAATGGAGCTGTTGAGGCTACCAACAAAAATATCAAGAAGATCTTGGCCAAAACCGCCGAGAACTATCGAAATTGGCATGAAAGATTGCCTTTCGCATTAATGGCTTACCGAACATCAATCCGGACATCTACAGGGGCAACCCTTTTTTCCTTGGTATATGGCATGGAAGCAGTCCTACCTATTGAGGTAGAAATTCCCTCACTTCGGGTATTGTCCCAAGTGAAACTGTCTGATGCAGAGTGGAAGCAGCAAAGATTAGAGCAGCTGAATATGATTGATGAAAGGCGGCTAAAAGCTCTTTGTCATGGGCAATGCTATCAACAGAGGGTAGCCAGATTATTCAATCGAAAGGTGCGCCCACGACACTTTGAAGCAGAAGATCTTGTCCTGAGAAAGGTGCTACCACTGCCCCTGAGCTTGGAGGTAAGTTCGCTCCAAACTATAAGGGTCCCTATGTCGTGAAAAAGACACTCCCTGGAGGGGCTCTGATTCTAACTGAGATGGATGGACGTCAATTCTCCAACCCGGTCAACTCCGATGCTGTGAAGAAGTACTATCCTTGAGACCGATCCTGACAATCACTGAAGTCTCGATGGTAGTCACGCCCATGCCCGTCAAAGACCTTTAAAGTAAAAATTAGCTTTGCTGCGAAGATCCTCATACAAGCAATTGCACATGCCCTGTGCATGTCAGGAATCATATGATTCCCGAGAAACTCCCCGACGTACCGGAATCGCATCGACACAACATGCGCTGACAATAGAACCCTCTATTTAGAAGCATCCCTAATTATAGACGATTTCATTCGAGTTTCGAGACCAAGAATATGGGAGGAGCAGACTGAGACAGAGAAGGTTGAACAAAGTTGTCGCGACCGAACTCTCCCGAGCCTCTTTCATCGAACGATATGCAAAAAGAAGGAGGGCTCGCCTGGTACATGCTAAGTCTAGGTTCAGGACTTAACTCGGACTCTCCCAAGCCCATACCATATCGCGACTTAGGGTTTAAAATTTTTAACATGCAAGTGGTTTATACCAAGGAGTCGCCACTAATCGATTTGGGGTAGGCCGATTAGAAACCTAAATAGGGTGACGGGAGAATCACCCTATTCCTACGAATCAGAGATTAACTGGGTTCGGGGACTTGATTACATTAGTTAAATAACTAATGCCCTTTCGGTACATTTCTACCCTGTTCATTTCATGAAAACATTTGTCAGGCAATTTGGATTGATTTTAGGACCTTTCTCCTAACATGTGAGGTGATCAAGCGAGTGCATAATCATAAACGATCAGCAATCAGGAACACAACATTTCATGCAGCCTAAGGTTCTAACCTAGACTAAGTCAGATGACATTCAAAATATAACGGCTCATGCAATTGTATTAAAAACATGCATAACAACGCAACGGTAATAAAACAACATGCAAAATATCGCCGCGTAACTCAGGCTTGTCTAATTTAAACAAGATAGAAACATGCATAACAATACAACAATGGATTAAAACACTTAGATAATTCACATAAAAAAAAATTTTAAAAAAAATTTTGAAAATTTTTTTTTTTCTGAAAAAAATAATAATATAGAAGAAAATAAAAATTTTTTTAATTTTTTTTTAAATTTTTTTAAATTTTTTTAAAAAATAATATAATATTAAACCGGGTCGGGTCGGGTCCGACCCGGGTCAACGGACCCGACCCGGGCGTTGACCCGGGTCGGTTCGGCTGAGCCGGGTCGGGCGGAACCGGCCCGGGTCAACGGATCCGACCCGGGCGTTGACCCGGGTCGGATCTGTCGATCCGGGTCGGTCGGAACCGGCCCGAGTCAACGGATCCGACCCGGGCGTTGACCCGGGTCGGATCTGTCGATTCGGGTCGGACCCAACCCGAAGAAACAGAACCGAGGGGTGGGGGACGCCTGCGAGGCCAAAATTGGCCGTCCGCCGGCCGGCCCAGGCCAGCGCCGCCCCCCCGAATCGGTACCGGGGTCACCACCAACCTCGCCGACCGCCTGGCTCACCGTCCGGCCACCTGTTCGCCGGCCGGCGACGGAACAAAAAACAGCCCGGTTGAAGCATTTCATCGAGCACCTGGCGGGCGCGTGGAAAAGGAGCCGATTTCGATCTCCTCCGGCGGCACGGTCGACTCCAGCGGCTTCGGTTCACGTCCGATGGCGACTAAGGACCGGGACCGGCGACGGCATGGGCCGGGGATCGCGCGACACGGCCGGCGCGAGTCCCGGCCACACCGGACACCGAAACAGGGGAAAACAGAGGCGGCTCTCGGCCGGGGGGGCTCACCCGTCGGCGGTGCGTCCGGAGGGGCTTCCGGCTAGTCTGAAGGCGACGGCGACCACTGTTGGTTCTCCTTTGGGCTCCGGCGGACCTCGGCTTGCTCTCTCTCCCTCTCTACTCTCTCTCTTCTCTGTGTCCGACCCGAGGGGTACTCCGGGGATTGGCGATCGGCTTGCTGGAGACGAGGCCGGCTGGGACCTGCAAAACCCTCCGGAACTCTTCTCTCTTCCTCGTTTCTCTCTGTGTATGCCCCTCTCTCTCTAAAATTTTTTCAACCGGGCCTCCTCCCAAAATCCGGCCGGCCGGCCTCTCTCTCTCTCTCTGGCTTTATATAGCCGACGGCGACGATGACGATGAGCATGACGGGCCTCCTCTGCGTCGGCGTGACGACGGCCTGCACCGGCCTACCGTGGCCCGTGACTTTCGTGGCCACTTAGGCCGGTGCAGAGCAGAGGGGGGTCTGATTCAGTGAAGCAGCAGAGGCGAAGGCTGAGAGGGAGGCCGGGAAAACAGGAAGGACGGGACTGGCAATTAATACCAGTCCCGTCGGCGTGCTCCTTCGGCTTTCCTCTGGCCGGATAGCGACGGCGAGAAGCGCCGCCGTGCGTCGGCGTGACGCTTGGAACAGGGTGAAACAGGGGCGAGGAGAGCGACCGGGGGAGAAGGAAGGAGGAGAAGAAGCTGGGCCGGGCTGGGCCCAGTCGCGCGCGGGGAGAGGAGAAGAAAAATGGTGGGCCGTGGGCCCGCGCGGAGGGGAAAAAAGAAAGAGAAAGGGAGTGGGCCGGGGGGCCCGCGCGTAGGAGAAAAGGAAAAGGAAGGGACCGGGCCGGGGGCCCGCGCGCGGAAAGAAACGGGCCGGGTTGGCCCGGCCCCGTCCGATTCGATTTTTTTTTTAATTAATATTTCTTCTAATAAACCCTATTAATATGAAATGTACCTAATTTCTATATGCAATGCATTTAAATTGAAATATTTTTTGTTTTAGGAATTAAAGAAAATTAACTCCTAAATTTTGTGCAATTTATTTTGGGCAATTCAAAAATAGGTGTCTACAGCTGCCCCTCTTTGAAGGTGAGCTCGCAGAGGTTGAGCTCGTAGAGGTTACATTCAAAGATAAAATGACACCTAATCTTGGCCCATGCATGCTCAATGAATGCTATTTTTGGTGAGACTGGGAGTCTCATTTTTATGATGCAATATAAGATGATGCATGCTAAAGCAAATAAAAACGTACCTGAGGCTACTTACCTTACAGAAGGGTAGAGTGATTCCAGACAGTTGATATTGTGTGTCGAGGACCCGAACCTGTCTTCGGTCGCCTTGACGAAAAAAATGGTTTGTCTAGGACCCGAACCTTTCTTCGGTCGCCTTGATTGGATTGTTTGTGCGTCTAGGACCCGAACCTTTCTTCGGTCGCCTTGACTGGGGAAATCGCTTGCCTAGGACCCGAACCTTTCTTCGGTCGCCTTGACTGGATTTCATTTGTCTCGGACCCGAACCTTTCTTCGGTTGCCGTGACTGGGTTGTGTCTGTCTAGGACCCGAACCTTTCTTCGGTCGCCTTGACTGACTGGATTTTGTACGTCTAGGACCCGAACCTTTTTTCGGTCGCCCTGACGGAGATTGTACTTGTCTCGGACCCGAACCTTTCTTCGGTCGCCTTGACGGGGGAAATCGCTTGCCTAGGACCCGAACCTTTCTTCGGTCGCCTTGACTGGATCTCATTTGTCTCGGACCCGAATCCCTTCGGCTGCCGTGACTGGGGAAATCGCTTGCCTAGGACCCGAACCTTTCTTCGGTCGCCTTGACTGGATTTCGATTGTCTGTCTAGGACCCGAACCTTTCTTCGGTCGCCTTGACTGACTGGATTTTGTACGTCTAGGACCCGAACCTTTCTTCGGTCGCCTTGACGGAGATTGTACTGTTTGTCAAAGTACTTGGAGATTCTTGCCCAAAGATTTGACGATTTGCCTGGTGGGTCCTCGCCAGCAGGTCTTGAAAAGGCTCAAACGATGAGCACCTGGGGGTCCTCACCCCAGGATTTGACGTGAACAAAGGGGGTCATTCCCATGCTCAGGAGGGTACCATAACAATCGCAGGTACAGGATGAACAGAGGGGTTAATCCAATGTTCAGTTGGTGAACAGAGGGGTCAATCCAATGTTCAAAGGGTACCATAACAATCATAGGTACATGGATTTTTGGAACCGGACATGGGTAGAATATACCTACCTGGCGTGTTCCTGCCTCTTAAGGGCGTGTCTCCTGTCAGACAAACTTTCTGGGATTTCTTACCCGGAGGTTGAATGCATCATCTGCTGAATACCCGACCTTTTTCGGGACATCTTTTTTTTGGATGATAACGAGGGCTTCTCCAGCACCTGAATTTTTATGTTCTATCACTGGGGATCAGAACTCTGAGCTGTCAAAGACGATTAGCGCAAACATGCATGCATTGATCAAGAATAGACAAGTTAGGCTATTCTAGAAAGTGTATTTGAAAATCCATGCATGATGATCTTGCCATGTTTGCATCACCAAAAATCCACCGAGGGTCAATCAAGACAATTTTCGCTCATGAGGTGGACTTCTCAAAATGCTGAACGAGTGACCTTCAGTCAGAAAGGACTTTCCACTCGCTCTCGTTGAAAAGGGTTGTTTGTCCCGTCCATTAACGCGGGAACATCGAAAACACTCAATCTGACCTCTATTATATCAACAAGGGTCTGAGTTTCCTCGCAAGCGGTACGACACTGCCAATCTGAGAGGTCTTCTTCAGGGTCGTAATGTAGGCTTGGTCAATGGCTTAACAAAGGTGACTGTCCAAGTCAAGGCCATGAAAGAAAATATTTTACAATTATTTCTGGGTTTACAAGTCAAGAACCCTGCAAAAGAGATAGAAGTAATCTTGCTCGCACTTCCTCGAGCGGTATTTATAAACATTTGAAATTCCACGTTAATTCATGTGTCCTAGTCAGAAGAGACTTTATGAGGGATGTAACGTGGGTTTGGTTTACAGGTTGAGAAACGAAATGATCGTTAGACTCAAAAATGTGTGTAAGGGTGAGAATTGATGATCATCTAGCGTCGTCACCAGTCTTCTTCTCCGCCGTCAGGATTTTTCTGGCAAACTCCCTGGGTAATCCTGTGTTTTAGCATCTTTGACAACTTTTTCTTGAGGAGCTTCTGCGTCAAGCATTTTCCTGGATACCATTCTATCTCTGTCCCAATTGCTTTCTCAAGAATAGGTTCATCTTCGTTTGTGATGTGGCAGATCTTTGCCAAGACAAAGTTCCTAAAGTAGGAATTTACATCGAAGAAGAACTCAAGTTTAAACCCTTTGGGGTCATCTATTCTACACTACTTAATGTCTTTGAGATATTTGAGAGCACTTTCATCACGCTCATAAATCTCATTCATGGGCATTGGCCTTGCTTTTACCAGGCACACTGCTTTTTCATGCCCCAAATTTTCAGTATTTTTTGTGTTAGGACTAGCCTAAACGAGTTTGAAGTCCTCATCTTGATTCGATGCTTTGGGACCCTGATGCTCAAATTGTGGTGACTTTTGCTTTGCCCCAGTGTGGGGAGATGATCACCAATTGGGTTTGTATGAAATGAAATCGCCGGCTCAATTGGGCTAGCAAAGGATAATAAGTGTATGGGATAGAAAAAGAATTGCTCTTCGTCATCCTAGGGCACTTAAATTATCGTGAGAGTTCATCTGCAATAAAAACACTCAAAGATTAATGCAAGTGAGAGCAAGAAAACTTCTATTCATCTTTTCACCTTGTGCGAGCTGTTGCAGCTGATGATGATAGAAAATTTTAGATATTACAAACTCCTCATCCATCTTAGTGAAAACATCGCTGTTATCAATAAGATATTGTCATTTTGGACAGGCTTTAGTTTGCTGCTCCTCTCCTGACAAAGCCCTCTTAGTCTTGACCGTCCGGCCGTCGATGGTGTGCTTGTCTAGGAGGACTCTGTTGAGGATCGCCGGACCTCAAGCTGCCCCAATGTGGGGTGGTTCTTGACAGGGTTGATTTAAAAGAAACCGCTGAGTGTATGGGCTCAAATGGTTAAGCAAAGGATTAATGGTAGTGTATGGGGCAGAGAAATGAACTGCCTCTCGTCATTTTGGCTACCGTACCTTATGCGAGAAATCCCTTTACCTTGTAGAAATGAAACCTTTTCGCTCATCTTGCAAGGGTTTGGTACTTGAGAATGTGTATAAATCAAGGATTGCCTCTCATCATCCCGACACACCTCGTTCAATACCTCGGAGCAGTTCGACATCATTCGTCAAATTGTCAAAATTTTCTCAGGGAATTGGTGAATTAAACAGGTAAAATTACCATGCAAAATTACTTCCCACGTAATGCATTTGAGGAAGAAAATAGTATCGATTTTCTTTGATTATTTCTTCCTTTTTATTTCTTTCTACTCTTACGAGAAGAGTTTGGGAAAGAGATACTTACCTATGCTGCAACAGTAGAGCAAACCTGCAAGGTAATAAGGAAAACAGTGTTAATGAACAGTTCTTTGAGGGACAAGAATTAGGAACGATACAACATTACCCTTCGTGAATCCCTTCATTTGAGATTAAACCGGTAAATCCTTGAGTTTTCTCGGATGTTGATAATTCCCTTCTGACAAAAACATGAGTTTATGTTAGAAATGAGGCGATTGAGGGTAAATCGAGAACGATACAAATTACCCTTCTTCCATTTTGCCTTCAAAGCTAGCAGAGTCTTTTCTCCTCTTTACTTTGTTCAGCCTTCTCTGCCTCAATCTGCTCCTTCATACTCTTGGTCTCGAAGCTCGAATGAAATCCTCTATTATTAGGGATGCTTCCAAACAGAGAGTCCTATTGTCAGCGCATGTTGTGTCAATGCGGCTCCGGTATGTTGAGGAGTTTCTCGGGAATCATATGATCCCTGACAGGCACGGGGCATGCGCAATTGCTTGCATGGGGAGCTTCGCAGCAAAGCTAATCTCTACTTTAAAGGTCTTTGACGGGCATGGGCGTGACTACCATCGAGACTTCTGTGGTTGTCAAGATTGGCTTCGATGCCATTTTGTCATATGCGAAGTCCTTTCCAGGTTTGATCCGCCGACAAGAGTGTTCCTATCAATAACTTTTCTGCCAATTCCCTTGTTATCAATTGAGACATGAGAGTTATTTCAAGGATAGTACTTCTTCACAGCATCCGAGTTGACCGGGTTGGAGAATTGGCGTCCATCCATTTCAGTCAGAATCAAAGCCCCTCCAGGAAGTGTCCTTTTCACGACATAGGGACCCTTGTAGTTTGGAGCGAACTTACCTCCAAGCTCGGGGGTAGCGGTAGCACTTTTCTTAGGACAAGATCGCCTGCTTCAAAGCGTCTGGGGCATACCTTCCGATTGAACGATCTAGCTATCCTCTGTTTATAGCATTGTCCATGACAAAGAGCCTTTAGCCGCTTTTCATCAATCATATTCAGCCGCTCCAATCTTTGCTGCTTCCATCATGAGTGTTGTTTACTCAATTTTGTCCTATATAAAAGGAAAAGATATGTCATTTCTATGCTAAAGTGAATAAACTTTAGGAACGAAATACACCCTTTTTGATGGACTGGGGGGATTGCATGCCCCCTAGTCTACTCTTCCAGTTGAGCACTTCTTCGTCGTGTTTCATTCGAGAAGTCCTAACATTGGTGTTCTATCCGGCTTGATAGCACGTCAGAGTCTAGCATGTTTCCCAGTTCATTATCTGCAAAAGAAAAGGGATAGAATGTCATTTCCAAAATTTGTTGAGGAATAAGACATACCTTTTCTTTAAAAGGGGTAATCTTTTCTTGATCTGTCCCTGATTTTTGTACGAGATGATGTTTCGCTCATCATGGAGTCAGGGAATGTTCAGTATTCTCATTGACTTTCTGGGGCTGATATCACCCACTGGTAATAATGAGATTTGCTCCGTGTTTCACTTGAAGATTGGACGATCTTCGCTTGGACTGCCCCTATTAGATGAGTTGGTCCGCTATTATCATGAGGGTCTGATGTACACTTCAGTTTGTGTCATTTCTAAATGTCCCATTTGTAACAAAAATGAGTATGCTCTGAGACATGAAGTGAACAAGTTAGAAAGACAAACAAGACTATGAGCAAGCATGTGTTTTCACCGCCATTTTCTTTGACCTTTTGAAAAAATGATAAAACATTTGTTTTATTTTCAAAAGCTTAGAAACGAGGAAACATGAGGAAGCCCGGGCCTCAGAACACTTTCCTTTACACGGCTGGATATCATCAACGGGCCGGTTTGGGATACTCCCTCATGCCCTCAAAACATTATTTATTTACAATACATGGATTTACAACCTCAAAAGAGGGAGAGTTTAAAAAGACATTTCCTCCGACAGAAATGACGACAAAAAACAAAATACAAGGACAACCCCTTTTCCAGGGATTCATGCAAAAGGATGAGAGGAGTTCTACTCAGGCAGGCTTGCGCTCATTCCCTTCACCGGTCTCGAATGAGAAAGTCTTGGTGTCCAGTAGATTTTGAATTCGGTGTTTAAGAGTATAGCACCCATCAGTTGAATGCCCTACCTCGCCCATGTGATAATCACATTTTTCAGACGGATTGTGGTTTGAAAAATTCTCAGGATTAGGTCGCTTTGGTTCAGTGGAAAGCAGTCCCTTTTCCCGGAGAATAGGCAGGACCTGAGACATAGGCAAAGGGAGTGGCGTGAACTACTTTTTGTTATTTCGCCTTTGGGGCGGCTTGCGGCTTGAGGCCGGTTTTTGTCCACTGCTCATCTGAATCATTAGGGAAGGACGAACGGTTTGGGTGTATGCAACGTCCGCATCTGTTAGGGGTTCTTTCTCTTTCTTCATGCCGAGTTTCTCGCTTGTGGAAGTGGGGTCTGTGAACCACCCCTTACGCAATCCCATTTCAATTCGTTCACCCACAGGAACAAGACGATTAAGGGACTCAGCGGTGGCACCAACCAGGCGGTGTCTATATTCGTACGGAAGGGACTTTATGAACAACTTCACTTGTTCATGGTCAGTGAGTTGTGGGGTAACATGGGCGGCCAAGTTTCTCCATCTGGTGGCATATTCTTTGAAGGACTCACTCTTCTTCTTCTCAGCGCGTTCCAGATCGTCACGAGTAAAGGTAATGTCGAGGTTAAATTGATATTGCTTGAGGAATGCATCAGCAACATCATCCCAAGACTTAAAAGCATCCACATCCCTCGACATGTACCATGTCAAGGCTGGCCCCGTCAAACTTGCTTGAAAAGTTTGAATCATGAGGGGTTCATTATCAACGTACTGGGTCATTCGCACATGGTACATGTGCAAATGGTGTCTGGGACATGAAGTGCCATCATATTTTTCGAATTCTGACATCTTGAACTTTTCTGGTACTTTGACCCGTTTGTATATAGACAGGTCAAGTGGGACAGCATGCTGCGGGCCTTGTAGCTGTTTCAGCATTTCCTCGACCTTTGCAAGGCGTTTGTCATGCTTCGTCATTGGTGCAGCTTCAAGTTCAGGTTTCCAGACGGCAAGGGGAAGCGGATCGTCCTCTGGCGGGGGCATTTTACTGTCGTTGGCGGAGGCTTTGTCTTTTCCAGTAGACGGTGGTGATAATACTACCTCAACTGCTGCAGGCGTGGGTGTAAGTTTGCCCTGAATGGACTCCACCTGCTTTGCAAGATTTTGAATCGCATTGAGGACCATCTTCATCTCGTCCTCCATGTTATTGAGACGGACGTTTTCCTCGGCCATTTTTAACTACCTGAGAAAACGTTGAAATGAATGAGTATAATGCCCAATAAAAAATCACTGTATGACTTAGTCATATTATTATTACATATTTTCTTTATTTGCAAAGAAAAAATGAGAAAAAAGGTTTTTATTAATATCACATTACAAGCGGCGTCCCCGGGATTCGAACCCCGGTCGCCTCGGACCCTGAGGCCTCACCCCCGGATACCACTGGGCCAAAGGCCGCGGTGGTGTCTTAAAGGGGCCAAAAAATTCATTTAAAGTGTAAAAAACGGCCCGAGTTATATTAACATTAGTATAACTCAAAAACGTTTTTAAGGAAGAAAACCAAAACCCCTGAACATAATTACTAGGAAAATATGAAAGATAGGGGTTTTTAACAAAAAGGCGCCCTTCCCGGGTACTCATTTTATAAACGATGGGGAAATCACGGTCTCTTGGAGTCGCTTATTTTCACGGACAAATTTCCGCAATAAGCGTATCCCTCGTATATAAACTGCAATCAATGAGTGACCCATCAGTGATAAAACCATTAAACAAGTAGGCCGTATAAAAAATGAGAAGGGATAGAATATATACCTTTCCTTAAACCATGGCAATCACAACGACATGCACATGAGGAGTGAGGCTCGATTTCTATCTAGACTGGCTCAACAAAATGAAATTAAAAGGGTACCTGACCGTCGCAGTCTCGCGTTGGTGTCAAGTCCTTTTAACCTCGGCCAAATCGAAAGGAATATCTTATAGTCACGCAAATAGCGGCTAAAGATATTTCTTTGCGATTTTTGAGAAATAAATTTCGGGGAAAAGAAAGGCAACCTCTACATCGCGGGCTCGCGTTCGAGGTCGTATCTTTCTTAACACCATTCCAAAAACCCTATTGCGGCCCAGGTCCGGCAGCGTGGTTGTGTGTGCAATAGTGTAGTGCTAAATCATTAAAGCATGCACAACAATTTATAAACAATCAATTCGAACCTGCAAGAGCAGATAACACCTTAATGTTAGGATCATACCTGGAGTCCTTGCTGCCAAATAAAAATCATTTTGAACAAGATAAAAATTTTTGGCCTAAGTCCACTTTAAAAACAGGATTCCCCAGCGGAGTCGCCAGTCTGTCGCGACCGAACTCTCCCGAGCCTCTTTCATCGAACGATATGCAAAAAGAAGGAGGGCTCGCCTGGTACGTGCTAAGTCTAGGTTCAGGACTTAACTCGGGCTCTCCCAAGCCCATACCATATCGCGACTTAGGGTTTAAAATTTTTAACATGCAAGTGGTTTATACCAAGGAGTCGCCACTAATCGATTTGGGGTAGGCCGATTAGAAACCTAAATAGGGTGACGGGAGAATCACCCTATTCTTACGAATCAGAGATTAACTGGGTTCGGGGACTTGATTACATTAGTTAAATAACTAATGCCCTTTCGGTACCTTTCTACCCTGTTCATTTCATGAAAACATTTGTCAGGCAATTTGGATTGATTTTAGGACATTTCTCCTAACATGTGAGGTGATCAAGCGAGTGCATAATCATAAATGATCAGCAATCAGGAACACAACATTTCATGCAGCCTAAGGTTCTAACCTAGACTAAGTCAGATGACATTCAAAATATAACGGCTCATGCAATTGTATTAAAAACATGCATAACAACGCAACGGTAATAAAACAACATGCAAAATATCGCCGCGTAACTCAGGCTTGTCTAATTTAAACAAGATAGAAACATGCATAACAATACAACAATGGATTAAAACACTTAGATAATTCACATAAAAAAAAATTTTAAAAAAAAAATTTTGAAATTTTTTTTTTTCGGAAAAAAATAATAATATAGAAGAAAATAAAATTTTTTTTAAATTTTTTAAATTTTTTAATTTTTTTAAAAAAATAATATAATATTAAACCGGGTCGGGTCGGGTCCGACCCAGGTCAACGGACCCGACCCGGGCGTTGACCCGGGTCGGTTCGGCTGAGCCGGGTCGGGCGGAACCGGCCCGGGTCAACGGATCCGACCCGGGCGTTGACCCGGGTCGGATCTGTCGATCCGGGTCGGTTGGAACCGGCCCGAGTCAACGGATCCAACCCGGGCGTTGACCCGGGTCGGATCTGTCGATTCGGGTCGGACCCGACCCGAAGAAACAGAACCGGGGGGTGGGGGACGCCGGCGAGGCCAAAATTGGCCGTCCGCCGGCCGGCCCAGGCCAGCGCCGCCCCCCCGAATCGGTACCGGGGTCACCACCAACCTCGCCGACCGCCTGGCTCACCGTCCGACCACCTGTTCGCCGGCCGGCGACGGAACAAAAAACAGCCCGGTTGAAGCATTTCATCGAGCACCTGGCGGGCGCGTGGAAAAGGAGCCGATTTCGATCTCCTCCGGCGGCACGGTCGACTCCAGCGGCTTCGGTTCACGTCCGATGGCGACTAAGGACCGGGACCGGCGACGGCATGGGCCGGGGATCGCGCGACACGGCCGGCGCGAGTCCCGGCCACACCGGACACCGAAACAGGGGAAAACAGAGGCGGCTCTCGGCCGGGGGGGCTCACCCGTCGGCGGTGCGTCCGGAGGGGCTTCCGGCTAGTCTGAAGGCGACGGCGACCACTGTTGGTTCTCCTTTGGGCTCCGGCGGACCTCGGCTTGCTCTCTCTCCCTCTCTACTCTCTCTCTTCTTTGTGTCCGACCCGAGGGGTACTCCGGGGATTGGCGATCGGCTTGCTGGAGACGAGGCCGGCTGGGACCTGCAAAACCCTCCGGAACTCTTCTCTCTTCCTCGTTTCTCTCTGTGTATGCCCCTCTCTCTCTAAAATTTTTTCAACCGGGCCTCCTCCCAAAATCCGGCCGGCCGGCCTCTCTCTCTCTCTCTGGCTTTATATAGCCGACGGCGACGATGACGATGAGCATGACGGGCCTCCTCTGCGTCGGCGTGACGACGGCCTGCACCGGCCTACCGTGGCCCGTGACTTTCGTGGCCACTTAGGCCGGTGCAGAGCAGAGGGGGGTCTGATTCAGTGAAGCAGCAGAGGCGAAGGCTGAGAGGGAGGCCGGGAAAACAGGAAGGACGGGACTGGCAATTAATACCAGTCCCGTCGGCGTGCTCCTTCGGCTTTCCTCTGGCCGGATAGCGACGGCGAGAAGCGCCGCCGTGCGTCGGCGTGACGCTTGGAACAGGGTGAAACAGGGGCGAGGAGAGCGACCGGGGGAGAAGGAAGGAGGAGAAGAAGCTGGGCCGGGCTGGGCCCAGTCGCGCGCGGGGAGAGGAGAAGAAAAATGGTGGGCCGTGGGCCCGCGCGGAGGGGAAAAAAGAAAGAGAAAGGGAGTGGGCCGGGGGGCCCGCGCGTAGGAGAAAAGGAAAAGGAAGGGACCGGGCCGGGGGCCCGCGCGCGGAAAGAAACGGGCCGGGTTGGCCCGGCCCCGTCCGATTCGATTTTTTTTTTTAATTAATATTTCTTCTAATAAACCCTATTAATATGAAATGTACCTAATTTCTATATGCAATGCATTTAAATTGAAATATTTTTTGTTTTAGGAATTAAAGAAAATTAACTCCTAAATTTTGTGCAATTTATTTTGGGCAATTCAAAAATAGGTGTCTACAAAAGTAAAGAGGAGAAAAGACTCTGCTAGCTTTAAAGGCAAAACAAAAGAAGGGTAATTTGTATCGTTCTCAATTTACCTTCAATCCTCTCATTTCTAACGTAAGCTCTTGTTTTTGTCAGAAGGGAATTATCAACATCCGAGAAAACTCCAGAAGTTATCAGTTTAATCTCAAATGAAGAGAATCACGAAGGAATCGTTTCCAATTCCTATCCCTCAAGGAATCGTTCATTAACACTGTTTTCCTTATTACCTTGCAGGTTTGCTCTACTATTGCAGCGTAGGTAAATATCCCTTTCCCAAACTCTTCTCATAAGAATAGAAAGAAACAAGAAGGAAGAAACAATTAAAAAAAATGAACATTACTTTCTTCCTCAAGTGTATTACGTGGAAAGTAATCTTACATGGTAATTTCACATGTTTAATTCACCAATTCCCTGAGAAAATTTTGACAATTCGATGAATGGTGTCGAACGGCCCCAATGTATTGAACGAGGTGTGTCGGGATGATGAGAGGTAATCCTTGATTTATACACGTTCTCAAGTACCAAACCCTTGCAAGATGAGCGAAAAGGTTTCATTTCTACAAGGTAAAGGGATTTCTCGCATAAGATACGGTAGCCAAAATGACGAGAGACAGTTCATTTCTTTGTCCCATACACTACCATTAATCCTTTGCTTGACCATTTTTGAACCCATACACTCGGAGGTTCCTTTTAAGTTACCCCTGTCAAGAACTACCCCACATTGGGGCAGCTTGAGATTCGGCGGTCCTCGACAGAGTCCTCCAAAGACAAGCACACCATCGACGGCCGGACGGTCGAGACTAAGAGGGCTTTGTCAAGAGAGGAGCAGCAAACTAAAGTCTGTCCAAAATATCAATATCTTATTGATAACAATGATATTTTTACTGAGCAAGACAAGAAGGATGAGGAGTTTGTAATATCTAAAATTTTCTATAATTATCGGCTGCAACAGCTCGCACAAGGTGAAAAGATGGATAGAAGTTTTCTTGATCTCACTTGTATTAATCTTTGAGTGTTTTTATAACAGATGAACTCTCACGATAATTTAAGTGCCCTAGGATGACGAAGGGCAATTCTTTTTCTATCCCATACACTTATATCCTTTGCTAGCCCAATTGAGCCGACGATTTCATTTCGTACGAACCTAGTTGGCGATCATCCCTCACACTGGGGCAAGGCAAAAGTCACCACAATTTGAGCATCAGAGTCCAAAGCACCGAATCAAGATGAAGACTTCAAACTCGTTTAGGCTAGTCCTGACAACACAAAAAAAATGTTGAAAATTGGGGGCATGAAAAAGCAGTGTGCCTAGTAAAAACAAGGCCAATGCCCGTGAATGGAAATTTATGAGCGTGATGAAAGCGCTCTCAAATATCTCAAAGACATTAAGTGGTGTACAATAGACGACCCCAAAAGGTTTAAACTTGAGTTCTTCTTCGATGTAAATTCCTACTTTAGGAACTTTGTCTTGGCAAAGATCTGCCACATGATAGATGAAGATGAACCTATTCTTGAGAAAGCAATTGGAACAGAGATAGAATGGTGTCCAGGAAAATGCTTGACACATAAGCTCCTCAAGAAAAAGTTGTCAAAGATGCTAAAACACAGAATTACTTAGGGAGTTAGCCAGAAGAATCCTAACGGTGAAGAAAAGACAGGTGACAATGCCAAGATGATTACCAATTCTCACCCTTACACACATTTTTTAGCCTAACGATCATTTCGTTCCTCAACCTGTAAACCAGGCCCACGTTACGTCCCTCATGAAGTCTCTTCTGGCTGGGGCAATTGAATTAACGTGAATTTTCAAATGTTTATAAACAGCGCTCGAGGAAGTGCGAGCAAGACTATTTCTATCTCGTTGTGCAGGGTTCTTGACTTGTAAACTTGGAGATAATTACAAAATATTTTCTTTTATGGCCTTGACTTGGACAGTCACCTTTCTTAAGCCATTGACCAAGCCAGCATTACGACCCTAAAAAAGACCTCTCAGATTGGCAGTGTCGTACTGCTTGCGAGAAAATTCAGACCCTTGTCGATGTGATAACGGTCAGATTGAGTGTTTTCGATGTTCCTGCATTAATGGACGGGACAAACAACCCTTTTCAATGAGAGCGAGTGAAAAGTCCTTTCTAACTGAAGGTTCCTCGTTCAGCATCTCGAGAAGTCCACCTCGCGAACGAAAATTGTCTTGATTGACCCTCGGTGGATTTTTTGTGATGCAAACATAGCAAAATCATCATGTATGAATTTTCAAATACACCTTCTAGAATAGCCTAGCTTGTCTATTTTTGATGAATGCATGCATGTTTGCGCTAATCATCTTTGATAGCTCAGAGTTCTAATCCCCAATGATAGAACACAAAAATTCGGGCGCTGGAGAAGCCCTCATTATCATCCCAAAAGACATGCCCCGAAAAAGGTCAGGTATTCAGCAAATGATGCATCAAACCTCCGGATAAGAAATCCCAGGTATTTCTTCAGGATTCTTTTCAAATTACCCAGGGGGCAAACCGGGTATTCCTTTGAAAAAGAAAAGCATCTTAGCTTGCTGGCCAAGATATTTCATATGATATTCTAGAATAGCCTCAGTTGTCTATTTCTCCGATGAATGCGTATGCCTTTGCACAAAAGAAAATTTGTCTGACAGGAGACACGCCCTTAAGAGGCATGAACATGCCCAGGTAAGTATATTCTACCTGTGCACGGTTCTAAAAATCCATGTACCTATGATTGTTATGGTACCCTTTGAATATTGGATTGACCCCTCTGTTCACTAACTGAACATTGGATTGACCCCTCTGTTCACCATGTACCTACGATTGTTATGGTACCCTCCTGAGCATGGGACTAACCCCCTCTGTTCACAACAAATCCTCGAGCGAGGACCCGTAGGTGCTCATCGTTTGAGCCTTTTTAAGACCTACCAGGCAAATTATCAAATCCTTAGGCAAGAACCCCCAAGTACTTTGATAAACAATTCAGTCAGTCAAGGCGACCGAAGAAAGATTCGGGTCCTAGACAAAATCCAGTCAAGGCGATCAAAGAAATGTTCGGGTCCTAGGCAATCGATTTCCCCAGTCAAGGCGACCGAAGAAAGGTTCGGGTCCTAGACAAATGAAATCCAGTCACGGCAACCGAAGGTAGGTTCGGGTCCGAGACAAATGAAATCCAGTCAAGGCGACCGAATATAGGTTCAGGTCCTAAGCAAGCGATTTCCCTAATCAAGGCGACTGAAGAAAGGTTCGGGTCCTAGACAAATCCAGTCAAGACGACCGAAGATAGGTTCGGGTCCTAAGCAAGCGATTTGCCCAGTCAAGGCGACCGAAGAAAGGTTCGAGTCCTAGACAAATGAAATCCAGTCAAGGCGACCGAAGATAGGTTCGGGTCCTAGACAAGTGATTTCCCCAGTCAAGGCGACCAAAGAAAGGTTTGGGTCCTAGACAAACCATTTTCCCGTCAAGGCGACCGAAGACGGGTTCGGGTCCTCGACACATAATATCAACTATTTGGAATTACTCTACCTTTCGGCAAGGTAAGTAGCCCCAGGTATGTTTTTATTTGCTTTAGCATGCATCATCTTATATTGCATCATAAAAATGAGACTCAGTCTCACACAAAAAAAAAATTTCATTGCGCATGCATGGGCCAAATTTAGGTGTCATTTTATCTTTGAACGTAACCTCTGCGAGCTCAATATCTGCGAGCTCACCTTCAAAGAGGGGCAGCTGTTGACACCTATTTTTAATTTGCCCAAAATTAATTGCCCAAAATTTAGGAATTAATTTTTTAATTCCTAAAACAAAAAAATATTTTTATTTAAATACATTGCATATAGAAATTAGGCATTTTGCATTAATATGGCCTATTAGAGTAAAATTTTTAAAAAAAAAATCGAGTCGGGCCGGGTCGGGGCCAGGTCGACCAGGCCAGTTTCTTTTCCCCCCCCCCCGCGGGCCCAAGGCCCTTTCTCTTTTCTTTCTCTTTTCCCCGCGCAGGCCCGGCCCAGCCTCTCCTTTTCTCTTTCTTTTCTTTTCCCCTCGTGAGCTAGGCCCGGCCCGGCCCAACTCCTTTCTCTTCCTTCCTTCTTCCCCCAATGCCAGTCACTCTCCTCGCCCCTGTTCTCCCCTGTGCACGACCGAAGCGTGCCGCACGGAGGCGCGGCTCCTCATCGTCATCATCCGGTCAGAGAAGGCCCAAGCGAGCACGCCACAAGGACTGGCCATTAAAGCCAGTCCCGTCTCCCTCGTTTCCCGGAACCTCCTTATCCCCTCCTCTCTCCCGTTCTCTGTTCTCTCCTCTGCATCCCAGAACTGACACCCCCTCTGCACCGGCCTATGGCCGCGGAATTCGCGGAGCCTAGGCCGGTGCAGGCCATCGTCACGCGCACGCCACGAAAAGGGGGGGGGGCCATCGTCGTCGCCGACTATATATAGCCAGAGAGAGAGAGGGGGGTCGGCGAAACAGTGAAAGAGAGAAACAGAGTGAGAGAGAGAAATAGAGAGTGACAGAGAGAAAATAGAGAGAAAGAGAGGGAGTTTGGTTTCTGCAGGTCCCCCAGCAGCGTCGCCGTCGCCGTCGCCTCCCCCTAAAGCCGGAAGCCCCCAGACGCGCCGTCGACGATGAGACTCCCTCCGGTCCAGACTGCCCCTGTTCTGCTCTGTTCTCCCCTATTTTTGCTCCGATCTTGGCCTGGACTCGCGTTGGCCGTTTCGCGCGAGTCTCGGCCCATTCCGTCGTCCCCCGCCGTCTGTGTGTCGCCGTCGTAGATGAGGTAGGTCACCGGAGCCGACCGGCTCGCCAGAGGAGGTCAAGATTTCCAGTTTTTCATCACGCCCCTCACCTGTTCGATAAAAAGCCTCAATGAAACCGGTTTTTGTTTTGGTCGCCAGCCGACGAACGGCGGTCGGACGGTGACCCCGGTGGGTGGAGAGGTTTGGTTTTGGTCCCAGGTGTCGAATTGGGGGTGGCGTTGGTCTGGGTCCGCTGGCGAGAGGCCGATTTTCGGCCTCGCCGGCGGCTGTTCCCACAAGTTCGGTCTGACCCGGTTCAGTCGACCCGACCCGGTCAACACTCGGGTCGGATCCGTTGACCCGGGTCGGTCCGACCGATTCGGATCAACTGATCCGACCCCGGTCAATGATCAGGTCGAATCCGTTGACTCGGGTCGGTCCGACTGACCTAGTTCAGCTGATCTGACCCGGGTCAACGCACCGGGTCGAATCCGTTGACCCGGGTCGGTTCCGACTGACCCGGATCCACTGACCCGACCCGTTTTTAATATAATAATAATATTATTTTGTTATTATTTTTAAAAAAAATTTTTAAAAAAATAAATTTTTTTCTTTTTTCTTTCTTCTTATTCCGTATTTATTATTATTATTATTATTTAAATAAATTTTAAAAAAATTTAAAATTTTAAAAAAATATTGCAAAAAGATTTTCTTTTTTTTTTCTTCTTTTTTTTTTCTCGAAAAAAAATATTTATAAAAAAAATAATAAAAAATTTAAGTTTTTTTTTATGTGGATTTTCTAAGTGCTTTAATCCAATATTGTATTATTATGTATGTTATTGTCTTGTTTAAATTAGACAAGCCTGATGTTGCGCGGTAGTATTTAGCATGTTAATTTTTATTACCGTTGCGTTGTTATTATGCATGTTTTAATACAATCGCATGAGCTGTTGTATTTTTGAATGTCATTTGACTTAGTTAAGTTTAGAACCTAAGGCTGCGTGAATTGCTGTGTTCTTGACTGCTGATCGTTTATGATTATGCATTTGTTTGATCACCTCACATATTAGGAGAAAGGTCCTAAAATTAATTTAATTGCCTGATAAATGTTTTCATGAAATGAACAGGGTAAAAAGATACCGAAAGGGCATTAGATATTCAACTAGTATAATCAAGTCCCCGAACCCAGTTAATCTCTAGGTTGTAGGAATAGGGTGATTCTCCCGTCACCCTATTTGGGTTTCTAATCGACCTACCCCAAATCGATTAGTGGCGACTCCTGCATGTAAATCACATGCATGTTAAAAACTTAAACCCTAAGTCGTGATATGATATAGGCTTGGGAGAGCCCGAGTTAAGTCCCGAACCTAGACTTAGCACGTATCAGGCGAGCCCTCCTTCTTTTTGCATGTCGTTTGCAAAGGCTCGGGAGGTCGGTCGCGACAGTAGTTCACTAATATTACAATAAATTAGGAAATTACCAACTTTTTCGAAATTATCGATATAATCAAGAATTTACTGACATTCAAACGAATTAGAATAGTAAGAAGTAGGACAAGTAGCGGGTTTTGTCCTGCCACAGTTGCTGGAGTCCTGGGAAATGCGAGTACACGATATTTATTTATGAAGGAAGTGCTTATTTGAAAAGTCATAAAACGTTGACTTCGACTTGGACGTGGATTTTCATTTTCAGGAACTTTAAAAAGTGATTAACATTGATCCGACTCGGCGTATAAGTTATCCGTGGACTTTCATTTTCATGGACTTTGATTTAAAGGAACATGTAAACTCTCTTTATTGTAATTGAGAGCCAAAGCAATACATTAGATTCCTTATTTATTAGATATGCAAGATGCATGCATTCGTCTATTACACGGCCTGGAGATCTCGGATGCGCAGGACATTCTATGAGATAAGAACCCACCCATAAATTAAAATGAGAATTGTGAACATTTCAATATACTAATCGTTATTACTCACCCGAACTATATTTTTCATAATAATATTTTTGTATTGGAAAACATAATTAGAAATAGTAATTTTTGGCTGAACATGAAACCTAGTGGCTCAAATACTTTAGAAACACATTATACTTCATATATCATCTATATTATAACTACAAAATCAGATCTTATCCTAATCACACAATCAACAGAAGTCCACCCTAATCGTACCACATTTTTGACAAGTAAAAGTTCCCCGTTCCCTTTTTCGTTCCGCGAACCATGCAGTCCACACTTCAAGTAACCTAAGTCTAGGCTGAAGTACTTGGATATTAGCGATAATTTACTTGTCTTTTGAGGCAGATTCCAAGTGACCTCCTTTCCGAACTTGGAATCCTTCGGGTGGGTTCCGTCAAATTCGGAGCAACATTTCCACAATGGATGGACACACAAGTGGAGGACGCTGGCATATCTCTCTCAAATGCCACCCTTTCTGGAGCTTTGCCGAGATGGTTAGCCTAACATGTCACTTCTGTGGCTTGATTTCTCCCACAACTCCATCTCTGAACACTCTAGCATGGCCAACTGAGACCGAGCGAAGTCGAAATAATGAAATTTGACTTTGATTCGATTTGATTCTAACTTAAATTTGTGGTGCTTAATTTATTAGTTTTTATTCAATCGATTTTCAAGAAAAAAGTTCGACATGGTTCACTTTTTGAGACCTGCTACCCATTTTGTTTGTTTTTCTTGCCTTTTCTCTCTTTTATGCTATGTCCAAATTTCATATGTTTTTCGTAATTTGACACCTACCCACATTTTTTATTTTTATTTTTGGCCTTATCTTTCTCTTTTGGGCTCACAAAAGATCGTAGAAATAATTTGTCATGGAGCATTCTACAAACATAGAACCATTGCAAAAATTTTGCAAGGCAGTAAAAATATGACTTCCTCGATAAGGTGTTGGCTTAAATGGTAATAGAGTTTGCCTCTCTCCTTGTCTCTTAGTTTCAAGTCTTGTTGTGAGCACTTTAAGAGTAGAATTTTGAATTCACCAGGCCGATGTGGGGAGAGTACACTTTTAAGATCGTTCAGGTAAATGAACCAATTGAGATGCGCCAATACTGGTATGGATATCATGTGACCGCTAAACTTAAAAACATAATATCTCTTCTATCTCATCTTCTTTTGAAAAGATACATTTAAACTTTATTATACCATCTTATTTAGACCACGAATAAAATGAGGCGCAGAATGTGAGTATTATCAGGTAGAAATATTTATGAAAATAGTACTTTTATTATAGGAAAGTTGGACAATATTAATATGCAATTGATTTTCTCTCAATTAACATATATCTATTGAAAGAAAAGCCAACAAAAAGAAAGTTTCTTTAACAGACTCATTGCTTGTATTTACTATGGAACAACTAATTAGTTATCTTGAAATTAAATGGTCAAAGCAAACTCAAGTTAAAAATAGATGTTACTGGAAAAGGGTTCGGAAATAAAGAATCAAATTACATTCGCGATGTTGTCAAAGTTATAAACACGCAATGTACACCGAGGAACAATCTCAATATGAATAATAACACGGAACCAAAAAATTTGACTTGATCCGAGACCGACGCTGCAAAAAACTGGACGGAGTTGCCCGCAATCTCCGTAATGGTGCTGCACTTGCTTCCAAGTTGACTTGGACTTCTCTTCTAGATGGGATCCAGTCATCAATTTACAAACTCCAGCTGCAAGAGTGGATGAGCCTTTTCTCCCTGATGATGACTATCATATGTGGACCTTAAATGTGCTGCATATACATGATATGCATGCATACACATAAGGTGCACGTATGTAACTACAACTTGTCACATTAAAAGAGAAACCTCTCCCTGCCCTTCTCTATAAATGATCTGGGTTTGATTAGATGAACCTTAAACCCTCCACTCTAAAACATCCTCTCCCATATTACTCATGGGGAGATATTGTTCCCAAGTGCTCACACTAGTAACTCTATTACTTCTTATAGATAATTCATGTGTGTGCTTCTGTAGCAATTTAACGTCTATTTGCAAAGAGCAAGAAAGAGAGGCTTTGCTCCAGCTTCGACAAAGCCTCTTGGATCCATCTGGCTTGCTTTCTTCGTGGAAAGGCCAAGATTGCTGCATATGGGAAGGAGTGATTTGTGATAGAGTATATGGTCATGTCATCAAGCTGCAATTACCCCAACCAAGAAATGACGAAACTAGTCTTCATTTTCCCATGGAATCGAAGCTCTTCCTGGCTGGTGAGTTGAACTCTTCTTTGCTCCACTTGAGATACTTGAACCACTTGGACTTAAGCAGGATCGATTCCAATCATCGAAGAATACCCGAATTCCTTGGTTTGATGAAACAATTGAGGAACCTCATTCTGTCATTTGCTAACTTTCATGGAACGGTTCCCCGACAATTGGGAAATCTCACCAAGTTGGAAGTCCTCGATCTTCAAAATTACAATGGAAATTTGATTGTGGATGACACCTCGTGGGTTTCTCATCTTCAATCACTAAAGTACCTCGACATGAGTGGTTCAATGATTGCGAACAGAAGAGTCCTCATGCAGGTGATTAGCACGCTCCCAACTTTATCGTATTTGAGCTTATCAAGTTGTGGATTACATAATTTTCATCTGTCTTCTAATCACTTGGCCAATTCTACTTCTCTTGTTCATCTTCAATACCTCGATCTTTCGAAGAATCTTTTCGAAGGTCCCATCCCGAGCACTATATTTCAAAACATGACTTCTCTCCAGCATCTCGATCTCTCAAAGAACTCTTTCAACTCATCAATTCCCATGTGGTTTGACAAGTTTACAAGCCTTGTTCATCTCGATCTTGAGAAAAATCTTTTTGACAGCATTGAGGGAGGCTTATTCTCATTCTTAAAGAACAAGCGGTACCTCAAGTCGTTGTGTTTGTCTGCTAACGAAATCGGAGAAGATATTTCAACAACCCAAAGAAATTCGTCGAGAATCAATGAGAATAACTTAGAGAGTCTAGAGATCAGTGGTAATCTTCTTAAGGTTGCTTTGCCCAACTGGTTAGTGCACTTTACTAACTTAAAATACATTATGCTTCCCAACAATTCCTTCTCCGGTTCAATCCCTAGTGTCATCGGGTCATTGTCGAACTTGGTAACACTAGATCTTTCAGATAATGGATTGAATGGGACCATTCCATCATCATTAGGTCGGTTGTCGTCATTGATGTGGTTAGATCTTTCTAATAATCAATTGGCGGGTCATATTCCCGAGTCATTAGCAAAATTGCGGGCTTTACAAATTTTGTGTCTTGCCGATAATCATTTGACCGGTACTATACCCAGTAGTTTCGGAAAGCTTTCTCATCTCTTGGATCTGAATCTTCGTAATAATTCTTTGGGAGGTGTGATTTCGGAAATCCATTTTTCTAATCTGTCAATGCTCAAGTTTTTGGATGTTAGTGACAATAATAACTTGACTTTCAAGGCAAAACCCAGCTGGATACCCCCTTTCCAACTTCTATTCATTGTGCTAAATTCTTGTAAATTCGGAACTCCATTTCCCCAGTGGATTCGGACACAAGTGGAAGCCCAATCTATCACACTCTCGGATGCTTCCCTTTTTGGGCCCCTGCCAAATTGGTTAGCCAACATGGCGTTTTATACGCTCCATCTATCTCACAATCAAATTACCGGACCCTTGCCTAGCTTATCTTCTAACTGTTTCGTTTTAGATCTCTCCCACAACTTGATCTCTGGATCTCTTCCGACAGATATTGGTGTTATGTACCGATTATTTGTTCTGAATCTCAATGATAACCTAATTAATGGTACAATACCGTCATCGTTATGTAACATGACGGGCATGAGTGCTTTGAATCTTGCCAACAATAAGTTATCTGGCAGTATTCCGGGCTGTTGGAAGTGTTCTTCATCTCCCTCAACTTTGTCATTCAATAAGTCGTCCGCAGTACCTCCAGTCTCAATGACACCCGTCCTTTCTGTCCTATGCTTGAATGGAAACCGTCTCAATGGGGAGATTCCTCTGTCTTTGGGTTATTGCACAAGGCTAGAAATTTTAGACCTTGGAGAGAATAACTTCTCTGGTAGCATCCCGACCTGGTTCAGCGAAAGCTTTAGTTACTTGTCGATCTTGAGGCTACGAGAGAATAGGTTTACGGGAAGCATCCCTCCGCAGCTTTGCTCACTCTCGGGATTGAAAATATTAGACATGGCAGGGAACAATTTGAGGGGAACGATCCCACGTTGTCTTGGCAATATGAGCGGCATGATAAACCTCAATCAAGTCAATCCATTTAGATCTCCATGGCCATTATTTCCTTTGTGGGGTCAGCTTGAGGTTGAGATCGTGAAGGGACGATACAATGAATACACCAATATTGATTTGATACTAGTGGTCAATTTGGATCTCTCAAGCAACCATTTGACCGGGTCAATCCCCGAAGAATTTGCTTATCTCGCGGGATTGCATGGCTTGAACTTGTCCCACAACCTTCTCTCTGGAGATATTCCCATTGGCATTGGGAACATGACGTCACTCGAGTCTCTTGATCTTTCGAACAACCATCTCTCAGGGACAATTCCGCATAGCATTTCAGCGTTAACATTTCTGGGCCACCTCAACCTATCTCAAAACAACTTCACCGGGCAGATTCCAAGAGGAAATCAAATCCAGACACTCGACGATCCTTCCATTTATGCCGGCAATCCTCTACTCTGCGGTGATCTTCTGAGAAGAAAATGCCTCGATGTCGAGGCGCCTCAACCTCCAAAAATCTCTCACCCTGAAGATACACATGAAGAGGATAAGCTTGAAAAGGCCTTGTTCTACGGGGTCGTAATGCTTGGATTTGCGACGGGGTTTTGGGGCTTCTTTGGAGTTTTGCAGTTCAAGAGGGATTGGAGACGTGCATATTTCAGCTTTGCAGATCAAGCAACAGACAAGGCATATGTGGCTATCGTGGTGAGGGTAGCCAAATTGAAGAGGCTGAGACAATCAAGAAGCACATAAACAAGAAGCAATCTCTTGCCCTCTCCTCCCCTGCCTTTGGTTCTTCATTTGGGGGTGTGTGAAATTTCTTGTGCTTTCCAATAGTTGGCTTATTGATGTAATGTAATAAGAGTGCTGTGAGGTTTCCAACTTTTTCCAAGAATATGATGTCTGCAGATTGAGAGAGGGGCTTCAATTGTGAAGTGAAGCGAAAGACTCGGTCTTTTTCCCAGATTCAAAGAATACAACTAAAATTTCATGTCCGAAAGAGGGTTAAAGATCAAATGCAGATTTGCAAAATTTTAAACGAGCCAAGAGAAATCTAAAGCGGGGTTTATAAGATGTTTGTTTTAATTAGGTAAATTTCAACATCAGATCTGCGAAATTTCAAAAAGAAAGAGAGTTAACAGAAAGTAGAGGTTCGAACTAGAAACTACTTTTTGTTTCTTTTTTTATTTTAAATTCCTTTCTTCTAAATTTTTTAGAATTTTTTTTCTTACATACTTTAAGGCTTTCAATAGCCCCTTTGGATGCCACATGTAATGTCGATTGCCGACATGGCTTTTAACAGGAATTTAACAGCCGCATATCCGCATTTTCTAGCAAACGGCATTAGAAATTTTCCAACTAAATCAAAAATCTCAACGGAACATTTTGCAGCTTTTCCAATTCCATTTATGAATTTTTCCTTCCGTCGTCTCTCTCAGTATCCATCCGCCGCCTGAATTTTACTTGTCCCCTAAAGCTGAAGTTGTTCTCTCGTTCTTCCTTCGGCCAGTTCTGATATACGTTAGGACTCGTTATCAATAGGCGATCCAGCTTTTGAGTCTATGGAATATTTGAAATGTTTGTTGAGTCTGAATTCCTCGACCCTTCTTAATATATTGATCATCCATTGCGACATTTTTCTTTACAACATTGTTGGTGGTTAGATTCTGTTTTTTCTGGATGCTTTTAGCAGCGATTGCGCATGTTCGTCCCCACTCATTGTGAGTCCTGTTTTTCCATTATAAGATAAGATACATATGCGGTCCGTTCTTTTCTCTTGAAAGGATTTTTCCCTTGTTTTATTTTACGATAGCTATGACCCTTTCACTTGCTGCACATGAATCGCGTTACTGACCCCCTGCTTAGTTACCATCACTATTAGTATAGTGATTTACATCCATGGGAAACGCCATTAGCATAACTAAAGAATCAAATTACATCCATCGGAAACAATCGACATACGTCTATTGAAAGAAAAGCCCACATAGGGAAAGTTCCTTTTACAGATTGACCCGTTTATGTTATCTATGGTCGAAATCATCATTTATTTGAAAATTTATGGAAAAAGCAAACTCAAGTTTAAAATAGATGTTGCAGGAGAAGAATTCAGAAATAAAGAATAAAAAACTGCATTTGTGAATTGTGATGTTGTGAAAGTGATCGCAATATGTTTTTCGCTGTTGTTTTCTATTGTCTTGCTTTTTAAGCAATGGCCAACAAAATCTTGTGCATAGCACGGCCAACAAAATCTTGTTAAGATCATTATTTCACGTAATTTAGTAAAAATCATGATGTGAAATGGGCGGTGTCATTATGGACACGCATTTACGTGGAAAAACAACCAAAGGACTTGACTTAGTCCGTGTCCGGCATTGCAAAAGTTGGGCGTAGTGTCCCACGATCTCCTCAATGGAGGAGCTTTTCGCTCGGACTAATTTGTAGAGGTCGAATTCTCTCTTCAGGATGGGGCCCAGTCATCAATTTTACAAACTCCAATTGCAAGAATGGATGTGCCTTCTCTTCTATGACTATGATTAGGATACGTGGACCTTACATGTGCTGCACATACATCCTTTGAGACTGTACACATGCATCCACAGGAGGTGCATGTTACGTAACCACAACGCATGAGAGATGAGCAATCTCGTGCCCTCTCCCCTACCTTTGGTTCTTCATTTTGGGTGTATAAAATTTCTTGTGCTCGTGTGATCTCTTCCCTTTCATTAGTTTGCTTATCAATGTAATATAATTAGCATGCTGTGAGGTCTAACTCGCAAAACACTAGACTTTCTAGTGTATCTTCCCGTGCCAAACTATCTCCAACTTTCATATGTTTTGTAAATTTTTTTCCTTTAAAGTAATTGCAAAAATAAGCAATGGCCATCTCCTATATTGACACCTGCCCACATTTTTTTTTTTAATTTTTGGCCTTATCTTTCTCTTCTGGGCTCACAAAAGATCATAGAAATAATTTGTCATGGAGCATTCTATAAACATAGAACCATTGCAAAAATTTTGCAAGGCAGTAAAAATATGACTTACTCAATAAGGTGTTGGCTTAAATGGTAATAGAGTTTGCCTCTCTCCTTGTCTCTTAGTTTCAAGTCTTGTTGTGAGCACTTTAAGAGTAAAATTTTGAATGCACCAGACCGATGTGGGGAGAGTACACTTTTAAGATCGTTCGGGTAAATGAACTAGTTGAGGTGCGCAAATACTAGTATGGATACCACGTGGCTGCTAAACTTAAAAACAAAATATCACTTCTATCTCATCTTCTTTTGAAAAGATACATTTAAATTTTATTAAACCATCTTACTTAGACCCCGAATAAAGTGAGGCATAGATGGTGAGTATTATCAAGTAGAAATATTTATGAAAATAATACTTTTATTATAGGAAAGTTGGACAATATTAATATGCAATTGATTTTCTCTCGGTTAACATACATATATTGAAAGAAAAGCCAACAAAAAGAAAGTTTCTTTAACAGACTAATTGCTTATATTTCCTATGGAGCAAATAATTAGTTATCTTGAAAATTAATGGTCAAAGCAAACTCAAGTTAAAGATAGATGTTACTAGAAAAGGGTTCGGAAATAAAGAATCAAATTACATTCGTGATGTTGTCGAAGTGATTAAGATATGGCTTCGCCGTTAGTTTTCATTGTTTTGTTTTTTAAGCAATAGCCAACAAAATTTTGTGCATAGCATGGGCAACATAACTAGTCAAGATCATTATTTCGAAATTGTTAATTTGATTAAGATCTTAACTTAAAATGGACGGTGTCTTATAAACACGCATTTATAAAAAAAAAACAACTATTATGAATAATGACAAGGAATCAAAAGACTCACTTCCAAGTTGACTTGGACTTCTCTTCTAGATGGGGTCCAGTCATCAATTTAAAGACTTCAAATCCAAGAGTGGATGTGCTTTTTCTTCTTTACTATAATTATGATATTGGACCTTAAATGTGCTGCATATAGAATGTGTCATAGAACATGCTGGATAGACTTGGGATTTACCTTTGATACAATCATTTGGTAGGATTAGCGCACAAACATTCATACATATGGGGAAACCAACATTTCTTCTAATTCATCACAACAGTGTCCTTTTTCTTATCGTTATTAGTGGTATTGAATGTTGACTCGCATGGATTATTATTGCCTTTTTCTTGAGTAGCAGGACAACAGATGCAGCTGTTCCTTTGCCGACAACTCGATGTAAAATTGCAGCACCAAAACTGAAAGTACAGGAGAAATGGTACCCGTGGTACCATCACGATCTGGTAAACGCAATTCAAATCAAGTTAAAGAAAAGCTTCCACAAATCAATTCACTATAACTAAAACTAGACATTTTGGTTTCCCAGCTTGCAGGTTGGGTCGAGATATACGAAGGCTTGGCGTTCGTTGCCATAATGGGCTCGGGACATGAAGTGCCAATGTATTGCCCCTCCCAGGCACATACTATGCTCTCGAGCTTCCTGTCTAATGCACCAATGGCCAAGCCACCTCCTGAGCAGACAAGTTCCGCCTGAAGTTACTTGAGCTATGATCCCACAAATGCTCACGTCCAGCGTTAAGTGAAAGGGTTCTGGTCAATCTTTTGTTCTTAATGCAAAACTATTGAAGCGCTTGCAGAATGCTAGAAGCTTGGGAATTCTTAAGAAGTAGTTGGTTGGAAGCGCTTGATATTTCTTCTTGTCAATTTCAAGTTCTCAACTAGAATGCGGAAAGCCAACAGTACCAGTTGAATGAAATGGATGTAATTAAGGTTGAAAAATCAGCTTTTTCCTCCTATAAATATACAGTAAATAATCCTACCACAGACATTACATTGCTTTATTGTTTTCAGAGAAAGTAACACTGCACAATTGACTCGATAAACTGTATTATCGGTGGCCACTCTCTTTTTCGTTAGGACATGATGAGAATATTTTCAGAACCGATCACGACATCAACATGTATTATCCTGGAAGTTGCTTGATTTTACGACAGAGATGGAGAGAAGGTTCACTGGACCTGGAGTTATTTACGGATAGTCAGTATTTTCCTTAACTACAATTGACACTCAAACAGTGGTAGTTACCTTTTATAATAATAGAATGCATATGCACAACAACAGAGGTTTTCCAACTTTGTCCTAGAATATGATGTCTACATACTGAGAGATAGGCTTCCATTGTGAAAGATGCACGCGTGCTCTCCACCGTTACACTCAAAACTTGAACACAACTAAGTTTCAAGCCCAAAAGAGGGCTGTGAAAATTTCAAACAAGCGAAGAGAAATCTAAAGCAAGGGTTTATGGAATATTTGTTTTAATTAGGCAAATTTCAGAATCTAATCTGCCAAAATTCAAAAAGAAAGAGAGATAAAGATTGTAGATCAGCCAATTCCAAAATTCCCTAGGTTCAAACTAGGAAACAACTTCTGTTTCCGTTTTTTTTTTTCAATTTTTTTTCTTCTAAATTTTTTACAGATATTTTTTATTTAATTATTTTAAGGTTTTCAATAGCCACTTCGGATGCCGCATGTAATGCCAACACGGCATTTAACAGGAATTTAACAGCCCCATCCGCATTTTTTTTTAGCAATGGCATGAGAAATCTACCAACTATATCAGAAACCTCAACTGAAAATTACACAGCTTTTCCAATTCCATTTATGCATTTTTCCTTCTGTTGTCTATCTCAGGATCCATCCGCAGACTGAATTTTGCTTGTCCTCTAAAGCTGAAGTTGTTTGTTTCCTTCCTTTGGCAAAGAAAGCTGAATTTGAAGGTGTGGGTACCTCGATCCAGAGTTGAATAGAACCCATCTTACGTTAGTTCCAAAAGTTAAAAACCCAAAAAGACTCGATCAATTCAGACCAATCAGCCTGTGTAACTTCGCCTACAAAATCATCTCAAAGGTCTTGGCCAATAGATTGAAACCTTGGCTCCCAGACCTAATAGCAGGGGAACAAAGTGCATTGTGGGCGGTAGGCAGATTCAGGATAATATTCTTGTAATACAAAAGGTGCTTCATCAATTGAGAGTGCAGAAAAGAAAGAAAAAGTTTCAGGCTATCTTAAAACTTGACATGAAAAAAGCATATGATAGAGTGGAGTGGGATTTTTTGGAGGCATGCCTATTAAAAATGGGATCCTGTACATTATGGGTGGATAGAGTTATGAAATGTGTCACCTCAGCATCTTTAAGTGTCAAATTAAATGGTGAGCCACTACCTTATTTCCAACCATGAAGAGGGATTTGTCAAGGTGATCCTATCTCTCCATATTTATTTATCTTAGTGGTTAATACTCTCTCGGCTTGATGAAGAAAGCAGTGAATGACAGGACGATAGCTAGAATCAAGCTGAACAGGTACTGTCCAACCCTTTCCCATCTACTATTCGCTGGTGACTCGATATTCTTCTTAGATGGGAAGGTGCAAGAATGCCAAAACCTTGCGTTGATACTGAACCAATATTGCTATGCCTCAAGGCAAGCTACAAACCTGAACAAGTTTGGCATGCTCTTTAGTTCAAACTGTCCACCGAACTTGAAAAGAAATATGGCTAATGCATTGAGAGTTCCCGTTATCGACAAAACTGGGAAATATTTAGGGATCCCTTTTGATTGGGGGGAGTCCAAAAAACAAATGTTTGCTTGGTTGTTAGCAAGAGTTAATATGAAATTAGAGGGATAGAAGGAGAACATAATATCATAGGCAGTGAAGGAATTCTTGATTAAAACTGCTGTCCAAGCTCTTCCTCAATATGCAATATGCAATGTCCATCTTCAAAATCCCTGTTTCAATATGCCAATCCATAGAAAAGAGGATAGCTGCATTTTGGTGGAAAAACTGCGAATCAAGGTCTGGTCTTCACCGGCAGAGGTGGGAAGTACTCAAAACCAGAAAGGATAAAGGGGGAATGGGGTTCAGAGATCTGTTAGCCTATAATAGAGTAATGCTTGGCAAACAAGCTTGGCAATTAGCACAGAGTCAGACATCTCTTTGGGGTCAAATTCTAAAAGGGTTGTATTTCCCTAGTAGATCATTTTGGCGAGCTGGAAAAGGGCCTCATCCCTCTTGGGGTTGGGAGAGTATCTTGATGGGTAGAGAAACAATCTTGAAGTCGGTCATGTGGTCAGTGGGAACAGGGGAGAAAATTAGTATACGTGAAGACAGATGGCTCAAGCGTGGAATAATAGGAGGGCCAGCTAACCTTAACGATCCTGATAAAGTTTCTGACCTGATACTACATGAGGAAGAAAGGTGGGATGAGCATGCTCTCAGAAGACTATTTGATGAACAAGTAGTAAACGAAATCCTAGCGATTCCTCTGAGACCTCGCCTTGCAAAAGACAAATTAATGTGGATGGGAACTAAGTCAGGAGTCTACTCTGTCAAAAGTGCTTATAATGTGCTTCAAGAGGAGGAAAGCAAACAGAATACAATGCAAGCCTCATCATCACATCAGCCATCTCGTAAGCTGTGGTACCAAATCTGGCACCCGAAGGCCCCCCCTAAAGTTAGAATTTTTCTCTGGAACCTGTGCCAAAATGCACTCCCTACCAGAGAAAACCTATACAAGCGTAAGATCATACCTCAGCCAGTTTGTCCTTTTTGTAATCACGAAATCGAAACGGTGGAACATCTGCTTTTGCTCTGCCCTTGGACCGGCTCGGTTTGGAATGACCCTGCATTAAATATACAGCTATTGGGTCAGAACATCATGCAAATGGACGAATGGCTACAAAATCACCAACAAAAGCCAGCTAACTCACTTCCCTTTGAGAAAATCGCAGCCCTTCTCTGGTACATCTGGAAAGCAAGGAACGATCTTGTATTCCGTCGAAAACCCCCCAACCCTAAAACACTAATTGCTTCAGCGGAGTCGATGATCAGCAATTATTGTAAGTGGAACACTAAAAGTTCAACACTTGACTCGAATCAAGCTCACTTACCCTTGAATTTGTGTCCGCCGAAGAATCAGTCCTTTAAGATAAACATCGACGGTTGCTTCGTAGCTGGTAGTCCAGAGGGAGCGATCGCAGGAGTCCTCCGAGATACCTCAGGAGTTCCGATAGACGGATTTGCTAAAAAATCCGAGCTTCCTCGCCCATCCAGGTGGAAACCCTGGCTCTGGTGGAGCCGTTGAAGCAATTCAGTTCGAGAAGAAACGAAGTACTGTACTTGGAGACCGACAGCTTGAATCTCTTTGAAGCCATGCAGGAAAAAACTCACGTGCCGTGGGAGGCGGAGGCGCTCATCTTGGATGCTCAAAGCCCAGTTAGCCTATTTTAGCAACATCACCTTGGCCCATTGTGGAAGAGTCGCAAATCAAGTGGCTGATTGGGCAGTTGAGGCCGGAAGATTAAATACTCTTCTTTCTTCTTGGTTATCCCAGACCCCCCAACTCCTTTGGGATTTGATGTGTTTTGATGTCCCTTCTTTGGGCGTTTTGTCTGAGACTTCTTGATGATAAATAGAACTTCTTTCCGACCAAAAAAAAAAAAGGTGACGTCACTGATTTGTGTCTATTAAAAATGGGGATATTTCCAGTTCTCAAATTTTGAACATGATGAGTTTGCCTGGAGGCTTATGTATTGTCAGCAACCGTATGGAATCTGAATTTAACCTTACAAAATGATTAATTTCAGGTTGCTTTATCAAATTTAGCTATACCTGTGTTCACCATCTTACTTTGCTTAAGTTGAACACGAGTTGTTTTTTAAACTACTTCGGATCGTCGCAACTACTTGCTCTCTTAACGAGGAATGTTGTTTATGATCATCCCATATCTCCTAGAGACTCGTCGAAGTAATTTTCCAAAACCGTGTTTTAATCCTCCGATTATACTTATATTTTGCCTCAATTCTCGATTGTTCTGAGTTTTTTGAGCTCAGAGGCCTCTTGATGATATCCAATCTAAGAGGATCGAAATTGATGGCAAAGTTGTACTCTTAGCTTCTCATTTCTTCCCCTTCATGAATGACCTTTGGTATCTCTGCTAAAAATCAACCATGCTCATCTCCAGTCTCAACTAGGCTTTTTGTCCGAATTGTATATAGAGTTTGAAATCCTCAACCTTCTCATATTCATCATCTATCCAAAGCTTGTTGCTACATTTTTCTCTACAACAAAGGTGGTGGTTAGATTCTGTCTTTTCTGGATGCTATTAGCAATGATCGCGAATGTTTATCCCCACTCATTATCAGACCTATTTTTTCATTGTAAGATAAGATACATATGCTGTCCGATTCTTTTCTTTTGGGAGCATTTTATTTTATGATAGCTCTGAGTTTCTTAGTATAGTTTATATGTAGGAATGGTCCTCTGACCCTTTCACTTACTACACATGAATTACGTTATCGATCCCTTGCTCAATTACCATCACTATTAGTTTAGTGATTTACATTCATAGGAAACACTAAACGCATAACTAAAGAATCAAATTACATCCATAGGAAACAATCAACATATGTCTATTGAAAGAAAAGCCTACATAGAGAAAGTTCCTTTACAGATTGAACCGTTTATGTTTTTTATGGTCGAAATCATCATTTATCTTGAAAATTTATGGACGAAGCAAACTCAAGTTTGAAAAGGTGTTGTGAGAGAAGAATTCAGAAATAAAGAATAAAAATTTATATTCGTGGTGCCGTAAAAGTGATCGCAGTATGTTTTTCACTGTTGTTTCCTATTGTCTTGCTTTATGAGCAATGGCCGACAATATCTTGTGCGTAGCACGGGCAACAAGACTAGTTGAAATTGTCATTTTAAAATTGGCAATTTAATAAAAGTCATGACGTGAAATGGACGGTGTCGTTATCGACACGTATTTATACAGAGAAACAATCATTAATCCAAAAGACTTGACTTAAGCCCGTGTCCGGCACTGCAAAAATTGAGCGTAGTGTCCCACGATCTCCTTAATTGGGCTGCTTTTCACTTAAACTAATCTGTAGTGGTTGAATTCTCTCTTCTGGATGGAGCCCTGTCATTAACTTACAAACTCCACTCACAAGAACGGATGTGCCTTCTCTTCTATGACTGTGATTATGGTATGTGGACCATACATGTGCTCCACATACATCCTTTGAGACGGTACACTTGCATTCACATCAGGTGCATGTTATGTAACCACACCGCATGAGAAATGAGCAAATCTCGTGCCCTCTCCCCTGCCTTTGGTTCTTCATTTCGGGTGTATTTAGAACTTGTGCTCGTGTGATCTGTTCCCTTCCATTACTTTGCTTATCAATGTAATGTAATTAGCATGCTGTGAGGTCTAATTCGCAAAACACTACTCTTTCTACTGTATCTTCGTGTGCCAAACTATGCTCTTCGCGCTCTCTCTTTTCAGCCAAATTCGATTTCTACTTGGCTTCTTTTCTCGCATTTTATGTGACCGAAGGTCATAGTACAAGATACCTGTTAATTAGGGCTGGTACGGACAGATTTAAATGCGCCTCCAATTCTTGGATCATGGGGACGGGTAGGGAAGCAGGCAAAATTCTAGGGTCCGGACAGATTAAAATGAGCACTGTGAATGTTCCAATACACTAATCGTTATTACTTACCCGATCTATATTTTTCATGATAATGTTTTTGTATCGGAAAATGTTATTAAAAATAGTAGTTCTTGTCTGAACATAAAACTTAATGGTTCAGATACGTTAAAAACGCATTATACCGCCTATATTATCTTATATTGTAACTACAAAATCATGTTTTATCCTAATTACATGATCAGTAAAAGTCCACCGTTATTGTACCACATTTTTTACAAGTAACAGTTCCGCGATCCCTTTTTCGTTCCATGTATTGGTCCACACTCCAAGTAACCTAGGTCTAGCTTTTTTCTTTTTTTTTTGGTCTGTTCTACTCTTAACTCGCTCTTAAATTTTTGCTAGCATCTTGCAGGGCGTGGGAGTTGAACCCACATCTAAAACTACACGTTCCCACCCCTGGCTTGAAGTATTTGGATATTAGCGATAATTTACTTGACTTTTAGGGTAGATCCCAAGTGGCCCTTTTCCAACTTGGAATCATTCGGATGGATTCCGTCAAATTTGGAGCAACATTGCCACAATGGATGGAGACACAAGCGGAGGACCATGGAATATCTCTCTCAAATGGCACCATTCTTGGGGGCTTTGCCCAGATAGTTAGCCTAACATGTCGCTTTTGTGGCTTGATTTCTCCCACAACTCCATCTCTGAACACTCTACCTTGGCCAACTGATACCAAGCGAAGTCGAGATAATGAAATTTGACTTTGCTTCAATTTGATTCTAACTTGAATTTGTGGTGCTTAATTTATTATTTTTATTCAATCGATTTTCAGGAAAAAAAATTGGATATGGTTGACCTTTTGGGACCTACTACCCATTTTGTTTTTTTGTTGTTGCCTTTTCTCTCTCTTTTAGGCTATCTCCAACTTTCATATGTTTTTTCGTAATTTTCTTTTCTTTAAAGTAATTGGAAAAATAAGAAATGACCATCTCCTAAATTGACACCTACTCACAATTTTTATTTTTATTTTTGGCCTTATCTTTCTCCTTCTGGGCTCACAAAAGATTGTAGAAATAATTTGTCATGGAGCATTCTACGAACTTAGAACCATTGCAAAAATTTTGCAAGGCAATAAAAATATGACTTCCTCAATAAGGTGTTGGCTTAAATGGTAACAGAGTTTGCTTCTCTCCTTGTCTTTTAGTTTCAAGTCTTGTTGTAAGCACTTTAAGAGTAAAATTTTGAATGCACCAGGCCGACGTGGGGAGAGTACACCTTTAAAATCGTTCAGGTAAATGAACCAGTTGAGGTGCGCGAATATTGGTATGGATACCATGTGACTGCTAAACTTAAAAACAGAATATCACTTCTATCTCATCTTTTTTTGAAAAGATACATTTAAACTTTATTATACCATCTTACTTAGACCACGAATAAAGTGAGGCACAGAAGGTGAGTATTATCAGGTAGAAATATTTATGAAAATAATACTTTTATTATAGGAAAGTTGGACAATATTAATATGCAATTGATTTTCTCTCGATTAACATACATCTATTGATTCGATAAAAAAAAACATACATCTATTGAAAGAAAAGCCAGCAAAAAGAAAGTTTCTTCAACAGACTAATCGCTTATATTACTATGGAGCAAATAATTAGTTATCTTAAAAATTATTGGTCAAAGCAAACTCAAGTTAAAGATCGATGTTACTAGAAAAGGGTTCGGAAATAAAGAATCAAATTACATTTGTGATATTGTGAAAGTGATTACGATATGGCTTCTCCGTTTGTTTTCATTGTTTTGCTTATTAAGCAATAGCCAACAAAATTCTGTGCATAGAATGGGCAACATAACTAGTCAAGATCATTATTTCGAAATTGTTAATTTGATTAAGATCTTAACTTAAGCTGGACGGTGTCTTATAAACACGCATTTATAGAAAAAAAACAACTATTATGAATAATGACAAGGAATCAAAAGACTTCCTTCCCAGTTGACTTGGACTTCTCTTCTAGATGGGGTCCAGTCATCAATTTAAAGACTTCAATTCCAAGAGTGGGATGTGCCTTTTCTTCCTTACTATAGTTATGATAGTGGACCTTAAGTGTGCTGCATATAGAATCTATCATAGAACATGCTGGATAGACTTGAGATTTACCTATGATACAATAATTTGATGGGATTAGTGCACAAACATTCATACATATGGCGAAACCAGCATTTCTTCTAATTCATCACAACGGTGTCTTTTCTCTTACCGTTGTTAGTGGCGTTGAGTGTCGATTCACATGGATTATTGCCTTTTTCTTGAGTAGCGGAACAACAGATGCGGCCGTTCCTTTGCCAACGACTCGACGTAACATCGCAGCACTAAAACTGAAAGTACAGGAGAAATGGTACCCCGGGTACCATCACGATCTGGTAAACGCAAATCAAATCAAGTTAAAGAAAAGCTTCCACAAATTCATTCACAATGACTAAAACTAGACTCTTTGGTTTCCCAGCTTGCAGGTTGGGTCGAGATATATGAAGGCTTGGCGTTCGTTGCCGTAATGGGCTCGGGACATGAAGTGCCAATGTGTCGCCCCTCCCAGGCACATAATATGCTCAAGAGCTTCCTGTCTAATGCACCAATGCCCAAGCCACCTCCTGAGCAGACAAGTTCCGCCTGAAGTCACTTGAGCTATGATCCCACAAATGCTCACGTCCAGCGTTAAGTGAAAGGGTTCTGGTCAATCGTTTGTTCTTGACGCAAAACTATTGAAGCGCTTGCAGAATGCTAGAAGCTTGGGAATTCATAAGAAGTAGTTGGTTGGAAGCGCTTGATATTTCTTCTTGTCAATTTCAAGTTCTCAACTAGAATGCGGAAAGCCAACAGTACCAGTTTAATGAAATGGATGTAATTAAGGTTAAAAGATCAGCTTTTTCCTTCCATAAATGTACAGTAAATAATCCCACCACAGACATTACGTTCCTTTCTTTTTTTTCCGGAGAAAGTAACACTACACAATTGACTCGATAAACTGTATTATCAGTGGCCCCTCTTCTTTTTAATTAGGATATGACGAGATTATTTTCAGAACCGATCGTGACATCAACTGGTGTTATCCCGGAAGTTGCTTGATTTAACGCCATAGATGGAGAGAAGGTTCACTTGACCTGGTGTTACTTGCGAATAGTCAGTATTTTCCTTAACTATAATTGACACTCAAACGGTGGTAGTTACATTTTGTAATAATAGAATGCATATGCACAGCAAAGTCTCTCCATGATTTTGGCCCTTAATTTTCTGACCGAGGAGGACAAACCCATATACTAAAATGAGCATTTCAAACGTCCCAATACACTGATCTTTATTACTTATCCGATATATATTTTTCGTGCTAATATTTTTTTTATTTGAAAACATTATTGAAAATAGTAATGTTTGTTTGAATATGAAACTCAGTGGCTCAGATGCGTTCGAAACACATTATACTGCCCACATTATCTTTATTATAACTACAAAATCATGTCTTATCTTAATTACATGATTAAAAGAAGGGGAAAATTACCAAAAAAGTCCTAAACCTTTTGCAATTGTGCCAATTCAGTCCTAAACCTTTTTTTTTTGCCAATTCAGTCCTAAACTTTTTGCAAACCAGCCAATTCAGTCCTTTTGGCCGAGCGGTGCTGACGTGGCCGCCGACCGGCGTCCACGTGTCAATATTTTAATTTTTTTATTATTTTTTTCTTTTTTTCTTTTCCTTCTCCCCCTGGCCTGTTCGGCCAGGGGGAGGCTGGCCGGCGATCTCGCCGGAGCTGGGCGAGCTCCACCTCGCCAGATTTGGGCAAGCGCGGAGCTCGCCCAGCCATGTGGACGCCGGCCGGCCAAAAGGACTGAATTGGCTGGTTTGCAAAAGGTTTAGGATTGAATTGGCCAAAAAAAAGATTTAGGACTGAATTGGCATAATTACAAAAGGTTTAGGACTTTTTTGGTAATTTTCCCTTAAAAGAAGTCTACCCCTATCGCTTGGAACAAATGACGTTCCGCGTTCCCATATTTTATTCCCCGTACTTAGGCGATCCACAATTCAGATAACCTAGGTCTAGCTTGCAGTGTTTGGATATTAGCGATAATTACCCGACTTTTAGGGAAAATCCCAACTGGGCCACTGTCCAATTTAGAATTATTCGGATGGGTTGTGTAAAAGTTGGATCGACATTTCCACAATGGATGCAGACACAAGCGGAGGACCATGGCATCTCTCTCTGCAATGCCTCCATTTTGGGGGCTTTGCCTACATGGGTTAGCCAACATGTGAATTTTGTGGCTTGATTTGTCTCACATTCAAATTACCACGCCCTTACTCAATAGATATACTTTTTAACAGTTCCAATTTAGATCTCTCAAACAAACTTAATCTCTCTACCACTTTCAATCGTGTCTCGGTGATATCGTGATGAATGGTACATTACCATCATCCTTATGGGCAACAAGACTAGCTAACATTGTTATTTCAAAATTAGTAAATTTAGTTAAGATCAAAACGTGAAATGGATGGTATCTTTATAAACCCGCAATGTACACCGAGAAACGACCTTAATATGAATAATAACACGGAACTAAAAGACTTGACTTGATCCGAGACTGGCACCGTAAAAAACTGCGCAGAGTTGTCCGCTATCTCCGTAATGGTGCTGCACTTGCTTCCAAGTTGACTTGGACTTCTCTTCAAGGTGGGGTCTGGTCGTCAATTTACAAACTCCAACTGCAAGAGTGGATGTGCCTTTTCTCCCTGATGATGACTATCATATGTGGACCTTAAATGTGCTGCATATACATCATACACATGCATACACATAAGGTGCATGTACGTAACCACAACTGGTCACATTAAAAGAGAAATCTCTCCCTGCCCTTCTCTATAAATGATCTGGGTTTGATTAGAGGACCCTTAAACCCTCTACTCTAAAACATGAATTCATCCTCTCCCTCATTGCTCACGGGGAGATATTGTTCCCAAGTGCTCACACTGGTAACTCTTTTACTTATTTTAGATAATTCATGTGTCTGCTTTTGCAGCAATTCAACATCCATTTGCAGAGAGCAAGAAAGAGATGCTTTGCTCCAGCTTCGAAAAAGCCTCTTAGATCCATTAGGCTTGCTTTCTACGTGGAAAGGCAAAGATTGCTGCAGATGGGAAGGAGTGATTTGCGATAGAGTATATGGCCATGTCATCAAGCTCCAATTACCCCAGCCAAGAAATGACGAAACTGGTATTTATTTTCCCATGAAATTGAAGCTCTTCCTGGCTAGTGAGTTGAACTCTTCTTTGCTCCACTTGAGATACTTGAATCACTTGGACTTAAGCAGGATCGATTGCAATCAAGAAAGAATACCCAAATTCCTTGGTTCAATGAAACAATTGAGGTACCTCAATCTGTCATTTGCTAACTTTAGTGGAATGGTTCCTCAACAATTGGGAAATCTTACCAAGTTGGAAGTCCTCGATCTTCAAAATTACAATGGAAATTTGATTGTGGATGATACCTCGTGGGTTTCTTATCTTCAATCACTAAAGTACCTTGACATGAGTGGTTCAATGATTGCAAACAAAAGAGTCCTCGTGCAGGTGATTAGCACGCTTCCAACTTTATCGCATTTGAGCTTATCAGATTGTGGATTACATAATTTTCATCTGTCTTCTAATCACTTGGCCAATTCTACTTCTCATGTTCATCTTCAGTACCTCGATCTTTCAATGAATGGTTTCCAAGGTCCCATCTCGAGCACTACATTTCAAAACATGACTTCTCTCCAGTATCTTGATCTTTCAAGGAACTCTTTCAACTCATCAATTCCAATGTGGTTTGACAAGTTTACAAGCCTTGTTCATCTCGATCTCGAGGTAAATCTTTTTGACAGCATTGAAGGAGGCTTATTCTCATTCTTAAAGAACCACCGGTACCTCAAGTCATTGCATTTGTCTTTTAACCAAATCGGAGAAGAGATTTCAACAACCCAAGGAAATTCGTCGGGACTCCATGAGAATAACTTAGAGAGTCTAGAGATAATGGAGAATCATCTTAAGGGTGCTTTGCCCAACTGGTTAGCGCACTTTACTAACTTAAAACACTTTACGCTTCGTGACAATTCCTTCTCGGGTTCAATCCCTAGTGTCATCGGGTCATTGTCGAACTTGGTAACACTAGATCTTTCAGATAATGGATTGAATGGGACCATTCCATCATCATTAGGTCGGTTGTCGTCATTGAGATGGTTATATCTTTCTAATAATCAGTTGGCAGGGCATATTCCCGAGTCATTAGGGAAATTGCGGGCTTTACAAGAGTTGTGCCTTGACAGTAATCATTTGACCGGTACTATACCCAATAGTTTCGGAAAGCTTTCTCATCTCTCGCGTCTGGATCTTCGTAACAATTCTTTGGGAGGTGTGATTTCAGAAATCCATTTTTCTAATATGTCAAGGCTCGAGGTTTTAGATGTTAGTGACAATAATAACTTGACTTTCAAGGCAAAACCCAGCTGGATACCCCCTTTCCAACTTCAAATCATTTCGATGGGATCTTGTAAATTCGGAACTCCATTTCCCCAATGGATTCAGACACAAGTGAAAGCTGAATCTATCAAACTCTCCAATGCTTCCCTTTTTGGGCCCCTACCAAATTGGTTAGCCAACATGACATTTGACGTACTCGTTCTATCTCACAATCAATTTACCGGACACTTGCCCAACATATCTGCTAACTGTTCCACTTTGGATCTCTCCTACAACTTGATCTCTGGATCTCTTCCGATAGATATTGGTGTTATGTACCGATTAGATATTCTGTTTCTCAACGATAACCTAATTAATGGTGCAATACCGTTATCGTTATGTGACATTAGGGTCTTGCGTTTTTTGAATCTTGCAAATAATAAGCTATCTGGCAGTATTCCGGACTGTTGGAAGCGTTCTTCATCTCCCTCAACTTTCTTCATCTCAATCGGACCTCCCCTTTTAACCCTACACTTGAATGGAAACCGCCTCAACGGGGAGCTTCCTCTGTCTTTGGGTTATTGCACAAGTCTACTAATTTTAGACCTTGGAGAGAATAACTTCTCTGGTAGCATCCCGACATGGCTCAACAAAAGCTTTAGGTACTTGTCGATCCTGAGGCTACGAGAGAATAGGTTTACGGGAAGCATCCCTCCGCAGCTCTGCTCACTCTTAGGATTGAAAATATTAGACATGGCAATGAACAATTTGAGGGGAACGATCCCACGTTGTCTTGGCAATACGAGCAGCATGATAAGCTTCAATCAAGTCAATCCATTTAGATCTCCATCGCCATCAGATCCTTGTCAGGGTCAGCATGTGGTTGAGATCATGAAGGGACGATACAATGAATACACCAATATTGATCTGCTACTTGTGGTCAATTTGGATCTCTCAAGCAACCATTTGACCGGGTCAATCCCCGAAGAATTTGCTTATCTTGCGGGATTGCATGGCTTGAACTTGTCCCACAACCTTCTCTCTGGAGATATTCCCGTTGGCATTGGGAACATGACGTCACTCGAATCTCTTGATCTTTCAAACAACCATCTCTCGGGGACAATTCCGCAGGGCATTTCAGCGTTAACATTTCTGGGCCACCTCAACCTATCTCAAAACAACTTCACCGGGCAGATTCCAAAAGGAAATCAAATCCAGACACTCGACGATCCTTCCATTTATGCCGGCAATCCTCAACTTTGTGGGGATCTTCTGAGAAGAAAATGCCTCGATGCGGAGGCACCTCAACCTGCGAAAATCCCTCACCCTGGAGATGCACATGAAGAGGATAAGCTTGAAAAGGCTTTGTTCTACGGGGTCGTAATGCTTGGATTTGCGACGGGGTTTTGGGGCTTCTTTGGTGTTTTGCAGGTCAAGAGGGATTGGAGACGTGCATATTTAAGCTTTGCGGATCATGCAACAGACAAGGCATACGTGGCTATAGTGGTGAAGGTAGCCAAGTTGAAGAGACTGAGACGGTCAAGAAGCACATAAATAATGAGCAATCTCTTGCCATCTCCTCCCCTGCCTTTGGTTCTTCATTTGGGGCTGTGTGAAATTTCTTGTGCTTTCCAATTGTTGGCTTATTGATGTAATGTAATAAGAGTGCTGTAAGGTTTCCAACTTTGTCGCAGAATATGATGTCTGCAGATTGAGAGATGGGCTTCAATTGTGATGGATGCATGGATGCTCTTCCACCAAGCTGACGGTGGAGAAAAAGAAGTGAAGAAAAAGACGCGATCTTTTTCCCAGATTCAAAATTGAATACAACTAAAATTTCAAGTCCGAAAGAGGGTTAAAGATCAAAGGCAGATTTGCAAAATTTCAAAACAAGCCGAGAGAAATCTAAAGCAGGGTTTATGAGATGTTTGTTTTAATTAGGCAAATTTCAAAATCACATCTGCCAAATTTCAAAAAGAAAGAGAGCTAACAGATAGTAGAGGTTCGAACAGGAAACAACTTTTTGTTTTTTTCTTAAATTTCTTTCTTCTAAATTTTTTACAATTTTTTTACATACTTTAAGGTTTTCAATAGCCCCTTTGGATGCGACCTGTAATGCTGATTGCCGACATGGCTTTTAACAGGAATTTAACAGCACCGTCCGCATTTTCTAGCAAAGGGCATTAGAAATTTACCAATTAAATAAAAAATCTGAACGGAACATTTTGCAGCTTTTCCAATTCCATTTATGAATTTTTCCTTCTGTCGTCTCTCTCAGTATCTATCCGCCGCCTGAATTTTACTTGTCCCCTAAAGCTGAAGTTGTTCTTCTTGTTCTTCCTTCGACCATTTCTCATATACGTTAGGACTCGTTATCAATAGGCGACCCAGCTTTTGAGTCCATGGAAGATTTGAAATGTTTGTTGCGTTTGAATTCCTCGACCCTTCTTAATATATATTCATCATCCATCCAAAGCTTGTTGCGACATTTTTCTTCACAACATTGGTAGTGGTTAGATTCTATTTTTTCTTGATGCTTTTAGTAGCGATTGCGCATGTTCGTCCCCACTCATTGTGAGACCTGTTTTTCCATTATAAGATAAGATACATATGCGGTCCGTTCTTTTCTCATGAAAGGATTTTTCCCTTGTTTTTTTTTACGATAGCCATGACCCTTTCACTTGCTGCACATGAATTGCGTTACTGATCCCTTGCTTAGTTACCATCACCATTAGTATAGTGATTTACATCCATGGGAAACACCATTTGCATAACTAAAGAATCAAATTACATCCATTGGAAATAATCGACATACATCTATTGAAAGAAAAGTCCACATAGGGAAAGTTCCTTTTACAGATTGACCCGTTTATGTTATCCATGGTCGAAATCATCATTTATATTGAAAATTTATGGACAAAGCAAGCTCAAGTTTAAAATAGATGTTGCGGGAGAAGATTTCAGAAATAAAGAATAAAAAATTACATTTGTAAATTGTGATGTTGTGAAAGTGATCGCAATTTTTTTTACGCCGTTGTTTTCTATTGTCTTGCTTTTTAAGCAATGGCCAACAAAATCTTGTGTGTAGCATGGGCAACAAGACTAGTTAAGATCATTATTTCGGGTAATTTAGTAAAAAATCATAACGTGAAACGGGCGATGTCGTTATGGACACACATTTACACGGAAAAATAATCAAGAGACTTGACTTAGTCCGTGTCCGGCACTACAAAAATTGGGTGCAGTGTCCCATGATCTTCTCAATGGAGGAGCTTTTCACTCGGACTAATTTGGAGAGGTCGAGTTCTCTCTTCTGGATGGGGACCAGTCATCAATTTTACAAACTCCAATTGCAAGAATGGATGTGCCTTCTCTTCTATGACTATGATTACGATATGTGGACTTTACATGTGCTGCACATACATCCTTTGAGACGGTACACATGCATGTTACGTAACCACACTGCATGAGAGATGAGCAATCTCGTGCCCTCCCCCCTACCTTTGGTTCTTCATTTTGGGTGTATAAAATTTCTTGTGCTCGTGTGATCTCTTCCCTTTCATTAGTTTGCTTACCAATGTAATATAATTAGCATGCTGTGAGGTCTAACTCGCAAAACACTACTCTTTCTAGTGTATCTTCCCGTGCCAAACTATGCTTTCCACTTTCTCTCTTTTTAGACAAATTCAATTTTTTTTTTGTTTGTCCTATCTCTAACTCTCCTCACTCTTTTTCTTTGACTTTTGCTCTGCTTCGTATAGAGCGGTGGAGTCGAATTCCACACTTGTGATACTAGCGTCCTCGCCCCCTGATCCCTTTACTAACAAGGCCGCGTGCCTATGTGATTCATCTTGGTTAGAGGTAATGCCCATAACTTGCTTATCAGGATTTCACGAATGACAAAATAAATAACTAAATTTCTAAGTCCTATGAAATTCTACAAGTATCCCTGGTGATTTACGCAGAATATATCTAGTTTATACCAATATTTCATTAAAACTTGTAACTTCCCAACTTTGAAATTTCACAAGTGTTTTTAGTGGTATACTACCTTGATAATGAATTTACCAGTCTCCTAACTAATTAGTATGTTGCCAAGATTTTTCGAGTTCTACGAACCTGGTCTATAATCTACCGACACTATAAGTAGTTCACTAATATTACAATAAATTAGGAAATTGCCAACTTTTTCGAAATTATCGATATAATCAGGAATTTACTGACATTCAAACGAATTAGAATAGTAAGAAGTAGGACAAGTAGCGGGGTTTGTCCTGCCACGGTTGCTGGAGTTCTGGGAAATGCGAATACACGATATTTATTTATGAAGGAAGTGCTTATTCGAAAAGTCATAAAACGTTGACTTCGACTTGGACGTGGATTTTCATTTTCAGGAACTTTAAAAAGTGATTAACTTTGACTCGACTCGGCGTATAAGTTATCTGTGGACTTTCATTTTCATGGACTTTGATTTAGAGGAACATGTAAACTCTCTCTTTATTGTAATTGAAAACCAAAGCAATACATTAGATTCCTTATTATTATTAGATATGCCAGATGCATGCATTCGTCTCTCACACGGCCCGCAGATCTCGGATGCGCAGGACATCCTATGAGATAAGAACCCACCCATAAATTAAAATGAGAATTGTGAACGTTTCAATATACTAGCCGTTATTACTCACTCGAACTATATTTTTCATAATAATATTTTTGTATTGGAAAACATAATTAGAAATAGTAATTTTTGGCTGAACATGAAACCTAGTGGCTCAAATACTTTAGAAACACATTATACTTCATATATCATCTATATTATAACTACAAAATCAGATCTTATCTTAATCACATAATCAACGGAAGTCCACCCTAATCGTACCACATTTTTGTCAAGTAACAGTTCCGGGTTCCTTTTTTATCCCACGTACCGGTCCACACTCCAAGTAAACTAAGTCTAGTCTGAAGTATTTGGATATTAGCGATAATTTACTTGACTTTTAGGGCAGAATCCAAGTGACCTCCTTTCCGAACTTGGAATCCTTCGGGAGGGTTCCGTCAAATTCGGAGCAACATTTCCACAATGGATGGACACACAAGTGGAGGATGCTATCATATCTCTCTCAAATGCCTCCATTTCTGGAGCTTTGCCGAGATGGTTAGCCTAACGTGTCACTTTTGGGCCTTGATTTCTCCCACAACTCTGTCGCGACCTAAATTTTCCTCGACTAATGGATTATTAAGACTAAGCTTAACTCGGGCCCTCCCAAGCCCTACCGATTCGCAACTTAGGGTTTAACTTTTTAACATGCAAAATTTTTCATGCTCGGAGTCGCCACTAATCTATTTGTGGTAGGTCGATTAGAAACCTAAATAAAACATAGGGAGATATGTTTTATTCTTACGAACTAGAGATTCTAAGCTCGGGGACTTGATTACGCTAGATCTAGTCTAACGCCTTTTCGGTACCTTTTCTTTTCAAAAAAAATATTTATGCATACAGTCTGAATCCATTTTAACTTAGTCACTAGCATGTGAGGTGATCATGCGGGTGCACAAACCATCAAAGTAACACCCAATAATCAAAACATTAAATAAATTGCAAGATTGGGAGAATTACTTACCTCAAAGAAACGTAAGCATCTGCATTGTTAGTTAGAAAATCACATCAACAATCCTAATATGATTTCTAATTAACAAGCAGTTCATTCAATATTTTTTTAGATTTTCACTTATTTAAATGAAAGCTAGCCTATATGTAATGACGTGCAAAAAATTAACATGCGATTAATGCAGCCTAACATGTAAACTATATGTCATGCGACGACGTGACCTAATTAATGACGGATAAATGATTTATTTTTGAACGAAATTCGGAATTAAAAAAATACCTAAATTAACATGCAATCTATTCTAAAATAATTTAATCTATCCTAAAGTGACTTCTTTTTGGTATTTTTCATGGAAATTCGAAATCAAGAATTACCCTAAAATGAACCGTCGAGATGAGGATAATATCTAAATTAAACTAGGAAATAAATTACTCTAATTCCTAATTTAAATTAAAAAGTTATCCTGTCAACTTATTCAAAGAAAGCTAAACATGCATCATTATCTTCTAATCAATTCAAATCCTAACTAATCTTTTTTGGAATTTTCTTTTTAAAAGAAATAAATCAAATAGATAGATAATCACCACGATCCAAGCCAGTCCATGCAATCCACAAGATTTGTTTTACTATCTTTGAATTAAGGAAACGATATGAACCAACGATCATATCCATGTGGTTATGGATATTGATGGAAGGCAATTCGTATGAATTTGGGAACAAAATAAAATCTATTATCGTATCCAAATAGTTATGGATAGGATAGAGATTTTCCGTGCCACCGAGTATCGTATCTCATGGTTGAGATCGGATAGTCATCCCGACACGTTATCAAGTTAGGAAAGTTTCCTAACTTTGGGTGATTTTTAAATATTTGCGGATATCACATACGCACCCAAAGATTAACAAAAATTCATAATAGATAACAATATCATCCATATCATGTAATGAAATATTCAAAACGATATCAAATGAGACCCTTACCTAATTTACGGATAGTTTCCAAATTTGAACTTGCAGATCGGGATTGCGGATTGCGATGAGGGGCGAACGGTGGCGATGATGCTTGCGGTAGTGCTCAGCACTGTAGGGACGCTTCGCTCAACGACGGTCGCGGTAGTGACTCACGAGGCTTCGCGGTTGGACTCGACGGTGAGAGCTACTCACCGTGGTGATGGTATTCGGTTCAATGTGTACTCCATGCAGCCACGACAATGATCAGATCGGCGAGGTGAACTCCATGAACCTGCAAGAAGCAACAAAGGCTTGCTGGTGGCTCTGTCGGTGTACGTAAGGCGCTGGTCTTTGCCGAGGGATCTCACGGGATGCTGTCAACAATGGGACTTGGACTAGATTGACGATGGCGTGAAGACCAAATATCAAGCCGCCAAGTCACAGAGATGTGGAGTTGTCTTTTCTTACACAAAACCTCTGTTTTTGTCTCTTTCTTTCCAATATGACGTCCTTACCTTTTGTGTGGGCATTGGTCTCCTCCTACACTTCCCTTGGCAATTCAATGATAAAGAATGGAACTTTTTTTAGAATTCTTTCCAACCTGAGTCGGGGAACGATGAATGTTGTGAGACGGTGGCGCAGCGTAGAGAGAGTTTGCCAATGTTGTTTCTCGCGGACATGATGGCACTGGATAGGGAGAGCTAAACGGAGAGTGGAAGCTCGAGAACGTGTGGCCGTGCTTTACTCAGGAAAAAAAACGCCCTCCGTTTTTCAGTGTGGCCGAGTATTCAATTGCGTGGCCTCCGACTTCTCTGAAATTCTGTTCTCCGAAAATTATGAGAGTCCCCCTGGTTATGACGCATTACGACATATTTATATCGCAACCCTAGGTCAATTAACCGGGCTTCCTAGTCCTAATGGGCTTTGGCTTAGGCTTTATCTCTTAATTTTTATTTAATTCCAAATTGACTGAATTAATTTGGGCTTTTCTTTAATTAAGCTTAATGGGCTGATTTAAACTCAAATTAAGACAACCAAGGCCTTTTAGACTTGTGATTTTCGGCCCCCGTCTTCCGAGTGAGCTGAGTTTCGTTCAGTGCTCGAGCTCGATTTACGCGATGGATTTTCAGTTCACTTGCCACCGCCGATCTGATACGGAATGCAACTAACCTATATGAACTTAAACTATATGCTATGCAATTTTAATATTTTTGTTTAGGGGTTAAAATTTAATCCCTAATTTTCTATGCAATGAACGACTAATTAGATCGCCAAAATTTAGGTGTCAACAGCTGCCCCTCTTTGAAGGTGAGCTCGCAGAGGTTGCATTCAAAGACTAAATGATACCTAAATTTTGATCATGCAGATGCAATGAATGATATTTTTGTCGGGATTATGAGTCCCATTTTTGAAATGCATTATGTCATGATGCATTAGCCACGAACTTTATTTGTTGCAAATAATTCGTCGCAAAATTTGTCGCGAAATTCGTTGCAAAATTCGCCTAAAAATGTATTGGACGGAAATTAGGCACGAACTTGATTCGTTGCTACTTATTCGTCGCAAATTAGCCACGAACTGTAATGGTCGCAAAATTCGTATGTAAATATTCGTCGCAAATTTTACAGCATTTCGGCCATCAAATCTTGTCTATCCATATCAATTGCTACGCATTAATGAACATCATGTAATACATTGAAAATAATCAAACGACACGAGAAAACCGTGGATTCCGCTTCAGAAACAGGAAACGAACAAACTAGACACAAAGGCATATAATTGAAAAATGTAACTGAAGGAAAGATGCTAGTCCGCAAAATATAATAATATATGTCTTGCAAAGCATGACAGGATGATATTTGATATCAAATCTTATAATACATTCAAAACATCTATAAGAGGCGGGACAACCATAGATTCTGCTTAGAAAACGAAAAATCGACAAACCAGACACAAGATTGGGTAGATGTGGTACTTGGCAGGACACCAAAAGCAGTCACTTTTGTGGACACCTGATGAAATGTGGATACATAAATAAAAATATTCAATCAGTACAGAATATAAAAGAAGTGCTTATGCATGGATGTGGAACTAGGTAAAAAAAAACAAGTAAGAGAATTAACAAAAAAACGTTTCAGGACGAACATCAATGTTCTTACATATGAGTATAAGTCAACTTTGACATCAACTGTAGTTTTTTCACCCTTGTAAACCGTATTTCTGTCACATAGGAAAAATTAGATCGTTTAATCTAGTTGTGAGAAAGTTGTGCATATAAAGTAATTATAGGGCGGGAACAAATTGGGTGAAACTGAATTTATGTCATAAAAGAGTGTGAAGCAAGCTTACCCCCGATTTTGGCAATTTTAACTAGAAAGGATCGAGAAAATCATCAGCATCATCATCAATGTCAGCATCATTGTGCTCATCACCTATTGGATTGGCAGGAGGTACAGGAGGAACCTGACCGCGATTGATGTTTAGGTGTTGCATAACGATTTGCATTTGCTATTTCAAGTCATTTATTTCTTCGTCCCTCTCTACAATTATATTTTTCAGTTTGTTCACTTCTTGTGTCAATTGCTCGTCATGTCGTGTCCTCCTGCGACCAGTCGCATTGGATGATGAAGTTCCAGCTTGATTCGGCATGAACATCCTTAACAAGGATCCCATCCCAAATATTTTTCTTTTTTTCACCCCACCCGTTGCCTTCACCCATAATGCCATACTGTCAACTGATGGCTCAGACACACTTGCAGAACCATCGCTACCACTAGCATTGCCCATTAAAAGTTCATCATATTTTTCCTATATTAACAATATAGATGCAAAATAAAATAACTTCATATATATATATATATATATATATATATATATATATATCTACCATAAATATTAAAAGTATTCACGATTTTCATTCTAGTTTCCATAAAGCCCAAAGTATAACCTTACATACCTTAATAGCTTTTACTCAATCGCCAATCCATGTCTTATCTTTCTTTTGAAAGGTGCATTCAAATGTAGCTGCAAATATTGGTTCCATCCCTAATTCTTGTGCATACAAAATGTAAACATGAGTAATCAAATTAAATTAACTTATAACTGATTTAACAGACTTACCAGTCATTTGCGATGCTCCCCAATGTTGATACAGCCCCCAGCATATGTGACAGACCCTTAACTAGAATTAGAAGATCGATTCTTTTTATTCTGCTCATTGATTTGCTTACTCTTCTCAGTTTCCCCCATTTTGTTAATTTCCGTCCAATTGTCAGCTGTAATGAAAGCAGGCTTCACTTTCCTGCTCTTCGCTCCATTCATCACATTTCGTATCTGATCACTGACTTTCTTCTGAAAAATTCTTCTCACTTTATTCTCGAACTGGTCATCCCACTTGAACTTCCGCTATAATCAATACAAGCAAAACTAAAAGTTATTATGATGGTCACATATCTTGATCATCAATATACTATACCGAACTTAGTTGGTAAGAAAATAGAATATCTAAAACTTACCTTGAACTCATTCCACCACAAATCTTTCACCTCTTGGGGAACACTTCTGTAATTAACATACTCCCCCATCCAATAGTTTTTTACTATTTTATTCAGTTCCCTCACAACAAACGTAGAAATAATAAGGTGGAACCGAAGGAGAGGGAGCCAAAGGAGATGGAACTGGAGGAGATTGAGTTGGCATATGACCAAGTCCCATAACATGTTCTTGAGCGTTGGAGGAAGGACCAACGTGTCCATATTGTGCATCAACATATTGTGGTTGCGGGTTAGATAAAAGGACAGGAGACGAGGAAAGGGCCGGGAGCGAGGACGTTGAAGAGGCTGGTCTTCTATGCATGTGACCTCCACATTTATATTGGCAAGTAGGAAGGTTAGACAAATATGTCAAAAAATATGAACACGTATTACGGACACATAATGACGTACATGACGAAGCTTATCATTTTGGTTGAGAAGCAGAAAATGTTCCCTCTTAATTAGCCAATGCCGAGTGTTTATGACGTGCAATTTCCTAAGAATAAATATACTATGAATCGCACTCATTTTGATATCAAACATCAATATATGAGCACGATATAATTAACCACACGATCCACTTTCAAACCACACGATAATTCATCAAGTACAAAAACAACAATGAAACATCAATTTCAGCCACATGATCTTCATTCTCGGCCACACGATCATCAATCAAAGTGGCTGGGCATAGGCAGTATAAGCCTTTAATTTTTTTGGGCATCTAAAAAAATTTAAATTTCATTCAAAGTGGGTAGCCACATGTATTCTAAGCCATAATGTAAAGTTATGAAATTTTGTTCTTTCATTATTTTTTAATTTTTTGGGTACCTAAAAAATGTAAATTTCACTAAAAGTGGGTGGCTACATGTATTATAAGCCATTGTATGAATTTTTCAAATTTTTTTATTATTATTTTTATATTTTTCGTGCACCTAAAAAATTGTCAATTTCTCTAAAAATGGTTGGCCACAGGTATTTTTAGCCATTTTATATTATTTTGAAAATTTTGAATTTTTATTATTATTCTTTTTTCGAGCACCTACAAAAAATTAAATTTCACTCAAAGTGGATGGCTACAGTTATTTTTTGCCATTTTGTGATATTTTGAAATTTTGGTTTTTTTATTTTAAAAAAAATTCACCAATTTTAATATTTTCCCAAAATATGACTTTTTAAAATTTTCATTAAATTTTTCGGAATTTTTCTAGAATTGTTCAATTTTAATGCATTTTCTGAATAAAAGCTTAAGCAATCACCCGATAATCATTAAACGGTTAATCGGCGATATAACGGACAAATTAACCAGTCGAACATTGATCAAAGTCACATACAATTCTCAAATCGATCCCTAACTTAGCCAACCCATCAGATAGTAAACAACCCCTAAACAAGTCCGATTAATACTAATTATAATAGGTACGATTTAAAGAGTTGCTTACTTGGTTCAATGACAAGAAAAATCCAAAAATATTTAGATTTTGTCCTTGTTAATAGTGCGGGCTCGGCACGGGCGTTGGCGGCGAATGGGCGGCGGCGGCCGGACGGCGGCTGGGCGGCAGCGACGGCGGTTGCTGGACGGCGGCGAGCTCGGTGGCGGCGACGGTTGGCCGACGGCGGTTGGACAGCGGCGAGCGGCGAGCTGGGTGGCGGCGGCTGGACTTCGACGAGCTGGGTCGCAGCAACGGTTAGGCGGTAGCGGCTGGACAGCGGCGAGCTGGGCGACGACGGCCTCGCGAATGGCGAGCTGGGCGGTGGCTGCTAGACAGCGGCGAGCTGGGCGATGACGGCCTCGCGGATGGCGAGCTGGGCGGCGGCGGCGAGCTGGGCGGCGAGGACGAGCTTTGCGACGCTGGTCGATGACGGCTTCAGGCGGCTGGGCGGCGGCTGGATAGAGGCGAGCTGGGCGACGGCGGCCTCGCGAACGGCGAACTCGCGAACGGTGAGCTGGGCGACGGCGGCCTCGCGAACGGCGAACTAGGAGGCGGCGGCGGCTGGACAGCGGCGAGCTAGGCGACGATGGCCTCGCGGACGACGAGCTGGGTGGCGGCAGCTGGACGGCGGCGAGGACGAGCTCCGCGACGTTGGTCGACAACGGCTTTAGGCGGCTGGACGGCAGGCCGGCGAGGTGCGCCTGCGAGTGAGGAGCCGGTGAGCCGCGACCCCACGCACGGGCAGACGACGATGGGGCGGCGGCAACAGCGATAGGGGCGATGGCGACGGCGGCTGCAGCGATAGCGGCGGCGGATCAGTGCACTCGGTGAAGACCCCAGCACAAAGACGAAAAAGACTAAGGAGAAGAAGAAGAAAAGCACAACGTGGGCTGGAAGAACAAAAAATTATCAGAGAGCAAAAGCTGACCCGCTCACGTGCGCGTGCAGGCGGGATAGATAGCTTGCGACGGACGGTTTACTTCGTCGAAAATTTGCGACGGACTCACGCTTTCCGTCGCAAATTTGCGACGGACGTGAGTTCACCGTTGCAAATTTGCGACAAATGTCGTACTCCGTCGCAAATTTGCGACGGACATGCTGGGAATTTATGTCCGTTGCAAATTTGCGACGGACAACTATACTCCGTCGCGAATTTGCGATGAACATGAGTTCAATTTGGGACGGAAAATTCTCGTCCGTCGCAAATTCGCGACGGACTATTACTGTTCGTCGCAAATTCGCGACGGACAAGTTGCGTGGGAACAACAAAAAATTGTCAGAGACGAAAAGCTGACCCGCGCACGTGCGCGTGCAGGCGGGAGAAACAACTTGCGACGGATTTTTTTACTCCGTCGCAAATTGGCGATGGACTCACTCTATCCGTCGCAAATTTGCGACAAACGTGAGTTCACCGTCGCAAATTTGTGACGGACTACTCTGGTCCGTCGCAAATTTGCGACAGATGTCATGCTCAGTCTCAAATTTGCGATGGACATACCGGGAATTTATGTCCGTCGCAAATTTGCGACGGATCACTATACTCCGTCGCGAATTTGCGACGGACGTGAGTTCACCGTCGTAAATTTGCGACGGACCACTCTGGTCTATCGCAAATTTGCAACAGATGTCGTACTCTGTTGCAAATTTGCGACGGACATACCGGGAATTTATGTCCGTCGCAAATTTGCGACGGACGAGAGTTTTCCGTCGCGAATTTGCGACGGACATTACTAGTCCGTCGCGAATTTGTGACGGACCAAAGTAGTCCGTCGCAAATTTGCGACGGAAAACTCTTCTCCGTCGCGAATTTGCGACGGACTAGTAATGTCCGTCGCAAATTCGCAATGGACAAGTTGCGCAGGGACAACAAAAAATTGTCAGAGAGGAAAAGCTGACCCGCGCACTTGCGCGTGCAGGCGGGAGAAACAGCTTGCAACAGATTTGCAATGGAGTGGGACATCCGTCGCAAATTTGCGATAGAAAGCTCTAGTCCGTCGCAAATTTGCGACGGAGTACTCTCGTCCGTCGCAATTTGTGACGGAGTGGGACATTCGTCGCAAATTTGCGACAGAAAGCTCTAGTTCGTCGTAAATTTGCGACGGATGTCTCACTCCGTCGCAAATTTGGGACGGACCTCCAAGAAATGTACGTCCGTCGCAAATTTGCGACGGACGGGTACTTTGCGTCCCAAATTTGTGACAGACTAGAAATTTCGGTCGCAAATTTGCGACGGACGGATGTCTTGCTCCGTCGCAAATTTGCGACGGATGGAAAGTCCCGGTAGGTCCGTCGCTAATTTGCGACGAACCTGAGTTTTCCGTCGCAAATTTTGGATGAGAATAAAAAAAATCCCGTCGCAAATTTGTGACGAACATTTTTTTCTATTCACAACTTTTCGACAAACTATATTTTTCCATCATAAATTTCCGACGGATTTATTGAGGATTCCAAAAATAAACAACATTTTCGAATCCATCGCAAATTTTAACACTGTCCCGAACAAGTGCCGTGAAGTTTTTGATCCGTCAATAATAATTCGATGAACAGTAGCCACAAATAAGTTGTTGTCGTAAAATAAGCAACGAAATTAGCGACGATCCAAATCCAATGGAAAATATAATATCGCAAATGTCATCGCACGAATAATAGTTAACTTGTCATCATTTAGCGACAAATTTTCCGACGATCAATTAAATTAAGAAGAATAAGCGACAACGACAGTAACGACAACGACAGTAACAATAATGTTAATAACAATTTCAATATTAACAAGAACAATAATAATAATTATGACAAGCAAAATAACACTTATCGCAATAATAATTACACATCATTAGTGTTTTGTCACAACAATTTTAATTTTAATCTTCGTCTTCGTCTTCGTCTCCATCTTCGTCTTCGTCTTCCAATTCGTCTTGCTCTTCGTCTTCATCATCTATCTCAAAATCAGATTCTGAACAGTCTTGTACATTTAATTCGCAAATTTCTGTTGGATCCACATCTATCATAGCTCCACATGGATATCGTAAAGTTGGAATATTATATTCCTCAGTTTCAACCGTGTTAGAAACTTCCTTTTGTTGATAGGTGTCGCGACCTAAAAAATTTCTCTCTCAGGCTAATGGATTATTAGGACTAAACCTAACTCGAGCCCTCCCAAGCCCTACCAATTCGCAACTTAGGTTTAAGTTTTTAACATGTAAAAGTTTTTATGCTCGGAGTCGCCACTAATCTGTTTGTGGTAGGTCGATTAGAAACCTAAATAAAACATAGGGAGATATGTTTTATTCCTACGAACCAGAGATTCTAAGCTCGGGGACTTGATTACGCTAGATCTAGTCTAACGCCCTTTCGGTACCTCTTCTTTTCAAAAATATTTTGGCAAGCAATCTGGATCCATTTCAACTTAGTCACTAACATGTGAGGTGTTCAAGCGGGTGCGCAAACCACCAAAATAACACCCAATAATCAAAACATTAAATAAATTGCAAGATTGGGAGAATTACTTACCTCGAAGCAACGTAAGCATCTGCATGGTTAGCTAGAAAATCACATCAACCACCCTAATATGATTTCTAATTAACAAGCAGTTCACTCAATATTTTTGGATTTTCGCTTATTTAAATGAAAGCTAACATATATGCAATAACGTGCAAAAATGACATGCAAGTAATGCAACCTAACATGCAAACTATATGTCATGCGACGACGTGACCTAATTCTGATGACGGGCAAATGATTTATTTTTGGTATTTTCTGATGAAATTCGGAATAAAAATATGCCTAAATTAACATGCAACCTATGATGACTTAACATATCTTAACATGACTTATTTTTGGGATTTTTGTTAAAATTCGAAATAATGAATTACTTAAATTAAGAATGCAATCTATCCTAATCTAGCATAAAACAATTCATTCTTTTTTTTTTGGGTTTTCATGAAAATTCGGAATTAAAAAATAACCTAAATAATCTATTAAGATTAGAAAATTACTTAATTTAAATTAGGAAATAGATTATCTCAAGTCCTAATTTAAGTTAAATAATCACTCTATCGTCTAGATATATTTAGGATTCCTAAGCATGCAAAACTCAAATTCAAATCCTAACTGATATTTTTTTGAATTTTCTTTTTTATTTGAAAAGGAAAGACAATTTAAACAGAGATATCATCCACATTTAAAACAGCCATGCAATCCACAAGATTCATTTTAAACTCGGATTAGGCACAAAAATCGAACTATCAGTCATATCTATAGGGTTACGGATATTGACGGAAAGTCGATCGTTCAAATTTGGAAAGCAGATAAAAATCATTATCGTACTCAAGTGATTGCGGATAGGATAATGATTTTCTGTATTGCCGCGTATCGTACCTTAAGGATAAGGTCGGATAGTCGTCCAGATACGTTGCTGAATTAGGAAAATTTCCTAATTTTGAATATTTAAAAATATTGCGAACAAGGCAAAACATTATCCTAAAACATCTAGCAATCCACACAATATTCACAGAATATTCAAACACTCAAATTAGTAAATTAAATATTCTGAAAAATAACAGATAATGTCCAATTACCTAATTTGCAGATAATTTCCAAATTCAAACTTGCGGATCAGGATGAACGGCGAACGGCGGACCGGCGGCGCGGTGTCGGGGGCGACGGCGGCTCGCGGCGATGACACGGCAGGGAGCGACGGCAGCGGCGTCGGCGGGAGCAAGCGCACAGCAGGCGCGGCAACAGGCGCGGTGGGGAGTGGCGGCAGCAGGCCCGGCAGGGAGCGACGGCAACAGCAACGTCAGCGGCATGAGGCGCGGTAGCAGCGGCATCGGCTGGAACAGGCGCACGGCAGGCGCGGCAGGGAGCGGCGGCAGCAGCAGTGTCGGCGACGTGAGGCGCGGCAGCAGCGGCGTCGGCGGAAGCGGCGGCAGCAAGCCCTACAGGGAGCGGCGGCAGCAGCAGCGTCGGCGGCGTGAGGCGCGGCAGCAGCGGCGTCGGCGGGAACAGGCGCACGGCAGGCGCGGCAGGGAGCGGCGGCAGCAGCAGCGTCGGCGACGTGAGGCGCGGCAGCAGCGGCGTCGCGCAGGAGGCAGCAGCGGCGACCGGTGTGGAGCGGCAGCGACAGGCGCGGCGTCGCGCGGTGTGAGGCGCGGCAGCAGCGGCGTCAGCAGGCCCGGCAGGGAGCGGCGGCAGCAGCGACGTCGGCGGCAGCAGGCGCGCGGCAGGCGCGGCGTCGGCGGCGGGACGTGCCGGTCTCCTTCTCCCCCTCTCTTACTCTTTCTCTCGCTCACGTGTGTCTCTCGTGCCCTAAAAAATTGTGTTCTGAAAAAAATTGTGTCTCTCCCCCTCAAAAATCCTGACCTAATAATGTATATATAGTATTAATCTAGGTCAATTAGATGGGCCTTCTAGTCCTAATGGGCTTAGGCTTGGGCTTTAATTTAAATGGGCTGAATTAATTAATGATTAAAACGACCGAGCCCGTTTGACTTGTAATTCCCGGCCCTTGCATTTCAAGCGAGTCGAGTCCCATTCAATGAAATTTAAGCTCGTTCGTCACCGCCAGTCTGATGCAAAATGTAATTAATCTAAAATGAATTTAAACTATATGTTATGCAATTTAAATATTTTTTGTTTAGGGGTTAAAATTTAATCCCTAATTTTCTATGCAAATTACACTAAGTGATATGCCAAAATTTAGGTGTCAACAGCTGCCCCTCTTTGAAGGTGAGCTCATAGAGGTTGCATTCAAAGACTAAATGATACCTAAATTTCAACCATGCAAATGCAATGAATGTTGTTTTTGTCGGGATTATGAGTCCCATTTTACAATGCATTAAGAAATGATGCATGCTGACTTGAATAGAAAACATACCTGGAATTACTTACCTGACAGGAGCGAGATAATGCAATTCGAGGCACAACTTCAACTTGTATGTTGTTTTGGCAAATGTATGGGCTTAGTCTCATAGGTCTTGCCTGATATACGTTGATGAACTTCGGTGATCTGCAGTTAAGTCAAAACACACGAAGAAAGCTCGACGTATCCAATCATCATTTGGATTCGTGAGAATAGTTCCGATCCTTACGAACTACCTATACATCTCTCTAGGTGCTTGCAAAGATTTAGTCGCTTCACTTATACCTGCTCATAAGTGAATTGCGAGGGAAACTTTTGAAATCAAGAGGATATTCTGACCTTTACATATACCTGCTCATATGCAAAGATTTGGCTGCCTCACTTATACCTGCTCATAAGTGAACCGCGGGAGAACACCTGGGGTTGAGAGAATATTCCGACCTTTACATATACCTGCTCATATGCAAAGATTTGGCCGCTTCACCTATACCTGCTCATAGATGAGTAGCGGGGGAACATCTGAGATAATGAGAGAATATTCCGACCTTTACATATACCTGCTCATATGTAAAGATTTGGCCACTTCACCTATACCTGCTCATAGGTGAGTAGCGGGGGAATACCTGAGATAATGAGAGAATATTCCGACCTTTACATATACCTGCTCATATGTAAAGATTTGACCGCTTCACCTATACCTGCTCATAGGTGAGTAGCGGGGGAATACCTGAGATTTGGGAAGAATATTCCGACCTTTACATATACCTGCTCATATGTAAAGATTTGGCCGCTATGCCTATACCTGCTCATAGTCATGTAACGGGGGAATCTTCTCAAGATTGTATGGAAATATGTGATTTGATGAACAAAAGGGGCTAGCCCAAGTGTTCAAGAGTTCCTTGACAAAGTACCTGGATATCATCAGAAGTACCTGAAAAGGTTTGATCAATAGACACCTGAACATAATCAAAGGCATTTAGAGATCGTAAAAATGATCAAATGTGGGACCTGACAATTGCTTGAACAGGTTAGGGATACCTAGATAATCATAGACATCCTAGGGATAGAGATATACTTACCTGGTGACATCTCCAACTCTGAAGGTGTGTCTCCTGTTAGACACGATTTTAAGTAACATGTAATATGCATTCGCACACTGTCAAGAATACATATACACATGAACTATGATTTCAACTGATTTTCATGCACGATGGTTTTGTCAAATCAGCATTACAAACTTCGCTGGAGAAAAATCATGACAAGACAATCCGAACTCACAAGCGAATATCTTAAAAATGTTGAATGAGGGACTTTCGATCCAAAAGGGCTTTCTCTCATTCTCATCGAAAAGGCTGATTTATGGAAAATCGCTCTATCTCACCATCATCATGTTGACAATGGTCTAAGTATTCTCGCAAGCAGTACGACTTTACCAATCTGAGAGGTCTTTGTTAGAACCGTAACATGGGCTTGGTCAATGGCTTAGCAAAAGAGACTCTTCGAGTCGAGGCTATTGAAAGAAAATACTCTGCAATTGTCTCCGGGTTTACAAGTCAAGAACCTGCAAAACGAGATAGAAATGGACTTGCTCGCACTTCTTCGAGCTAAGCTTATAAACATCAGAAACTCTACGTTAGTTCAAGTGCCTTAATCTGAAGAGACTTTGCAAGGGACGTAACGCAGGCTAGGCTCATGGCTTGAGAAATGAATGGATCATAAGGCTCAAAATGTGTATAATTGGGGTGAGAATTAGTGATCATCTCGGCATTGTCACCGGTCTTCTTCTTCACCAGGGATTGTCTTCTCGGTAGATGCTCCATTGGCCTCGAGAGCTTATCACTTGACTCTTTAAGACTCTGGATATCTTTGTGACTTTGACACATCTCAACATTTTCTAATATAAAGTCGTCACTTTTTTCTCCATTTTTTTCTTCTTCTTTTTTTTTTCTTTTTTTCTTTTCACGGGCATTGGCCTTGCTTTTACCAGGCACACTGCTTTTTATGCCCTCTAGCTTTTTTTTTTTTGACTCTTTTTTTTTGACTTTTGACACACTGTCTACAATGCATATATTGGCCAGTCACACTTTGGCTTGTTTTGACCGAATGACTAACATTTGGACTCTCAGGGTCTTCGTCTTTTACCGGCGCTCCGGATATGCTGCCTAAACAATGATGACTTTTGCCTTGCCCCAGTGTGGGGGATGATCACCAACTGGGTTTAAGAAATGAATTTGCAGGCTCAATTGGGCTTAACAAAGGATAAAGTGTGTATAGGATAGAGAAAGAAATGCTCTTCGTCATCCTAAGGCACTTGAACTTCACATGAATTCATCTGAAAAAGCAACACTCGAAGATTGATGCAAGTGAGAGCATGAAAATTTCTACTCATTTTTCACCTTATGACGCTAACTTACCTCCAGTTTACCCCGATGTGGGGTGGTTCTTGACAGGGGTAATTTGAATGAATTTCTCTAAGTGTTTAGGCTCAAAGTGGCGAAATAATGGATAACCTGTAGTGTTTGGGACAGAGAAATGAATCGCCTCTCGTCATTTCTGTTGCCGTACCTTTTGCAAGATAACCCTTTGCCTTGCAGACATGGAATTTTTCTTTTTCAACTCACTGGGGATTAGTGCACGGGACTGTGTATAGGATATGGCTTGCCTTTCATCATCCCGATGTACCTCATTCAACACATTCAATTCATTCCACATGAATTATCATACTGTCTAAATAGATTCCCCTTTTGAAATCGATAATGTAGACTAACAAAATGATCAAGCACAATTTTAAGCCAAGGCACACATTCCATCTTTAAATTGATTGAACCCATTTATTCATAAGTGAAATGTTTGCAATTTAGAATATAAAACTAAACCCTGGAACACTTTCGCCGCAAAAATGTTAAATCTTATCAGGGATAATATATCTTCACAGCATCAGAATTAACAGGAGTGGAAAACTCACGACCATCCATTTCTGCGAGAATCAGGGCACCTCCAGGAAGCACCTTTTTAACCACATACGGACCAATGTAGTTTGGGGCAAATTTTCCTCCAGGAACAGGAAAGACTGGCAGTACCTTCCTTAGGACTAGATCATTTACCTCGAAGTGTCTTGGACGCACCTTTTGATTGAAGGATCTAGCTATCCTCTGCTGATAGATTTGACCGTGGCAAATGGCTCTCAATCGCTTCTCATCAATTAGGTTTAACTGCTCATGCCTTTGTCGCATCCATTCTGCCTCGGACAACTCTACTTGAGACAAGACTCGCAAGGAAGGGATCTCTACTTCGACGGGTAGGACTGCTTCCATGCCATACACCAAGGAAAAAGGGGTTGCTCCGACAGAGGTTCGGATCGAAGTTCGATACGCCATTAGTGCAAATGGCAACCTTTCATGCCAGTCACGATAGTTTTCAGCCGTTTTGGCCAAGATCTTCTTGATGTTCTTGTTAGCGGCTTCAACTGCTCCATTCATCTGTGGACGATAAGGAGACGAATTCAGGTGCCGGATTTTGAACTCGTTGAACAACTGATCAATGAACTTGTTGTTCAAATTTGTCCCATTGTCAGTGACGATAGCCTCAGGGACACCATAACGAGCAACAATGTCTCGCCCGATGAATTTTACAACATTCTTCGCGGTGACGTTTGCATAAGATGACGCCTCAATCCACTTAGAGAAATAGTCAATCGCGACCAAGATAAATCGATGTCCATTTGATGCCTTGGGATTAATCGGGCCAATCACATCGATGCCCCACATTGAAAAGGGCCATGGCTCAGACTGCTGATGTAATTCCGTCGGGGGAACATTTATTTTATCCCCATGAACCTGACAACGATGACATCTTCGAACATGTTGGATGCAGTCACTCTCAAGACTGAGCCAATAATAACCCAACCTCATAATCTTCTTAGCTAACATGTGGCCATTCATGTGTGGACCACATATCCCTTCGTGTACTTCTTGCATGATTCTGGTAGCTTCAGCCGCATCCACACACCTCAATAGGATCGAATCATATGATCTTTTGTACAGCTTCTCACCACTAACAAAGAATTTTGAAGCCATTTTCATTATGTACTTCCTATCGGCCGGGGTGCTTCCCTCATGAAATTCTTGTTTCTGGATGTAACTCATGATATCATAATACCATGGCTTTTCATCAGGTTCTCCGGTCACAACCATACAGTAGGCCGGTTTTGTCAGGATTTCGATCTTCGAGGGTTCTACCTCTAACCCATCAATCACTTGCAACATGGATGATAACGTAGCTAGCGCATCAGCAAACTGATTATGAGACCTCGATAAGTACTCAAAAGAGATATTTTTGAATTCCTCTATGATTTCTTCGAGGTATTCATGGTACGGCACTAGTTTGGTGTCTCTCGTCTTCCACTCTCCCACAGTTTGAAGAATAATCAGAGTAGAATCACCAAACACTTTCAACTTGGTTATTCCCATTTCCACTGCGGCTTGGAGTCCGAGGATGCAAGCTTCGTACTCGGCTATGTTGTTGGTACAGGGGAACACCAACTTTGCTGCTACTGGATAATGTTGCCCATCTGGGGATATTAAAACTGCCCCAGTGCCGGAACCGGCCAAGTTTACAGCTCCATCGAAAAACATGGTCCATGTATCTTCCTTTATTACCAAAATACGATCTTCTGGAGAATATCTATCATCATCAGGGACTCCAGGATTTTCAGCTAACACATCAGCAATTACTCGACCTTTAACTGACTTCTGTGGCTTCATCTGGACATCAAACTCTGAAATTAAAATCTGCCACTTGGCTAACTTCCCTACCAAAGCTGGCTCATCAAGTAAATACTTAATGGGATCGTTCTCAGTCACAAGCAAAGTCTGGTGATGCAGTGTATATTGTCGCAGCCTATGGAGCACCCATACTAGCGTAGCGCAAGTCTTCTCGGCTTCAGAATAATTCAACTCCGAGACGGTGAACTTCTTGCTTAGGTAATAAATGGCTCGCTCTTTTCCATCTTCAGGACTTTTCTGGGCTAGCATCGCACCTAAAGACTCACTATGAATCGTGAGGTAAAGGATCAAAGGCTGGCCCGGCATTGGTGGGACTAGCACTGGTGGTTTCATCAGGTATTGCTTTAGTTCGTTAAACGCTTCCCGATAATCATCGTCCCATTTCACTTGAGCATTCTTCCTTAGAAGTTTGAAGAATGGCTTAGCAGTCGCGGAGAGCTGAGAAATAAAACGGGCTATGTAGTTCAATCTACCCAGGAGGCTCCGAACTTCTTTTACGGTCGACGGGGTTGCAACTCACATATAGCCTTCACCTTGGAGGGGTCAATTTCAATACCTTTACTGCTTACTATGAACCCAAGTAATTTACCCGAGGTTGCTCCGAATACGCACTTTGCTGGGTTGAGACGGAGCTTAAACTCACGGAGCCTCTCGAATAATTTCTTCAAAGTATCGACGTGACTCTTCCCAGGTCGAGACTTGGCGATCATGTCATCGACATAAACCTCAATCTCCTTATGCATCATATCATGGAAGAGCGTCACCATTGCCCGTTGATATGTTGTCCCGGCATTTTTAAGGCCGAAGGGCATGACCTTATAGTGGAATGTCCCCCAAGGAGTGATGAACGCCGTTTTCTCCTTATCATCGTCCTTTTTTATCTGATTATAACCCAAGAAATCATCCATGAATGAAAACAGCTCGAACCCTGCAGTACTGTCCACCAAAATATCTATATGTGGCAATGGGAAATCGTCTTTAGGACTGGCCTTGTTTAGATCGCGATAGTCGATGCAAACCCGAACTCGACCATCTTTCTTCATGACTGGCACGATATTGGCCACCCAACTGGGGTATCGGGTGACTTCAATAAACCCTACTTTCAAGAGTTTCATGACCTCCTCCTCTATTTTCTTCGAAAGCTCAGGTTTGGTTCTTCGCAGCTTCTGTTTCTTGGGCGGCATGTCCGGATTAGTAGGTAGACTATGCTCCACGATAGAAGGGTCTAAACCCGGCATATCGACATACGACCAGGCAAAGATATCCCGGTAATCCTTCAGCAGTTGGACCAGGCGTTTAGCTTCACCTTCGGGAAGGGTTGCCCCTATCTTCACCTCTTTGGGTTCTCCGAAATCACTCAAGTTGACAGTGATAGTTTGGTCTATCGTTAGGACTTTAGGTCTTTCATGATGCTCTAGATCACGCCGAAAGTCCGAGGAATCTTCGAATTCATTGGTGTCATCGAGATTAGGTTCGGTGGCACATAATTTATCAGATTGGACCGTCCCCATACCCTTACATGTCACATAAATGCCCTTGAAACATAAAGTAGGGGGTTCAGTAGGACAAACAGGGCTAAACAGTGTATTTTGATTTCTTTTATTTATTTTGAAATTCTTTTCCAAAAGGTTTTAACACGAGGAAGCATGAAGAAGCCCAGGCCTCAGAATTCTCCTTGGACTATATTTTTCTTTTATCGGTTGGATATCATCACCGGGCTGGTTTGATGTACCTCAACATGCCCTCAAAACAAAAATAACTTGTAATTTCATTGATCATCACCAAATGAATTACATTTATTGGAATGGAAATTGCAATAATCAAATCCTAGAAATGAAAAGTGCTAAAAAGTAGCTCCCGAGACGGGGCGAGTCCTAAAAAGCAGTAAAAATTCCCGCGTAGGGGAGTGTGCGAAAAAGGTAAATGTGTTACTCTTGCGGGCCAATGCCCATTCCCTCCAACGGTCCTTCCTCGATAGCTCCAATGAAGAAATCATCGAACAGGGCAGTAATTCCCTCCATTGCATCATCAGGATCTTCTGTCACTAGAGGCGTTGGATCATCCATACCTCCCCATCCATCCGGGACAATGTCACGGGGGTCGACATAAAAGCTCGGGGGTGCTGAGTATTTCACATAATAATCGAACTTGCCGCTCGGTTGCCCCAAAGTGTCGATCACCTCTTTCTCTTCATGCATCATTCTTGCAGGGCCCGGGAATGTGGTGCGGATGTGTGGAAGCAACCTACCACGCCCACGTTCTTTGCCATTCGGCTCTTCTTCGGATCGCGATCTGTCCTGTCCATTTCCTCGACCTCGACCTCGACCTCGAGCACGTCCACGTCCACGTCCCCCATTATTTGGCTCACTTGACCCGAGGTATCCCAACCCAGTAATGCGGGGCCTTTGAGAAACTTCCATCGGTTGGCGGATACCTTGACCATTTCTACCAAGGCCTTCACCCGGAGTAAAGCCACGAGAGACCATTACCCTTCCAATCATGACTGCAGCATTTGACACCTCAGGAATAGGCGGTGATGATCCTCTAGACGCATGTATGGTTGATACGAGCTCGAGCGACTGATAGCTCGATTCTATTTTGCAATCAGGCTCAACATAGGGGATAGCCGTTGCGTGGTAAATTGGGTGCTCTTCTTCACCGTGAACTGTAATTAACTTTCTCTCCACGACGAACTTCACCATCTGATGTAGACTGGATGGCACAGCTCCGGCAGTATGAATCCATGGACGACCCAACAGAAAATTGAATGCAGTGGGAATGTCCATAACTTGAAATAGGACATTGAATATCGTTGGTCCTATCTGTATGTCAAGGTGGATTTCTCCTATTACTTCTTTCTTCGTTCCGTCAAAAGCTCGTACGGAGGTTTTTGCAGAATTTATCCTAGAAGGATCTATCTTAAGGCGGTGTAAAGTTGCCAAAGGACAGATGTTCAAGGCTGATCCGTTGTCAATGAGTACCCGGGCTACATGTGAGGCCTTGTATTTGACGGAAATATAGAGTGCTTTGGTATGCCCCCTCCCTTCTAGAGGGAACTCTTCATCTGAAAAGGCTATGAGGTCCTTGAGGAGTATAGAACCCACAAATTCCTCTAATTTGTCATGATCGATCGTCTCAGGCACGTGGACCTCACTTAACACCTTCATTAAGGCCTTCTGATGCTTGACAGATGTCTGGAGTAACTCAAGCAGAGAGATTTGTGCGGGCAGCTTGCGTAATTGTTCAACTATGTTGTATTCACTAGCCTTAATCACAGCTAGAAATTCCTTGGCTTCTTCATCAGTAATAGGTTTTGCAGGTTGAGCATTAGCTTGGCCGTAGGAACGCCCAGATCTAGTAACTAAGTCGACATCGAGACTGTAGGACCAAGGAACCGCCTTGTTATCACTGTACTCATACGGTTGAGGTATCTCGATCACTATCCCTTCATCAGTTGTAGGCGTGCTTACAATGATCTCTTCATTATCGGACGCGTCTTCAAGCGGAGGCATGTCTTCAGGTAGAGGGTCGCCCTTGTCGCTCCTGGTGTTCAATGAAGCAAACTCCTCCTCCCAATTAATAACCACTTCAGAGATAGTGGAAATGATGCCAGTGTGGTCAGCATAAACGATCATCCCAGCTTCTACCATTCTTGAGATTCTTTCTCTCATGATGGCAAGGGGAAGGTCCTCATTACTCGGGTAACAACCGGCTTTCACTAGCTCAACGTAGACGTCAGTAGTATACACCTTAACATTCTTGATTCGACCAGCGTCGAAGCTAAATATGGCATTCACATTGCCTGCGTGATCAGGGAGTGGGTTGCTCTGAACATTCGGCTTAGCAGGTTGAAATGAGAAAGCCTTCGTATCTAGGAGGTTCTAGATTCGGTGCTTGAGGGCATAGTAATCATCGGTTGAGTGTCCCAGCTCACCCATGTGATAATCACATTTCTTTGACGGGTCGAAATTATAGAACTGCTCGGGATTGGGTCGCTTTGGCTCAGTAGTAAGCAAGCCTTTCTTCTGGAGCACTGTCAATACTTGAGACAACGATCCGGGGAGGGGGGTGAATTGCCTCCTGTTGTTCCTCCTCTGAAAAGGTTGACGACCCGAGTTTTGTTGCTGAGCTTCTGCTACTTGGATTGCTGGGGCGGAGTTAGCATTCCGCCGGCTCGGTTGGTTATAAGCCACATTCACTTCAGCTGCCGGTTCTTTCTCTTTTCTCGCACCAAATCTTCTGGTCGAGGAGGACGGCTCGACAAACCATCCATCTTTCAGCCCTATCTCAATTTGTTCGCCTATGGGGATGAGTTGGTTGAAGTTGTCAGCCGGAATGGCAACCATCCGATTACGATATTCGAATGGGAGAGTTTTCACGAACATCCTCTTTAACTCACTGTCTATGGGTTCTGGGACAACCTGAGCAGCTAAATTCCTCCATCTGATAGCATAGTCTTTGAAGGACTCAGTCTTTTTCATCTGAGCACGTTCGAGATCATCACGGGTAGGAATGATGTCCGTTATGAATCTGTACTGCTTCAAGAATGCTTCACTGGCTTCTTTCCAAGTTTTGAGGCCATTTATCTTCTTCATGAGATACCAGTTTAAAGCCGGACCCGTCAAACTTGCTTGAAAGGCATGGATCATCAGGAGTTCGTTATCAACATACGAAGTCATCTGTACGTGATAGAGCTGTAGGTGGGCTTTTGGACACGTGGTGCCATTGTACTTGTCGAAATCCGGCATTTTGAACTTCTTTGGGATTTTGATCTGTGAGTACAGGGACAGATCGATCGAAGGTGAATCCTGCGAACCTTCCAGCTGTTTCACTCTTTCTTCAAGTTTATTGACCCGTTCATTAGGTTTGTCTTCGTTGACGATAATCTGGACGGGGTCATCTTCTAAATCAGGAATATCGTCATCTCCGTTAACATCGACACTTTTTCTGATTTTCTGCTTTGGGACTGATGCTTCAAGGGATGCTGAAACAGGAACCGACCGGAGAGCTTTAATCTCAGCGGACATTTGTTACATTGCGATGACAAGTTGCTTGATCTGGTCTTCCACACCAACAATACGCTCTTGCAAGTCGGTTTGATCGGCCATTCTGGCTCTCGATCGTGTACGAATGGGCGATCGTGATCGGTCCGTAGCTACCTAATTTTGGAACGAAATAGGCATATAGAAGTGTCAAGCAAAATCATACGCCAATCCATGACATTGGTCTAACCGCTTTGAATTGAAAGGACCCCTTTATTGAAATGGCGAAAATTTTTACACCAATTAATGACTTGAAATTGCACTGAATATAAAGACAAATGACTCAATTCCTAGACAAATTTTAAAAACTGAAACTGAAATGAGAAAAGAACTTCGATCTTTTTATTTAGCTTGATCTATAGACATATGGGAGGCGACTTCCTTCTTCAGTTGCTCATAAGCTCGAGCTATCTTGGATGCCTTTTCTTCAGCTTCTTCGGCCTTCCTTTTGAGGCGATTGTTCTCTGAGCGATTGGCGGACTTGAGAGGCACCTTGGGTATCTTCGGGAGCAAATCCCGCGGGATTCTGTGCCGACGAATGTACTGAGTCGTTGCGAAATAGGACTTCTGCTCTCCCTTTAGTTCTCCTTCGGGTCGGGCTATCTTTAACACACGGCACTTCCTCCACATCTTATTGAGCTGAGCTACGGTCGCTTCGTGGTCTTTATCGTTGTCGGTGAAGTCAACTTGGAGGAGTTCTGGTTGTAGCGCTGGAGGGAGCCCTTGGAGAATCTGATACTGACGAGACACTCTGGCGGGGTAGTATTCAATTGCGCCAGTGAAACCCAATAGTGGAACCGGCCCAATACCGTTACACGTAAGCCGAGCTTCCTCAACTTTGAACCAATTAGCATGCCATTGGAAACCTTGGGGTCTAGCGTTTTTCATGAAAATGATCCATTCAGAGTAATGATAATCGGGTGCATCCCCTTGTTTTTCTTTATACCTCAAGACGGGATGGCTAGAATCACTAAGCTTGGATATTGTGAGTAAATCGCCACACCCTTTTATGTGAGACAAAAACCAGATTTGCAAAAGTTCGAGGGGGGCATGAAAAGTTTTGTCAACATGTTGCTTAAATTTAGTGAGGGAAATGAAAGTCTCGGCTAAAATGGTGTTGATAAAATTCTTTTCAAGATAGACTTGTTGGACCAACCATGCGATTAACGAACTACATGCATTCTTACAGTAAGGAAAAATCACGAATCCGAAAAACGCTAGCAAAAAGATTCTGCCCTTTTGAAAAGATGTGGCTTTTTCAAAACACTGACTCAGGAATGAAAAAGGACATGTGCCACGATTTGCTTTTAAAACTTTTCCCAATTCATCTTTTCCGACATTCAAAACTTAGCCAACATTAAAGTGGAATCAATTCCCAAAGGTGGTGTGACTAACTCCGACCCCAATGGTTTTCCAATGAGCACGCTATATTCTTCCAACGTCGGGGTGAGCTCGTGCTTACCGAATATAAAGGTAGAGGTCTCGGGACACCAGAAGTGCGCTAATGCTCGAACGAGGCCGGTACGGACTTTGACCTCCAGTAGGGGGAGCAGCCTCCCGATGTGGCCCTCAACTAGCTTGCGGTTGGTTGGACTGAGTAGATTCCACCAGGCACGGAGCTCGTCCTTAGGAGCATCAAGAATCCGGATGTCTGCCCCTCCCATAGTGTATAGACCAAGACTCACGACCGACCTAATGTCATGGATCGACCAAAGAAAAAGACGAAACATAAATAAATTGCGAGATAAAGGTTCAGAAATCTTACTTCACCCGGCAGAACGATGGCAATCACATAGACATGCGCATGAAACGTGAGGTTCGATTTCTACCTAGACTCTGGCTTGCAAAATGGAGACATGAGGATTACCGAGCTAAACCAGTCATGGTGGTGGTTAGGCTGGGATTCCCCTGACTCCGGCTTAGTCAAAGAGCCGACCCGAGTTGCAAAGGGTGCAACCGTGGTAGGTATTCAATGACACCATGAAAGAACTTTCGGGACCAAGAAAGGCGACCCATACCACGCGGGTGTGGTCGGGGTGTTCGTTTTCTCAGTACCATCCTAAACCTGTGCCGCCCAGGTCCGGCAGCGGGAAGTGTGTGCGGTGTAGTGTAAATGCAAGGCATGCACAACAAGTTATATCATACAGCGCTTCGTGTATAAAATAAACCATTCATTCAAACACCTCCCTGCAAAACAAGGGTTAACAATCACGCCACCCCTTATACCTCCCATTCTGCAAAAACATTTAACACCTAAAATGTTAGGGACGTACCTGGGATCCTCGCTGCCAAGCAAAAAAAATTTTTTAAAAGAAAAACTGGCCTAAGTCCACTAAGAGTTTAGTTTTAACTCAAGTCCCCAGCGGAGTCGCCAAGCTGTCGCGACCTAAAAAATTTCTCTCTCAAGCTAATGGATTATTAGGACTAAACCTAACTCGAGCCCTCCCAAGCCCTACCAATTCGCAACTTAGGTTTAAGTTTTTAACATGTAAAAGTTTTCATGCTCGGAGTCGCCACTAATCTGTTTGTGGTAGGTCGATTAGAAACCTAAATAAAACATAGAGAGATATATTTTATTCCTACGAACCAGAGATTCTAAGCTCGGGGACTTGATTATGCTAGATCTAGTCTAACGCCCTTTCGGTACCTCTTCTTTTCAAAAATATTTTGGCAAGCAATCTGGATCCATTTCAACTTAGTCACTAACATGTGAGGTGTTCAAGCGGGTGCGCAAACCACCAAAGTAACACCCAATAATCAAAACATTAAATAAATTGCAAGATTGGGAGAATTACTTACCTCGAAGCAACGTAAGTATCTGCATGGTTAGCTAGAAAATCACATCAACCACCCTAATATGATTTCTAATTAACAAGCAGTTCACTCAATATTTTTGGATTTTCGCTTATTTAAATGAAAGCTAACCTATATACAATGACGTGCAAAAATGACATGCAAGTAATGCAACCTAGCATGCAAACTATATGTCATGCGACGACGTGACCTAATTCTGATGACGGGCAAATGATTTATTTTTGGTATTTTCTGATGAAATTCGGAATAAAAATATGCCTAAATTAACATGCAACCTATGATGACTTAACATATCTTAACATGACTTATTTTTGGGATTTTTGTTAAAATTCGAAATAATGAATTACTTAAATTAAGAATGCAATCTATCCTAATCTACCATAAAACAATTCATTCTTTTTTTTTTTGGGTTTTCATGAAAATTCGGAATTAAAAAATAACCTAAATAATCTATTAAGATTAGAAAATTACTTAATTTAAACTAGGAAATAGATTATCTCAAGTCCTAATTTAAGTTAAATAATCACTCTATCGTCTAGATATATTTAGGATTCCTAAGCATGCAAAACTCAAATTCAAATCCTAACTGATATTTTTTTGAATTTTCTTTTTTATTTGAAAAGGAAAGACAATTTAAACAGAGATATCATCCACATTTAAAACAGCCATGCAATCCACAAGATTCATTTTAAACTCGGATTAGGCACAAAAATCGAACTATCAGTCATATCTATAGGGTTACGGATATTGACGGAAAGTCGATCGTTCAAATTTAGAAAGCAGATAAAAATCATTATCGTACCCAAGTGATTGCGGATAGGATAATGATTTTCCGTATCGCCGCGTATCGTACCTTAAGGATAAGGTCGGATAGTCGTCCAGATACGTTGCTGAATTAGGAAAATTTCCTAATTTTGAATATTTAAAAATATTGCGAACAAGGCAAAACATTATCCTAAAACATCTAGCAATCCACACAATATTCACAGAATATTCAAACACTCAAATTAGTAAATTAAATATTCTGAAAAATAACAGATAATGTCCAATTACCTAATTTGCAGATAATTTCCAAATTCAAACTTGCGGATCAGGATGAACGGCGAACGGCGGACCGGCGACGGGGTGTCGGGGGCGACGGCGGCTCGCGGCGATGACACGGCGGGGAGCGACGGCAGCGGCGTCGGCGGGAGCAAGCGCACAGCAGGCGCGGCAACAGGCGCGGTGGGGAGTGGCGGCAGCAGGCCCGGCGGAGAGCGGCGGCAGCAGCAACGTCGGCGGCGTGAGGCGAGGCAGCAGCGGCATCGGCGGGAACAGGCGCACGGCAGGCGCGGCAGGGAGCGGCGGCAGCAGCAGCGTCGGCGACGTGAGGCGCGGCAGCAGCGGCGTCGGCGGAAGCGGCGGCAGCAGGCCCGGCAGGGAGCGGCGGCAGCAGCAGCGTCGGCGGCGTGAGGCGCGGCAGCAGCGGGGTCGTCGGGAACAGGCGCACGGCAGGCGCGGCAGGGAGCGGCGGCAGCAGCAGCGTCGGCGACGTGAGGCGCGGCAGCAGCGGCGTCGCGCAGGAGGCAGCAGCGGCGACCGGTGTGGAGCAGCAGCGACATGCGCGGCGTCGTGCGGTGTGAGGCGCGGCAGCAGCGGCGTCAGCAGGCCCGGCAGGGAGCGGCGGCAGCAGCAGCGGTGTCGTGCAGTGGGGAGCGGCGGCAGCAGCAGCGGTGTCGCGCGGTGGGGAGCGGCGGCAGTAGGCCCGGCAGGGAGCGGCGGCAGGCGCGGCGTCGGCGGCGGGACGTGCCGGTCTCCTTCTCCCCCTCTCTTACTCTTTCTCTCGCTCACGTGTGTCTCTCGTGCCCTCAAAAATTGTGTTCTGAAAAAAATTGTGTCTCTCCCCCTCAAAAATCCTGACCTAATAATGTATATATAGTATTAATCTAGGTCAATTAGATGGGCCTTCTAATCCTAATGGGCTTAGGCTTGGGCTTTAATTTAAATGGGCTGAATTAATGGGCTGAATTAATTAATGATTAAAACGACCGAGCCCGTTTGACTTGTAATTCTCGGCCCTTGCATTTCAAGCGAGTTGAGCCCCATTCAATGAAATTTAAGCTCGTTCGTCACCGCCAGTCTGATGCAAAATGTAATTAATCTAAAATGAATTTAAACTATATGTTATGCAATTTAAATATTTTTTGTTTAGGGGTTAAAATTTAATCCCTAATTTTCTATGCAAATTACACTAAGTGATATGCCAAAATTTAGGTTTCAACAATAGGCTCTATCCTTCCAGTGTTCCTCGATTTTTCTCCGTGCTTTGATTTTATATACAGCCTACCAATCAGCTTTATCACGTTTCAAACTAGGATATAATGCATAACATACTTGAATTGCTTGTTGTGCCAAGATAAATGATTCATATTTCATATACATTTTCTTGTGATTTATTTCAACCAAATTAAACTTCGTATGCACCTTTATTCCTTTGACGGGGTCGAACCACTTGCACTTAAATAACACAACCCACATCATTAATGATCCAGGGTACTCTATCTCTATGATTTCATCCAACAAGTGATAAAAATGATCTTTTAAATTGCCACCATTGGATGATCGAACAGACACATCACTATTCATTGTGGCTTTTCCCATTCCATATTCTTGAGTGTGAAAACTATATCCATTTATAAAATATGCTGGCCAACTCCGCACTCTTAACTGTGGACCCCATGACAGATAATATAGCAATCATTGCTCTCCAAGTTCATCATGATTATTGTGAACCTAAGGTTACACACGCAAAATCAATAATATATATTTCAATAAATGATGTATAAGGCAAGTGAACGGTCCATAGGCAACTTACATATGTTTTGAACCATGATGCAAATTGTTCATCGCACTTACGGTCAAACTGATTTTGTGATAGTCCATAGATTGAAGTTTGGAAAATCCTAGTAATAAATACCATTTATATATTAGCAAATATTTGACACACAATACATATATTTGTAAATTTACACTTGCTCGAAGTATGGCTCGACTTCTGGGCAGTTCGGTAAAATATATGTATGGGCTACATGCAATTCTTCGCCTGTTAGATAACGAGACTGACATGCGTCGCTTGATCGATCCAGATAATTGAAAATAGAGAATGGGCGGCGACTGGGATCAATGGGGCCCTTATCATTTCTGCCTGCTCTTCGCCTCTTGCACTGCACGTGCGGCTCAAAATAGTATGATACAAATGTTGTCACTTCTTCCACAATATATGCATTACAAATAGAAGTTTCAACACGTGCCTTATTCTTCACTTTTTTCTTCAAATGATATAAGAATCTAGTTGCAATAGAAAGAAGTTTATCGGAATATAATATATAATAAAGTAATTTGAACTTTATTTAAGAAAAAAAAATTATCTCTCAAATGGATACATCCATCGAAATTATACGGGACCTGCAACTTTGGCCTCATAAGGCAAGTGAACTAAGAGATGCTCCATCGAATCAAAAAACGATGAAGGAAATATCTTTTCTAAGTTGCAAAGAATAATTGGAATATCTCTCTCTAGTTTGTCCATGTGCAATACTTTTAACACTGTCGAGCAAATATCATGTGGGAAATTGCTTAACTCTGTAATGGAGCCCCAAACAAAATTCGGTAGAACTTCCTTGAAAGCTATTGGAATTAGTCTTTCCATCAATATGTGACAATCATGACTCTTCAAACCTATCAACTTGCATTCATTCAAATCAACACATCTTCCGAGATTCGAAGCATATCCTTGAGGAAACCGCACATATTTCAACCATTGACAAACAACTCGCCTCTGCTCTTCATCCAATGTATAAACTACTTTTGGTTTTGGTCCCTTACTGCTTGCATCCACATCTAGTGTTGGTCGATCACAAATATCTCTCATATCTTTTCTTGCGTTCAAGTTGTCTTTTATTTTTCCGGTGACATCCATCACAGTATTTATGACATTGTCAAAAATATTCTTTTTTATGTGCATGACGTCAATATTATGATGAATAAGATGAGCCTTCCAATATGATAGATCCCAAAATATACTGCGTTTTGTCCACTTATGTGTACTTCCGTATGCAAAAGTCGTGTCGTGAGGGTTCTAAACAATAGTTAGAAAGTCCTGCACTTACTCCCAAATTTGATCGCCGGTCAACCTCACTGGTGGACGTGTTCTTACAGTCATATTCTTCATGAACTCTTTTTTATTCCTTCTGAATGTATGATTTATCGGTAAAAATTGTCTGTGACAGTCAAAATAGCTGGCCTTCTTTTCATGTTTTAATCTAAATGATTTTGATCTCTCCAAACATATCGGATATCCTAAGATCCCAGCTGTACTCCATCCAGATAACATTCCGTAAGCTGGAAAGTCATTTATCGTCCAAAGAAGAGCAACCTTCATTACAAATGTTTGATCGGTAGAAACATCATATGTAAGGATACCTTCCTCCCATAGCCGTTGTAACTCTTCAATCAATAGTTGCATATAAACATCTATTAACTTTTTCGGATTTTACGGGCCAGGCACGATTAATGTCAAAAACATATAAGGTGTCTTCATGCACATACCAAGTGGAAGATTGTATGACGTTAAGATAACTTGCCAACATGAATAACTTTTTCTTGATTTCTCAAATTAGGCAAATCCATCAGCACATAGACCTAACCTGATGTTTCGAGGCTCTATCGCAAACTCAGGGTACGTTCTATCAAAATGCTTCCATACCTCCGCATATGAAGGATGACACATTAGATCCTCTTCTGTTTCATGATTTACATGCCAAGTCATGTATTCAGCTGTGGCTTGAGACGCATAAAGCCTTTGCAATCTGGGGATTAAGGGCAGATAAAATATTTACTTGCATGGTCTACACTTCTGATTACGACCCTGCCTCCTGTTAATCTTGTACCTAGGTTGGCTACAGAATTTGCAAAATTCTGCATTTTCATCATCTCTCCAATATAACATACAACCCCTACTACATACATCAATCCTTACAACCGGAAGTCCTAAGTCATCTACTAGCTTTGTCATATCGTAACAATCATTTGGCATGCTGTTATCACGAGGCATTGTTTCCCACATTACTTCAACAAAAGAGTTGAAGCAATCTTGCGGCACGTTATGCTCTGCCTTGATATTTAACAGTCTTGCTGTCACTGACAACTTTGTGTGGTTGTCACAACCTGGCCATAAAGGTTCGTCTACTGCTTTCAACACTTCTAAGAACTGATTATATAAAAAAGCTCCATTACACATTCTCATCAAAACCTGTTACTCCTACGTCTTCCAATTGTAATGCATGACTAGTGCCCACTTGTTCATATGTAGAGGTAAAACTAGTACTTGCATGGTTCGAATCTGAAACAAAATTCTGACCAGCTACATCAATCACCATCCTCTCGTATGGGTTCAATTGGTCATAATAACTACATTCTTCCCTAACTAAAAATTAGTCACTTCTTCGATATCCTTCATCAGATATAAATAGTTCACCATGGCAAGTCCAATTATAATAATTCGGAGTAAATCCAAATCTACAAAGATGTTCTATAACTGTATCACACATAAAATTTACCATTACTGCATTTTCTACACGGACACCTTAATTTATTTCCATCCATGAACTCATATTTACTACTAGCAAAGTCTAAAAATAGTTCCAACCCAGTCCGAAACTCATCAGTCAATTCTTGACGTCCAGGTAAGTTCTTATTATACATCCAAGCTATGTTTCTTTACATTGTGTCTGTATTAAAATAAAAAAATCTCGTAAAATATTTAAAATATCTTATCTACTGTTGTTAATTAAAAAAACTTTATGAAAATTAAAATTTTTTTTTTCAAGCAACAATTACTATGAAATTTTAAAAAAAGAAAAAATTACCATGTAAATAAGACTTACCAAGATATTTGACGGAAATCTTGATAGCAGAAAGTGGTCAATTTGAAGAGAATTGCAAAGTCTACTTGGATTGCGAGACCTTCAATTGGACACGTATCTAAATAAAAGCAAAATCATTTAACATTCATTTTTTAATTTTTTTTAATTTTTTTTGAATTTAAAAAAAATTCTCATAATTTCCTCCGGTCACCGGCAAGGCCGGTCGGCCTCGCCCAGATCTGGGCGATGCCGACCGGCCTCGCCAGGGCGGCAGGTCGACCTCGCCGTTGCCAATTTGCGACGAACGAGGTCGGTCCGTCGCAAATTTGCAACGGACGAGGTCGGTCCGTCGCAAATTTACGATGGACGAGGTAGGTCCGTCACAAACCGGCGATGAACCGACCCCGTCCGTCGCAAACCAATACCGTCAGTCGCAAATTGGTGGATGGTCGCCTAACGACAATCGGCAACCAATTTACATCAAAAACAGAAAATAAAGTCAATAAAAAAAATTCACATCCAACGAAGAATCAAAAGGACAGGAACATATTAGTTACATGTTTAGTCACAAAATTGGCTACGATACTTACCAGTGGAAAAGCTTCACCGAGATTCATTTCTAGGCGCACGGATTATTGAGAGAAATGATAGAAGGAGAAAGTAAGAGAAATGTGGGCGACGGACAAATAACTACTGAAAGAGAGAGACAAATTGACGGGTGGGGTGGGATATATATTGCAAAAGGAAATTTTCGGTACAAATTAGCGACGGATTTTGCGACGGAAAAAGAATTCGTCGCAAATTTGCGACGCATTTAGCGACGAACAAATTTCCGTCACAAATTTGCGACGAAATTCTTTTTCCGTTGCAAATTTGCGACGGATTTTGCGACGGAAATATTTTCCGTTGCAAATTTGTAACGCTTTTACCGACGAACAAGTTTCCGTCGCAAATTTGCAACGGATTTTTGCGACGGAAATATTTTTGTCGCAAATTTGGGACGGATTTCTAGATCCGTCGCAAAGTTTGTCGGAAATTTGCAATGAAAATAATCCGTCGCAAATTTCCGTCGCAATAATCATGTTTTTTTGTAGTGTTCACTGCTACCCATTTTGTTTATTTTTCTTGCCTTTTCTCTCTCTTTTAGGCTATGTCCAAATTTCATGTGTTTTTGTAATTTGACACCTACCCACATTTTTTATTTTTATTTTTGGCCTTATCTTTCTCTTCTGGGCTCACAAAAAATCATCGAAATAATTTGTCATGGAGCATTCTACAAACATAGAACCATTACAAAAATTTTGCAAGGTGGTAAAAATATGACTTCCTCGATAAGGTGTTGGCTTAAATTGTAATAGAGTTTGCCTCTCTCCTTGTCTCTTAGTTTCAAGTCTTGTTGTGAGCACTTTAAGAGTAAAATTTTGTGAATACACTAGGTTGATGTGGGGAGAGTACACTTTTAAGATCGTTCGGGTAAATGAACCAGTTGAGGCGTGCGAATACTGGTATGGATACCACATGACCGCTAAGCTTAAAAACAAAATATCACTTCTATCTCATCTTCTTTTGAAACGATACGTTTAAACTTTATTATACCATCTTACTTAGACCACGAATAAAATGAGGCACAGAATGTGAGTATTATCAGGTAGGAATATTTATGAAAATAATACTTTTATTATAGGAAAGTTGGACAATATTAATATGCAATTGATTTTCTCTCGATCAACATACATCTATTGAAAGAAAAGCCAACAAAAAGAAAGTTTCTTTAACAGACTAATTGCTTATATTTCCTATGGAGCAAATAATTATTTATCTTGAAATTAAATGGTCAAAGCAAACTCAAGTTAAAAATAGATGTTACTGGAAAAGGGTTCGGAAATAAAGAATCAAATTACATTCGTGATGTTGTGAAAGTGATAAAGATATGGCTTCGCCGTTAGTTTTCATTGTTTTGTTTTTTAAGCAATAGCCAACAAAATTCTGTGCATAGCATGGGCAACATAACTAGTCAAGATCATTATTTCAAAATTGTTAATTTGATTAAGATCTTAACTTAAAATGGATGGCGTCTTATAAACACGCATTTATAAAAAAACAAAACAACTATTATGAATAATGACAAGGAATCAAAAGACTCACTTTCAAGTTGACTTGGACTTCTCTTCTAGATGTGGTCCAGTCATCAATTTAGGGCGTGAATGGTAATCATTCTGCTCTAGAAATCAAATTCTTGCCAGAAATTGATTTCCTTAATTTTTGCCAGAAATTGATTTCCGGAATTCTTGCTAGAAATTGATTTTTAGAGGAGAAATTTGTTTGATAAAACATGACTAATTCTGCTCCAGAAATTAATTTCTGGAACAGAAATCTATTTTCATTTGTTGATTTTTTTTGCACCTAAAAAAATTTAAATTTCACTGAAAGTGGGTGATCACAGGTATTCTAAGCCATTCTGTGAAGTTTTAAAATTTTTTATTTTTTTGGGCACATAAAAAAAATAAATTTCACTCAAAGTGGGTGCCCAAAGGTATTCTAAGCCATTTTGTGAAGATTTGAAATTTTTGATTTTTTGATTTTTTTGAGCACCTCAAAAAAATTAAATTTCACTCAAAGTGGGTGCCCAAAGGTATTCTAAGCCATCTTATGAAGTTTTAAAATTTTTTATTTTTTGATTCTTTTGGACACCTCAAAAAAATTAAATTTCACTCAGAGTGGGTGCCCAAAGGTATTCTAAGACATTTTATGAAGTTTTGAAATTTTTGATTTTTTGATTTTTTTGGGCATCTCAAAAAAATTAAATTGCACTCAAAGTGGGTGCCCAAAGGTATTCTAAGCCATTTTGTGAAGTTTTGAAATTTTTGATTTTTTTGGGCACCTCAAAAAAATTAAATTTCACTCAAAGTGTGTGCCCAAAGGTATTCTAAGCCATTTTGCGAAGTTTTGAAATTTTTGATTTTTTTATATTTTTTGAAAAAAAATTTACCAAATTTCCTATTTTCCCGAAATCTGACTATTTTTTTGTTTTCTGGGAATTTTTATGAATTTTTCAATTTTTATGCATTTTTTGAAAAAAAAATAGTGAGATCTCAAAATGTGTTGTAAAGGCCACGAAAAAGAGAGAAAATAGGGAGAATGCATTCTAGAACTCTTTTTCTTGCCCAAAACTCATTCTAGAATAAAAAATGCATTCTAGAATCAAGAATACATTCTGGAATTAAGTATTTTTAACAAACGCATTTTTATTCCAGAATGTAAAAATTGCTCCAGAATGCATTCGGGAAATTTTTTAACAAACGCATTTATGCTCCGGAATGTATTCGGGAGCAGAATTTCTACTCCAGAATAGATTTCATGCGCACCCTTAAAGACTTCAATTCCAAGAGTGGATGTGCCTTTTCTTCCTTACTATAATTATGCTATTGGACCTTAAATGTGCTGCATATAGAATGTGTCATAGAACACGCTGGATAGACTTGAGATTTACCTTTGATACAATCATTTGGTAGGATTAGCGCACAAACATTCATACATATGGGGAAACCAACATTTCTTCTAGTTCATCACAACGGTGTCTTTTTTCTTATCGTTGTTAGTGGTATTGAGTGTTGACACGCACGGATTATTGCCTTTTTCTTGAGTAGCGGGACAACAGATGCAGCCGTTCCTTTGCCACTGTACAGGAGAAATGGTACCCCTGGTACCATCACGATCTGGTAAACGCAATTCAAATCAAGTTAAAGAAAAGCTTCCACAAATCCATTCACAATAACTAAAACTAGACATTTTGGTTTCCCAGCTTGCAGGTTGGGTCGAGATACATGAAGGCTTGGCGTTCGTTGCCGTAATGGGCTCGGGACATGAAGTGCCAATGTATCGCCCCTCCCAGGCACATACTATGCTCAAGAGCTTCCTGTCTAATGCACCAATGCCCAAGCCACCTGAGCAGACAAGTTCCGCCTGAAGTCACTTGAGCTATGATCCCACAAATGCTCACGTCCAGCGTTAAGTGAAAGGGTTCTGGTCAATCTTTTGTTCTTGATGCAAAACTATTGAAGCGCTTGCAGAATGCTAGAAGCTTGGGAATTCATAAGAAGTAGTTGGTTGGAAGCGCTTGATATTTCTTCTTGTCAATTTCAAGTTCTCAACTAGAATGCGGAAAGCCAACAGTACCAGTTGAATGAAATGGATGTAATTAAGGTTAGAAAATCAGCTTTTTCCTCCGATAAATATACAGTCAATAATCCTGCCACAGACATTACATTGCTTTTTTTTTTCAGAGAAAGTAACACTGCACAATTGACTCGATAAACTGTATTATCGATGGCCACTCTTCTTTTTCGTTGGGACATGATGAGAATATTTTCAGAACCGATCACGACATCAACATGTATTATCCTGGAAGTTGCTTAGTTTTACGACAGAGATGGAGAGAAGGTTCACTTGACCTGGAGTTATTTGCGAATAGTCAGTATTTTCCTTAACTATAATTGACACTCGAACAGTGGTAGTTACATTTTATAATAATAGAATGCATATGCACAACAAAGTCTCTCGATGATTTTGGCCCTTAATTTTCTGACCGAGGAGAACATACCCGTATATTAAAATGAGCATTTGGAACTTCCTCGGGAAAAGTGCCAAAAAAGTTCTAAACCTTTTGCGTTAGTACCAATTTAGTCCTAAACCTTTTTTTGGTGCCAATTCAGTCCTAAACTTTTTGCATTTGTGCCAATTTAGTCTTAAACAGTTTTTTGGTGCTAATTCAATCATAAACCTTTTAAATTGATGCCAATTCAGTCTTAAACCTTTTGTTTTTGTGCTAATTTAGTCCTTCCGGCTAATTTTGACCGGAATTTACCGATGTGGACCCCTACCGGCTGGCGGTCGGCCACCGGCGCCGACGTGGACAACTTTAATAATATTTTAATATTTTTTTGAATTTTTATTTTTTTCCTTTTTTTCTTTTTTGTTCCATTTTTTTTGTCTCTCCCTCCTTCCTCTGGCCAATCGCCGGTCCGGCGACCGGCCAGAGGCCAGAGGCTGGCGAGCTCGACCTCGCCGGCCACTGGCGAGGGCGGCCTCGCCCGGCAAGGTTGGGTGAGGCTCAACCTCGCCAGAGAGGTCGAGCCTCGCCCGACCAAAGCGAGGCTCGCCCGAGCCGGGCGAGGCCGCTATTGCCAGTGGCTGGAGAGGTCGAGTTCGCCAGCCTCTGGCCTCTGGCCAGTCGCTGGACCGGCGATCGGCCAGAGGAAGGAGGGAGAGATAAAAAAAAAGTGGAAAAAAAGAAAAAAAAGGAAAAAAATTCAAAATTCAAAAAAATATTAAAATTGTCCATGTCGGCGCCAGTGACCGACCACCGGCCCGCAGGCATCCACGTCGGCAAGTTCCGGTCAAAATTGGCCGGAAGGACTAAATTGGCACAAAAACAAAAGATTTAGGATTGAATTGGCACCAATTTAAAAGGTTTAGGACTAAATTGGCACTAAAAAAAGGTTTAGGACTAAATTGGCACAAATGCAAAAGGTTTAGGACTGAATTGGTATCAAAAAAAGGTTTAGGACTAAATTGATACTAATGCAAAAGGTTTATGACTTTTTTGGCACTTTTCCCGAACTTCCCCATAAACTAATCTTTATTACTTATCCGAAATATATTTTTCATGCTAATATTTTTATATTTGAAAACATAATCGAAAATAGTAATTTTTGTTTAAATGTGAAATTCAGTGGCTTAGATACATTCGAAACACATTATACTGCCCATATAATCTTTATTGTAACTACAAAATTATGTATTATCCTAATGACACGATTAAAAGAAGTCTACTCCTATCGTTTGGTACAAATGACGTTTCGTGTGCCCATATTTTATTTCCCGTACCCGAGCAATCCACACTTCAGATAACCTAGATCTAGTCCGTAGTATTTGGATATTAGCAGTAATTACCAGACTTTTAGGGCAGATCTCAACTGGTCCCCTGCCCAATTTAGAATTATTCGGATGGGTTGCGTCAAAGTTGGATGGACATTTCCACAATGGACGCAGACACAAGCGGAGGACCATGGCATCTCTCGCTGCAATGCCTCCATTTTGGGGGCCTTGCCTACATTTTTAGCCAACATGTGAACTTTGTGGCTTGATTTGTCTCGCACTCAAATTACCACGTCCTTACCCACTGTATATACCTTTTAATGGTTATTTAATGGTTCCAATTTAGATCTCTCCGACAAATTTAATCTCTCTAACTCTTTCCTCGTGTCTCCGTGATATCCTGATGAATGGTACATTACCATCATCCTCATGGGCAACAAAACTAGTTAACATAGTTATTTCAAAGTTAGTAATGTAGTTAAGATCAAAACGTGAAACAGATGGTGTCTTTATAAACACGCAATGTACACCGAGGAACGATCTTAATATGAATAATAACACGGAACCAAAAGACTTGACTTGATCCGAGACCGACACTGCAAAAAACTGGACGGAGTTGTCCGCAATCTCCGTAACGGTGCTGCACTTGCTTCCAAGTTGACTTGGACTTCTCTTCTAGATGGGATCCAGTCATCAATTTACAAACTCCAGCTGCAAGAGTGGATGAGCCTTTTCTCCCTGATGATGACCATCATATGTGGACCTTAAACGTGCTGCGTATACATGATATGCATGCATACACATAAGGTGCATGTATGTAACCACCGAATTGGGAAATCTCACCGAATTGGAAGTCCTTGATCTTCATAATAAATTTGACAATTTGGTTGTGGATGATATCCTATGGATTTCTTATCTTCAATCACTAAAGTACCTCGACATGAGTGGTTTAAAGATTGCAAACGCAAAAGGCCTCATGCAGGTGATCAGCATGCTCCCATCTTTATCACATTTGAGCTTATCAGAATGTGGATTAGATAATTTTCATCTGTCTTCTAATCACTTGGCCAATTATACTTCTCTTGTTCATCTTCAGTACCTCGATCTTTCAATGAATGGTTTCCAAGGTCCCATCTCGAGCACTACATTTCAAAACATGACTTCTCTCCAGTATCTTGATCTTTCAAGGAACTCTTTCAACTCATGAATTCCAATGTGGTTTGACAAGTTTACAAGCCTTGTTCATCTCGATCTCGAGGTAAATCTTTTTGACAGCATTGAAGGAGGCTTATTCTCATTCTTAAAGAACCACCGGTACCTCAAGTCATTGCATTTGTCTTTTAACCAAATCGGAGAAGAGATTTCAACAACCCAGGGAAATTCGTCGGGACTCCATGAGAATAACTTAGAGAGTCTAGAGATATGGGAGAATTATCTTAAGGGTGCTTTGCCCAACTGGTTAGCGCACTTTACTAACTTAAAACACATTATGCTTCCTGACAATTCCTTCTCGGGTTCAATCCCTAGTGTCATTGGGTCATTGTCGAACTTGGTAACACTAGATCTTTCAGATAATGGATTGAATGGGACCATTCCATCATCATTAGGTCGGTTGTCGTCATTGAGATGGTTATATCTTTCTAATAATCAGTTGGCAGGGCATATTCCCGAGTCATTAGGGAAATTGCGGGCTTTACAAGAGTTGTGCCTTGACAGTAATCATTTGACCGGTATACCCAATAGTTTCGGAAAGCTTTCTCATCTCTCGCGTCTGAATCTTAGTAACAATTCTTTGGGAGGTGTGATTTCGGAAATCCATTTTTCTAATATGTCAAGGCTCGAGTATTTGGATGTTAGTGACAATAATAACTTGACTTTCAAGGAAAAACCCAGCTGGATACCCCCTTTCCAACTTCAATTAATTTTTATGGGATCTTGTAAATTCGGAACTCCATTTCCCCAATGGATTCGGACACAAGTGGAAGCTCAATATATCGTACTCTCCAATGCTTATCTTTTTGGGCCCCTGCCAAATTGGTTAGCCAACATGACGTTTGACGTACTCGATCTATCTCACAATCAATTTACCGGACACTTGCCCAACATATCTCCTAATTGTTCCACTCTGGATCTCTCCCACAATTTGATCTCTGGATCTCTTCCGATAGATATTGGTGTTATGTACCAATTAGATGTTCTACATCTCAATGATAACTGAATCAATGGTACAATACCATCATCGTTATGCAACATGGAATTGATGGCTTTAAATCTTGCCAATAATAACCTATATGGCAGGATTCCGGACTGTTGGAAGGGTCCTTTGTTTTACTTGACTTTGTCATTCAATAAGTTGTCCGGAGTGATTCCAAGCTCAATTGGATCCTTGCCCTACCTTGCCACGCTCCACTTGAACAGAAACCGTCTCAACGGGGAGCTTCCTCTGGCTTTAGGTCATTGCACAAATCTGGTAATTTTAGACCTTGGAGAGAATGACTTCTCCGGAAGCATCCCCACATGGCTCAGCAAAAGCTTTCAGTTCTTGGTGATCCTGAGGCTACGAGAGAATAGGTTTACCGGCAGCAGCCCTCTGCCGCTCTGCTCACTCCCAGGACTATAGATATTAGACATTGCAGTGAACAATTTGACGGGAACAGTCCCACGTTGTCTTGGCTATGTGCACAGCATGATCAACTTCAATCAAGTCAATTCATTTGGATCTGTGGCCGCTGCTCCTATACAAGATATAACTTCCCCCCATCTGTATCTCCATCGCCAGCAACCGGGTACTCTACTGCGAATTGGGATGAAGAGCAAGTGTTTGAGATAATAAAGGGAAGATACAATGAATACACCAATATTGATCTGCAACTTGTGGTAAATTTGGATCTTTCAAGCAACGATTTGATCGGGTCAATCCCCGAAGAACTTTCTTTCCTCTCGGGATTGCTGGGTTTAAACTTGTCACACAACCATCTCTCTGGAGATATTCCCATTGGCATTGGGAACATGAGGCCGCTCGAGTCTCTTGATCTTTCGAACAACAACCTCTCGGGGACAATTCTGCAGGGCATTTCAGCATTAACATCCCTAGCCCACCTCAACCTATCGCAAAACAACTTGATGGGACAGATTCCAAAAGGAAATCAAATCCAGACGCTTGACGATCCATCCATTTATGCCGGCAATCCTCTACTCTGCGGTGATCTTCTGAGAAAAAATTGCCCCGGCTCCGAGGCGCCTCAACCACCGAAAATCCCTCACCCTGAAGATACACACGAAGAGGACAAGCTTGGAAAGGCGTTGTTCTGTGCGGTCGTAATGCTTGGATTTGCGACTGGGTTCTGGGGCTTTTTCGGAGTTTTGCATTTCAAGAAGGATTGGAGACGTGCATATTTTAGGTTTGCGGATCAAGCAGCAGACAAGGCATATGTGGCTGTAGTGGTGGAGGCAGGCAAGTTGAAGAGACTGAGACGGTCAAGAAGCGCGTAAGAAATGAGCGATCTCATTCTCTCTCCCCTGCCTTTGGTTCTTCATTTTGGGTGTATTTAGAACTTGTGCTCGTGTGATCTCCTCCCTTCCATTAGTTTGCTAATATCTGTGAAGTAATTAGCATGCTGTGAGGTCTAATTCGCAAAACACTGCTCTTTCTACTGCACACTATGCTTTCTGCTCTCTCTTTTCAGCCTAATATGATTTCCATTCGGCTTCTGCTCTCGCATTTCATGGGGCAAAAGGTCACCGTAAGAGATCCTCTGTTAATTAGTGCTGGTCCGACGGATTCAAAACTCGAAAATTTCCGTCTTGGTAGAATTTTGAAGTTGCTGGTGATTTTCCAATCTTCTGGGTAAAAAATTGTGGCCAATAATTTGCTTACAAGGATTTTACGAATGACCAGGCAAAGAACTGAATTTCCATGTCCTCTGAAATTCTACAAGTATCGCCGGCAATTTACCCACAATATAATAAATTTACCAATATTCCATGTTGTGACCCGCCAAATTTTTCCTTGGGAGAGGGAAAATTGGTGTAGCCTGGTACGCGCTAAGTTTAAATCTGAGACTTAACTTGGGTTCAAACCCATATCATATCGCGACTTATGGTTTAACTTTTTAACCTGCAAGTGATTTTTTTTATTTAGGAGTCGCTACTAATCAATTTAGGATTGGTTGATTAGAAACCCAAGTAAGGTAACGGGAGAATCGCCCTACTCCTACAAGCTAGAAATTCAAATGAGTTCGGGGACTTAATTACACTACTTGTCTAATTAGTAGCCTTTCGGTACCTAACTTTGTTCAAATAACATTTAAAGGTGTTCATGCAGTCTTTCTATTGATTGTGGATCCTAGGGTTCTAGCTCTAACTAGGCTAACAAAACGACAATCAAAGGAAGTGTACAAATAACAGCCCAACATGCCTTTAATCAACCATATGCAAGGTTGATTTAAACACGCAATCTAAAACGTATGAAGCAAACGACGTGCAATTAAGCATGACATTCATCACACAAAACATGCAAGATAAGGCAATTCCAAAGCCCAACTTCATTTTTTGATTTTCGGATTTTTTTAATTAAAAAATAAAATAATATTATATTGCAATTAACGGACCCGGGTCGGATCTCCACGTCCGACCCGGGTGGGGACTGACCCGGGCGCGCTGGCCCGGATCCACGCGGGACTGGGCTCGGTAAATGAGCCCAGTCCGGCAGTGTTACAAAAAGGAAACTAAAAAATAAAAGGCCCGGCCCACCACCTATTCAATACTAGCTAAACACAAAGCCCAGCCCCAAAAGAGAGAAAAAAAGGGAACCGGGTCGGGCTCCTTGCCCAACCCGGATCCGACCCGACACTGCCCCCTCACAGGCCCGACTACCCCCGTAGTCCCCTGCTCCGCGGGGCCTCGACGGAGACGGCCGAGACGCCGCTCGTCTCAGCCTGGCGACACCATGCTCCGGCGTCGCCCCGACCAGCCCAGACCGAGGCCCGGCCTGCCGCTCGTCTCAGCCTGGCGACACCATGCTCCGGCGTCGCCCCGACCAGCCCAGACCGAGGCCCGGCCTCCACCTGGACCGCCGTTCCCCGGCCAGCATTGACCCCGCCGGCCGGGGGCACCCCCAGCCAAACTCCAAACGAAACAACGGCGGCGGCTGGGACGCGGCCGACGGCTAGGTGGCCGACGCCCGGAACTCTAAACACCACAGGTACGCCAAAAGATGCGACACGCGCGGGCGACTCGACGCCGGCCAAGACGGACGACCTAAAACTGGATCTCACTTAGGCGTTTTGTCGAACACTTGGTGGGCGCTTCAAAAACGAAGGACTTTTGGCTCAACCGAGACTCAAACACAAGCCGGGACTCTCAACACACGAACAATGACACACATAGCAGCCAGACGAAGGACGGACGGGGGCCGGAGCTCACGTGTGCCGGACAGCCACGAAACCCAGCCCGGCGTCCCCAAAACAGGGGAAAAACCGACCCCCAAATCAAGTAAAAATGGAAACCGGCGAAACGGGACCTACCGAGGCTTGGTGCGGGGGAATGGGAGGACTTCCGGAGGTTTTGGACCGCGGTGATCGCCGGAGGATCACTCTCTCACTCTCTGTCTCGCTTAATCTCCCTCTCGGCTCTCCCTTCTCTTTTTTTCTCAAAAATGGCCGACCCCTCTCTCCCTTCTCTTTCCGCCTTTTATAGTGGCCGGTGGCCACCTGCTCCGCCTCTCTTTGCCGCTCGTTGTCTGCTCTGTCTGCTCTGGCCTTGACTTCTGTGGCCGATTTCGCACGGTGGAGCGGTTTCTCCGCTTGTCCAGGCGGCGGCCAATACTAGGCCGTCTTGCGTCCGCCGTGAAGGAGAGAGGAAAGGGGGAGAGAGAGACTGGGGCGGGGGAAGAAGAAACGAGAGAAGGAGTGGGCTGGGCTGGGCTGGGCCCAGCTCGTGCGTAAGGAAGGGAAGAAAGGAGAGGGCCAGGTCGGGCCGGTCCTGATCCGGCCCGATCCGATTTTTTTTAAAGTAATAAAATAATTGAAAGAAGAAAAACACATCCTAATAATGCTAAATGTACCTATGTCTATATGCAATGTAATTAAAATTAAAAATGTTTTTTTGGTTTTAGGAATTAAAAATTTAATTCCTAAATTTTGCGCAATTTAATTGGGCAATCAAAAAATAGATGTCGACATTCCACTAAAATAGTAACTTACCAACTTCTTTGAAATTTCGCAATTGTTTTTTTGTAATATACTAATACTATAATACATTTACCGACATTCATTTGAAATAGTAATTTATTCTAGTGTGTAATTTACTTACAACACAGGTTAAATTCCAGAGGAGTTGGTAATTTTACTATTTCATTTGAAAGTTGAGAATTTTTTCTTCTAGTGTTGGTAATTTTATAATGGATTACCCAATATTTGAGTAGCTGGTCATACTCTTTCTACCAACGGCATTAATAATCTATTAACTAAATCAGAAATCTACTTACAAATCGGTAAATTTTATAATGAATCGTCAGGATAGTTCTAGTTTCTGTAGAAACTAGAAACTTGCAATTCCAATTCCATCTATGAGTTTTTGCTTCTTTTGTCTCTCTTAGTGAGGTCAGCCCCCATCAAAAAATTAAATTAAATTTTTTTAAAAATTATCAACATTAGCACCGGTGGTGCCACATAAGCCGATAGGTATTCATGTCAGCAATATCCGGCCAAAATTAGCCAGAATGACTAAATCGGCACAATGATAAAATGTTTAGGACTAAATTAACATAAAAAAAAGTTTAGGACTAAATTGGCACAAATGCAATAAGTTTAAAACTTTTTTAACACTTTTTCCTATACCTCAATCTGTCGTTTGTTGACTTTCGTGGAACAATTCCCCAACAATTGGGAAATCTAACCAATTTGGAAGTCCTCGACCTTCATAATTACAATGGAAATTTGGTTGTGGATGATATCCTATGGGTTTCTTATCTTTGATCACTAAAGTACCTCGACATGAGGGTTCAGAGATTGCAAATGTAAGAGGCCTCATGCAAGTGATCGGCACTCTCACATCTTTATCTTGAGGGAAATCTTTTCAACAGAATTGAAGGAGGCTTATTCTCATACTTAAAGAACAAGCAATATCTCAAGTTATTGCGTTTGTGTGAAAACCAAATCGGAGAAGAGATTTCAACAAGCCAAGGAAATTCATCGGGATTCATCGAGAATAACCTAGAGAGTCTAGAGACATGTGATAATCTATCTTAAGGTTGCTTTGCCCAACTGGTCAGTGCACTTCACAAACTTGAAACACGTTCTGCTTTCCCATAATTTCTTCTCCAGTCCAATCCCTAGTGTCAGGAAAAGTGCCAAAAAAGTCATAAACCTTTTGCATTAGTGTCAATTTAGTCATAAACTTTTTTTATGTCAATTCAGTCCTAAACCTTTTGCATTGGTGCCAATTTAATCCTAAACCTTTTTTTGGTGTCAATTAAGTCATAAACCTTTTAAATTGGTTCCAATTTAGTCCTAAACCTTTTGTTTTTGTGCAAATTTAATCCTTCCAGTCAATTTTGATCGGAATTTACCGACGTGGACGCCTGTCGATCGGCTGCCGGTCACCGACGTGGCGCTGACGTGGACAACTTTAATAATATTTTAATATTTTTTTGAATTTGGAATTTTTTTCCTTTTTTTTCTTTTTTTTCCACTTTTTTTTTGGTCCGGCGACCGGCCAGAGGAAGGAGAGGGGAACCCAAAAAAAAGTGGAAAAAAAGGAAAAAAATTAAAAATTAAAAAATATTAAAATGTTATTAAAATTGTCCACGCCAGCGTCACGTCGGCGCCGGTGATCGACCGCCGGCCGGCAGGCATCCACGTCGGCAAATTCCGATCAAAATTGACTGAAAGGACTAAATTGGCATAAAAACAAAATGTTTAAGACTGAATTGGCATCAATTTAAAAGGTTTATGATTTAATTTGCACTAAAAAAAGGTTTAGGACTAAATCGGCACCAATGCAAAAGGTTTAGGACTGAATTGGTACAAAAAAAAAAGTTTAGGACTAAATTGGCACTAATGCAAAAAGGTTTAGGATTTTTTTGGCACTTTTCCTCCCTAGTGTCATTGGATCATTGTCAAACTTGGAAACACTAGATCTTGCATTTAATCGATTGAATGGACCCATTCCATCATCAATAGGTCGGTTGTCATCATTGATATTGTTAGGTGTTTCTCAAAATCCTGAGTCATTTGGGAAAATTGCGGGCTTTACAATACTTGCCTCTTGGGAGTAATCATTCGACAAGTACTATACCTAAAGGTTTCCGAAAGCTTTCTGATCTCTCGCTTCTGTATCTTCGTAATTCAGAAATCCTTCTTTCTAATTTGTCAAGGCTCAAGGTTTTGGATATTAGTGACAATAATAACTTGACTTTCAGGGCTAAACCCAGATGGATATCCCCTTTCCAACTTGGAATCATTTGGATGGGATCTTGTAAATTTGGAATTCCATTTCCTTAGTGGATTCGGACACAAGTGGAAGCAGAAGATATCATACTCTACAATGCTTCCCTTTTTGGGCCCCTTCCAAAATGGTTAGCGAAATTGACATTTTACTTGCTCGATCTATCCTACAATCAAATTACCGGACCCTTGCCCAGCTTATCTTCGAATTGTTTCGCTTTGGATCTCTCCCACAACTTAATCTCTGGATCTCTTCCAACGAATATTTGTGTTATGTACCAATTTAATACTTTGTATCTCAATGATAACCTAGTTAATGGTACAATACCATCATCCTTATGTGACATGGAAGGGTTGTATGTTTTGACTCTTACCAACAATAAGCTATCCGGCAGTGCTCCAACTGTTGAAAGGGTTCTTTATCTTTGTTGACTTTGTCATTCAATAAGTTGTCCGGAGTAATTCCAAGCTCAATCGGATCCTCGCCCGAGCTTTCAACCCAACACTTGAATCCATAAGATTAATTTTTCTTTTTTCTCTTTTCTTTTTCCTCCTTCCTCCGCCGCGACCGGTCGGCAACGGCCTCTGGCGAGCTCTGAGCTCGCCGGCCTCGTCGTGACGAGGTGGAGCTCGCTAGATCTCCGTGAGCTCAACCTCGCTACGGCAAGGCTGGCGAGGCTCAATCCTCGCCTGAGCCAACCCATGCTTGTGGTCGTCGCCAGCCATCATCGAGGCCAGCGACTGGTGAAGGAGGAAGAAGGAAAAGAAAACAGAAGGGAAAATGACACAAACAGTCCCTGAACTTTGGATCAATGTGCAATGTGATCCCTAAACTTTTAATTTATTCAATAAAGTCCATAAACTTTAACTTAATGTTTAATGTGGTCTTGAACTTTTACTTTGTTTAATGCGGTCTATGGACTTTTGTTACATGTTCAATTTAGCCCCTGAACTATATGAAAAATATTTAATGTAGTCCTTGAATTAATGAGATGACTATATTAAACATTTTCATATAGTTCGGGGACCACATTGAACAAAGTAAAAGTTTGAGGATCACATTGCACATTAAATTAAAGTTCAAGGACCACATTAAACAATTTAAAAGTTGAGATATCACATTGTATATTAGACTAAAGTTCATGGATTATTTGTGTCATTATCCCAAAAAATAAAGAAAAGAAAAAAGAAAAAGATATAAAAGAAAAAAATAGTAAAAAATTCAAGAAGAGCAATTCCGGCAAATGTTTTCATCATCTTAAATATAAGAATTCACTTTCCTAATTTTATAGACGAATATTTTCCTTGATCGAAAAGTGTTTACAGTTGACTAATCGATTTCGGCGAAGCAAATTAGTGGAAGTTTGTAAAACTAATTATGGGAAAATACTTTCCCTCAAGCAAATGCACCCTAAAAATAATCTTACTTAATGACAACGTATATTTAACAAGAAAAGAAAAACGTTAGGAAACGAGGGAGAGAGGAATTAGTTTACCTTACCTTAATATCTAGATTTAAATTTCCATATTTTCAATTAATTACCTTTCCTAAATATCCAGATTTAAATTTCCATATTTTCAATTAATTACCTTTCCTAAATATCCAGATTTAGGTTTCCATATTTTCAATTAATGAGCCTCTAAAACCTATATATTACCCAAAAATCAGTAATCATGTCCATTGATTTGCATATTGCACCTTCATCTCTTCGTACAAAGTACTCTTTTGACTTTGGTTTGAGGTAATTGAAAGATCTCATTTGTCAACCAGATGGAGAAGCTTGCTATTTCCCATGTTTTAGTTTTAGTCCTTCTTTTCTCAGGTTCGTTTGCTTTCATATCCATTACCAATGTCCATTAATCTGCTCAAACAAGTCTTGACGATTAGCACTATATGCAGGCATGTGTGTGGCGGCGCCCCGTGCAAACGCGCAATCGACATGTACGGAGATTCTGTACCAAAACAGTTGTTCTGCCCCCGACTGTTTTGCGGCCTGTCAAAAGAAGCACCCTGACGCGAGCCAGCGGGCCTTGGGACTGTGCCAAGTCGATGCGGCAGGCAAGATATACTGCATTTGCTTCTCGAATTGCTGATTGTTCGATTTGATCGTCGGTTTCGTTTCGATATGTTTCTTTCTTCTTGAGCTCTATAACTTGTGATGGTGTCTAAACTGAAGATTTCCTCCCATCTTGATAACTTAATAATGATAGCATCACGTTGGTTATCGTATTCATCAATATCCATTGTCGTCCCTTTCATGGTGTCCATTTAGTGACTTGGTTTCATGATTCCGAATTCGAAGCGTAAATCTTGCTCTTTTATGTGTGGATGGGAGCGAACAAAAGGCAAATGCTACACAAGTGTGCATCCAAATCGCGAGGAGTTACATCAGTATGATTCACTCGCCATTTAGATTGGACGAGTTCAACCGAAGTTGATCACATTCGATGGTAGAGATTTCGCAAATATCACATGAGGCAAGCTCATGCCATAAGTTTTTGGGAATCAATAAGGTTTAGGCGATATACAACTTTACCTCCATAAAGCCAAAATACTTTGGCCAGCTTCAAGTTCTTTTAAGGAAAAATTGGTAAATATATCGAATATCTGTTCAATTTTTGAGAAGTATATTCAAAGTAAATTGATTTTACTTGACTGTCCTAAATTTAGCTTAAATTAATGTAAAAGATAAAACAAAGTACTAGCACTAGGGGTGTAAAAAAAACCCGAGCCGACCCGGCCCGACTTGACTCGGCGAGGCCTGACCTGAAATTTTAGGGTATTTTGGAGTTAGGTCTTATTTTCTCTGAGTATGGGTTTTAGATGTGGGTATTTATTAAGATCAGGCCGGGCTAGGCTTTTTGGACCTGGCACCACTTCCCCCCCCCCCCTCTCTCTCCCCTTCGCTTCTTCTCTCTCGGCCGTGAACTTTTGTCTCCCCCCTTTCACTCTCCATCCAGTTCAGCCTCGACCGCGGCAGGAGATCGGAGGACGACCTGATCTTCCTCGCCTCCCACGCCCCCCTCGATCAGGGAAAGCTTTTGATCCTCCCTCTTCGATTCCAACCGTTTCCCCCCGGCGCGATCGATCCCCCCTTTGCCGTCGATCTCCGCGAGTCGCCGCCGATTTGACGACGCCGACGATGGAGGAGCGGGGGGAGTGCCTGAGGAGAAACCCTAGATCTCTTCTTCTTTTGCTTCTTTTCCTTGGCGCTTTTTTCAAGATCCCTTTCCGCGGGGCATGCGGGGGGTGGTCATTGATGGCGGATCAGGAGGAGGAGGACCTGAAGATGGCGCTACGCCTCAGCATGCAGCACTCGCCGTCGGAGCCCAAGCGGAGCAAGCCCAGGGATGCCGCCGCCGTCGAGGGCTCGTCACTGGAGGACGGCCGCCGGATGCAGAGGGAGCTCATGGCCGCCGCGGCCGAGAAGAGGATGCTAGTCGTGAGGAGCGTTGGAGCGGCGTCACCTCCGTTGCCTACTCCGTCTCCATCACAGTCCCCGTCGCCGGTGTTGACGACGCCGAATAATAAGAAGTCTAAGCCTATCCCTAGGAGAGACGAGGGATTCGGTGTGGATGATGGGCGAACTAGGAGGGGACTGTCGAGCGAAGAAGCGCATAAGTTGTTCTCGATGGTTTTCAGGGGCGAAGAAGCGCATCAGTTGATCTTCTTCGTCGACCCCCAATTCGTCCCGGACTCCATCAGCTTCGCTCTAGAGAAGAATCGAGGCATGTGGCAGCCACATAAGGCTTAGGGTTTTGGGACCCTAAACCCGACCCAACCCTATTCTTGGAGTATATGCTGAACAGGATCGGGTCGGGTCAGGTCGAGTTGAGCGTGACCCTGTATATTTCGGGTCGGGTATCATGAAAGCCCGACCCAACCCAACCCATTGACACCCCTAACTAGCACCATTTTGACAATTTCTGAAGCTTCCGTGAAACAATTATAACTAGACGCACGAACCATGCGATGCAATGGAATTATGTTATAGTTAATGGAGGAATAAATTTCTAAGTTAAATAAGTATCTATCTATCAAGGGAGGGAACACCCTTTGGTCTCTCCCACTATCATTTAATTCTGATTTCTAATTAGATTAAAAATAAAAATAAAAATAAAAAAATAAAAATCATGACTACCATTTCTGTTAAACTTAATGCGGAAGTTATTGTTCCTAAAATCATGTCATCTCTCCTTAGATTCGTCATTTTTAATGCTATGTGGGATGATTTTGAAGCATCTATTCATAGTGAGAAGGAGTCTAGAGATCAAAGCGATGACGACCTCGGAGCTTCCACAGAGATTCAGGAATTTCTTAGAGATAAAAATTATAATGAATTATTCGAATTGGCAAAAGAATGTAAAATGCTTTGAATGCAATAAGCGGGGTTACTTGAGAAAAGAGTGCTCAAGGCTCAAATCAAAAGAAAGGCGAAAAGAAAAATAAATAAGCCAAGTCACTTGCAAAAAAAAAAGTTCTTTTAGGCTCAATTTATTTCGCGGAAAATAAATAATTTGAAAAATGTTTACTTAAAAATAATCCCATTGTATCGCTTAAAATAATTAGGCAATGAAAAATATTTTCATAATTCAACAACAATTTATGTCTAACCAAATTTGTAGACACTGAAAAAAAAACTTTCGTTGATTCATTGTTGTAAGTGATACAAGTAATTATTTTGAGTATAACGTTTTCTAAATCATTCATTTTTCACTAAACAATCGAACCCTTAGAAAAAAAACGAAATGAATATGTTAAAAGTGATCTTGAAAATTCGAAAAATGAATATGAGGTTTTGAAAAAGAAAAATAAAGAGTTGAGCTCTTCCTTTCAAAAAGTTGAAGGAAGCAAGAATAAAACAAAATATGTTTGTTAGACATCATGTTAATCATATAAATGATCGAGATCATAGACATTGTTCAATCTAGTACGTTTGCATCTCGTGTATGTTATGGTTGTGGTAAATTTGGACATATTGCAAGAAACTGCTATTCTAGAAGATCTGGATTCGTAAGGAAGTTTTGTATGGATGGAAAGTTATTTTGGAAACAAAGTAGCATTTTCATATAAAAAAATAAAACATAGTTCGTTTGAGGGGGCGCTTGATTATGTGATTATTTTTCAAAGGAGGAAACTGTTAGATTTTAAAGCTTTGATTTTATTCGTGGTATTGTTGTATGATTTTTTTTTCATTATAAAAAATGGAGAGATTGTTGACATGTGTATTTTGATGATTACAAAACCATCAATAAGTTAAAACTATTGATTTTTGTAAATGTGTTCAAACATGCCTAGTAGTAAAACTCACTGTGCATGTAAAGAAACCAGGCGACCGGACGCCCTATGTCTAGGCTCCTAGCCAGACCTCTCTTTTGGGCCAACTTTCTTGAAGTGCGAGCGGGCGATCGAAAGATGCAATAGTCGAAAATTAACCGTTTGGATTGTGTTCTAATCTTGTTTGGTTTTAGTGTATATAAAAGTTTTGTTTATTTCATGAAAAATGAATGATTTTATAAATATTTTTCTAAAAATAATCGCATGTATTGTTTTATTTAATTAGTTAATGAAGAATATTTCATTATCGATAACAGTTTATGTTCGTTTATTTCTGTAGACAACAAAAATTTTTGTTCGTTTATTTTTGTAAGTGATATAAACAATTATTGCTAGGAAAACGTTTTTAAAATCATTTTTTTTCGCGAAACAAACGAACCTACCTCTGTAGCCTATGGGGATTTAGAACACACGTTGTCATTTCTGAGTGTGAGAAATCTCTTGTACACAAATTTGCTACTGCAAACCACGAGTGAGATGAGAGATATTGTTATAATTATAGGTGTCGCGACCTAAAAAATTTCCTTCTCAGGCTAATGGATTATTAGGACTAAACCTAATTCGGGCCCTCCCAAACCCTACCAATTCGCAACTTAGGGTTTAAGTTTTTAAACGTGCAAATGTTTTCATGCTTGGAGTCGCCACTAATCAATTTGTGGTAGGTCGATTAGAAACCTAAATAAAACATAGGGAGATATGTTTTATTCCTACGAACCAGAGATTCTAAGCCCGGGGACTTGATTACGCTAGATCTAGTCTAACGCCCTTTCGGTACCTTTTCTTTTCAAAAATATTTTGGCAAGCAGTTTGGATCCATTTTAACTTAGTCACTAACATATGAGGTGTTCATGCGGGTGCGCAAACCACCAATTTAACACTCAAGAAAGCATTAAATAAATTGCAAGTTTAGGAGAATTACTTACCTCGAAGCAACGTAAGCATCTGCATGGTTAGCTAGAAAATCACATCAACAACCTAATATGATTTCTAATTAACAAGCAATTCACTCCACATTTTTTGATTTTCACTTATTTAAATGAAAGCTAATCTACGTGCAATGACGTACAAGAATTGACATGCAAGTAATGCGACCTAACATGCCTACTATATGTCATGCGACGACGTGACCTAATTCTGATGACGGGCAAATGATTTATTTTTGGTATTTTCTGGTGAAATTCGGAATAAAAATATGCCTAAATTAGCATGCAACCTATGATGACCTAATATGTCCTAACATGATTTATTTTTGGGATTTTTGTTAAAATTTGAAATAATAAATTACTTAAATAAAGAATGCAATCTATCCTAATCTACCATAAAACAATTCATTCTTTTTTTGGGATTTTCATGAAAATTCGGAATAAAAAATAACCTAAATAATCTATTAAGATTAGAAAATTACTTAATTTAAACTAGGGAATGGATTATCTCAAGTCCTAATTTAAATTAAATAATTACTCTATCGTCTAGATATATTTAGGATTCCTAAACATGCAAAATTCAAATTCAAATCCTAACTGATATTTTTTTGAATTTTCTTTTTTATTTGAAAAGGAAAGATAATTTAAACAAAGATAGCATCCACATTTAAAGCAACCATGCAATCCACAAGATTCGTTTCAAATTCGGATTAGGCACAGAAATCGAATTACCGGTCATATCTACAGGGTTATAGATATTAATGGAAAGTCGATCGTTCAAATTTGGAAAGCAGATAAAAATCATTATCGTATCCAAGGGATTAGGGATAGGATAATGATCTTCCGTATCGCCACGTATCATACCTTAGGGATAAGGTCGGATAATTGTCCAGATACGTTGCTGAATTAGGAAAGATTCCTAATTTTGAATATTTTCAAATATTGCGAACAAGGCAAACATTATCCTAAGATATCTAGCAATCCACGCAATATTCACAGAATATTCAAACACTCAAAAATTAAGAAACGAAATATTCTAAAAATATTAGATAATGTTCAATTACCTAATTTGCGGATAATTTCCAAATTCGAACTTGCGGATTGGGACGAACGGTGAACGGCGGATTTGGCGGTGCGGTGACGGGAACGACGACGGAGCGGCGGCGACGGAACAGCAAGGCAGCGCCGGCGTGTGACGGCTCCGGCGAGGACGGCGGCAGCAGCGTCGGGCTCGGCGGGGACAGCGGCTGGGACGTCGGCAGGGCGCAGCGACGGAACAGCAAGGCAGCACCGGCGTACGACGGCTCCGGCGAGGACGGCAGCAGCAGCGTCGGGCTCGGCAGCAAGCAGCAGCGGCGTCGGCGTTGGCGGGAAGGGCAGCAGCAGCAGCAAGCAGCAGCGGCGTCGGCGTCGGCCTGAGGAGTAGCGGCGAGCAACAGCACCGGCGGTGTCGGCGTCGCGCGGCAGGAAGCAGCAGGCACGGCAGCAACAAGCAACAGCGGCGGCGACGGCGTGAGGATCAGCGGCAACGGCAACGGCAGGCGCGGCTGTGTCGCGCGGCAGGGAGCAGCAGGCACGGCGTCGGCGGGAGAGGCGGCAGGACGCGGCAGCAGGAGGCAGCAGCCGCGGTGGCGTGAGGCGCGACGCCGGCGGGGGGAGGCGGCACCACGCGGGCGCGGCGGCGGCGGGAGACGGTCTCCTTCTCTCCCTCTCTCTTTCTCACTCTCTTTTTTCTTTCGCTCACGTGTGTCTCTCGTGCTCTCAAAAATTCTGATCTGAAAATTGTCTCCCCCCTAAAATTCTGACCTAATAATGTATATATAGTATTAACCTAGGTCAATTAGATGGGCTTTTAGTCCTAATGGGCTTAGGCTTGGGCTTTAATTTAAATGGGCTGAATTAATGGGCTGAATTAATTAATGACAATGGGTTGAATTAAGTTCAAATTAAAACAACCGAGCCCGTTTGACTTATAATTCCCGGCCTTTGCATTTCAAGCGAGCCGAGTCCCATTCGATGAAATTTAAGCTCGTTCATTCACCGCCGGTCCGATGCAAAAAAAATGCAATGAATCTAAAATGAATTTAAACTATATGTTACGCAAATTAAATATTTTTTGTTTAGGGGTTAAAAATTTAATCCCTAATTTTCTATGCAAATTACACTAAATGGTTACTAAAATTTAGGTGTCAACAATAGGAATTAATAGCTCAACATTAATTCACGTGTAACCATTATGTCCTAATTGTTACAATTATTAAGGATTAATGGCTCTACTAATGTGAGCATTTAATATGGCTGTTAATTATGGGTTGATGGCTCTACTAATGCGAGCATAACCGACAAGTTCATGTCCCTTCAGTTTTCTGCAGTTATTTTCCCTCGTCTATAAACAGACGTGTCTTATTAATTCAAACGAGAGACAGAAAAAGAACTCCTCGAAGTACTTCTAGAGCGTCTCTTGAGTTTTCTCTTCAACGATATTCCTCTTAGTGTGCCAGTTTTGAGAAGTGTTCGACAGAGTTATGTTCGTATAATGCTGATACAAACAGGTTCGAGGTGTTGTATCTTGGGAGGTATAGTTCGAGAAGTTATTTAGCACCGTTGGTAGGAACTAATCACTTTAAGGAGATTCGGTTATCCGTACATCATCTCCTGTTTTATTTTTATTATCAATTTCTTGAATTTATTCTGGCTATAACAAACAGTGTTACGTAATTTCCCAATACATAAATTCTTCTTCTTCTATTTCTTCCAACAGATATACTTGAGTGTGAAATATAAAGTCGAACTACAATAAATCACTTAATCTTTGGATTTATTGTATTGTACACACGTTTGCTTGGTTGATTTATTTTTACTATATTTCTTGGTTGCCCGAACTATGATTTCGAATAGTTGCCCTTGTACCTTTTGGGCCAACAACAACATCCTAAATCAAGATGATTAGTATCTGACAAATAAACCAAGCAAGTAACTATCATTCCTATTTTAATCATTGGATCGTTTCCTTAATTGCAAACGAGAATGCCATATTCCAAAAAACATGGAGGAATCAGATTACCTTCCCTGAATCTCCAAATTTCTCTAGATCTAAAAATCATCTTACTTAATGACAACGTATATTTAACAAGAAAAGAAAAACGTTAGGAAACGAGGGAGAGAAGAATTAGTTTACCTTACCTAAATATCCAGATTTAAATTTCCATATTTTCGATTATTTACCTTTCCTAAAATATCCAGATTTAGGTTTCCATATTTTCAATTAATGAGCCCCTAAAACCAATATATTACCCAAAAATCAGTAATCATGTCCATTGATTAATTTGCATATTGCACCTTCATCTCTACCTACAAAGCACTCTTTTGGTTTTGGTTTGAGGTAATTGAAAGATCTCATTTGTCAACCAGATGGAGAAGCTTCCTATTTCCCATATTCTAGTCGTGGCCCTCCTTGTCTCAGGTTCATTTGCTTTCACATCCATTACCAATGCCTATTAATCTGTTCAAACTAGTCTTGACGGTTGGAACTATATGCAGGCATGTGTGCGGTGCCCCGTGCAAACGCGCAGTCGAGATGTTCGGCGGTACTGGACCCAAACAATTGTAATGCCCCTAACTGTCTTGCGGCCTGTCGAACGAAGCACCCTGGCGTGCAGCAGCAGGCCTTCGGATCGTGCCAAACTGATGCGTTCGGCAAGATATTCCGCTGCATTTGCTTCTGGAATTGCTGATTGGTCGATATGATCGTCGGTTTCATTTCGACATGTTTCTTTCTTCTTGAGCTCTATAACTTGCTATGGTGTTTAAACTGAAGATGTCCTTGCATCTTGACAGCTTAATAATTATAGCATTACACAGGTTATCGTACTCAACGATATCTGTTGTCTTCCCTTTCGTGGTGTCCAGTCATTGAGTTGGTTGCACGATTCCGGATTCGGAGCGTAATTTCCTCTCTTTTATGTGTGGATGGGAGCGAACAAAAGGCAAATGCTACACGAATGTGCGTCCAAATCGTGAGGAGTAACGTGTTACATAAATTTGATTCACGTGAATTTAGTGCACCTCACCATTTAGATTGGACGAGTTCAACTGAAGTTGATCACATTCGATGGTAGAGATTTCGCAAATATCACATGAATCAAGCTCATGCCACAAGTTTTGGGAATCAATAAGGTTTAGGCGATGCACGACTTTACCTCCATAAAGTCAAAATACTTTTGCCAGCTTCAAGTTCTTTTTAGGAAAAATTGGTAAATATATCGAATATCTGTTCAATTTTTGAGAAGTACACTCAAAGTAAATTGATTTTACTAGACCGCCCTAAATTTAGCTTAAATTAATGTAAAAGATAAAACATAGTACTAGCACCATTTTGACATTTTTGAAGCTTCCGTGAAACAATTTTAACTAGACGCACGAACCATGCGATGCAATGGAATTATGTTAGGAAGAAATTTCTACGTTAAATAAGTATCTATCTATCAAGGGAGGGAACACCCTTTGGTCTCTCCCACTATCTTTTAATTCTGACTTGTAATTAGATTAAAAATATAAATAAATAAATAGAAGTCATGGCTACCATTTCTGTAAAACTTAATGCGGAAGTTATTGTTCCTAATATCATATCAATCTCCTTAGATTCGTCTCCTTTAATGTTATGTAGAATGCTTTTGAAGCTTCTATTCACAGTGAGAAGGAGTCTAGAGATCAAAGCGATGACGACATCGGAGCTTACACGTAATTTTAATTTTTGTAGAGATAAAAATTATAATTAGAACCCATCTGCGCATGGCCAAGTTGATGGACGCTTTCCTTCCTTACTTAGAGGTTCTAGGGTTGAATCTCCGCTCGGTTCTGTAATTTAAGTGCGGTGCCCTGTCGGTGGGTTGCTGGGCTAGTCTCTCCCGAGGTATAGGCGCTCCAATTACCTATGCGGGCTCGTCCCCGGAGAATAGTGACGGATCCTCGGTTACAAAAAAAAATTATAATTAGAATTATTCGAATTGGCGAAAGAATGTAAAATGTTTTGAATGCAATAAGCCAGGTCACTTGAGAAAAGAGTTCCCACAGCTCAAATCAAAGGAAAAGAAAGGTGAAAAGAAAAAGAAATAAGCCGGGTCACTTGAAAAAAAAAAGTTCTTTTAGGCTCAATTTGCTTCGCAGAAAATAAATGATTTAGAAAATGTTTACCTAAAAATAATCCCTTTGTATCGCTTAAAATAATTAATTAATGAAAAATATTTTCATAATTCAACAACAATTTATGTCTAAACAATTTCGTAGACAATGAAAAAAAAAATTATTGATTCATTTTTGTTAATAATACAAGCGATCGTTTTGAGGATAACATTTTCCAAATCATTTTCACTAAACAAACGATTAGAAAAAAACGAAATGAATCTATTAGAAATGATATTGAAAATTCGAAAAATGAATATGAGGTTTTGAAAAAGAAAAATGAAGAGTGGAGGTCTTCCTTTCAAAAAGTTGAAGGAAGCAAGAGTAAAAAAAAATGTTTGGTAGACATCATGTTAATCATAGAAATGATCGAGATCATAGACATTGTTCAATCTAGAAGGTTTGCATCTCATGTATGTTATGGCTGTGGTAAATTTAGACATATTGCAAGAAGCTTTAGTCTAGAAGATCTGGATTCCTAAGGAAGTTTTTTATGGATCCAATCTTGTTTTCGAAACAAAGAAGCATTTTTCATATAAAAAAATAGTTATTTTGAGGGGGCGCTTGATTATGTGATTATATTTTAAAGGAGGAGAATGTTAGATTTAAAGTTTGAATTTATTCGTGGTATTGTTTTATGATTTTTATCATCGTAAAAAAATTGGGGAGACCCTATGTGTTTTGATGACTTCAAAACCATCAATAACTATCGATTTTTGTAAAATTTTTCAAACGAGATTAAGTACGCAGGCAACTGGACCCTTATGTCTAGGTTGCTAGCTAGACCTCTATTTTGACCAATTATTTTTTAGAGCGAACGGCCGACCGAATGACGCAATAGTCGAAAATTAACCGTTTAGATTGTGTCCTAATCTTGTTTGGTTTTAGTAGAGATAATGCTCCATTTGTTTCGCCAAAATTAAATAATTTTAAAAATATTTTTCTAAAAGTAATCGTACGTATCATTTTATTTAATTAGTTATGAAAAATATTTCATTATCGACAACAATTTTTATCCAAATATTTTCATAGAAAATATAATTTTTTTCATCTGTTCATTTTTTTAAACGATACAAGCGGATTATTTTTTTGAAAACGTTTTTTAAATCATTTATTTTCCGCGAAACAATCGGACTAACCAATGTAGCCCTTGGGGGTTTAGAACACACATAGTCATATCTGAGTGTGAGAAATCTCTTGCACACAAATTTGCTATTGTAAACCACAAGTGAGATGAGAGATACACTCGAGTGTAAAATATAAAGTCGAACTACAATAAATCACTTTAATCTTGGGATTTAGTGTATTGTTCACACGCTTGTTTGGTTGACCTATATTTCTTGGTTGCCGAACTATGATTTCGAATAGTTGCCGTTGTACTTTTTGGGCCAACAGCAACATCCTAAATCAAGATGATTAGTATCTGACAAATAAACCAAGCAAATAATTATCATACCAATTTTGACGTTTCCTTAATTGCAAACGAGAATGCCATACTCCAGAAAACATGGAGGAATCAGATTACCTTCCCTGAATCTCCAAATGTCTCTAGATATAATTTTTCATACATTCCAAATTTACAAACCCTCCTAAAATCTATAAAAGCACCCCAGGCATCAGATTTTTCAAATATCCACAGCATCGCACCTTCCTCTCTACTTTCGAGTTCTCTTGTTTGTTCGAGATTAGCCCTTGAAAGAACACGTCTTCTTCTCACCCAGATGGAGACCCTCGCTTTTCCTCGTATTTTCGTAGCAGTCCTCCTCCTTTCAGGTTTCAATTCCCGACCTACTCTTATCTCCCAAGATGTCCTCAAATCAAAACGGACAAAGAGAGTCGATCACGATGCAAAATTTGGAGTTATTTATGTTCAATCCATTTCTTCTTTTGCTTTTAAATTTTAAATTAAATTTGGAATTAAATGATGAGATCGTTAAAAAGGTTCAAAACTCTGGGATGTTAAACGTAGGAGTATTTTCTAGAGTGAAGGAAGAAAAACAATTCTTTCAATTAAAGGGATTGGGCGTGTGGACACTGGTACGTTAAAATTGGAATTAAATGATGAGAAATATATGCATGGAAATAAGTCTACCCAAGTTCTAAGATTCTCTTTCGAGCCAAAGCGATAATGTGGTTCACTTCACTTGACGGTTGACGGATGTAAACTTGTAGCGATGTGCATGGTGATGGTGCCCCATGCAAATGCCCAGAAGAGATGTCAACAGTTGCTGGACCCGAACGGCTGCAACCTCTACAATTGCCAGAAGGCATGTTACCAGAAGCACACCGCCCAGCGGCCCCGCGGAGAGTGCCTAGCCGATTCCAGCTTCAAGTACAGATGCGCTTGCTTCTTCGACTGCTGATCATTATAGATCAAACCTTTTCTCATGATGATCTGCTGCTTCGAGTCTCTTTTTTTCTCGGATCGCCTTTTTTCTGTCTTTCTGTTTGAGTACTAAAAGAATTGCAATCGCGCCGAAAATAAAGAGGTCGCAACTTTGATAATAACTTGATAATGTCATTGCTCTCTCTCTCTCTCTCTCAATTCATTCTTGCACATGCATGTGTGTTTGCCTCTCTAAAGGGATTGGTCCGGATTTTGCGCCTCTAAAATCTAAGGTCGACTGAGATCCGATCCCTAGTTGCAAGTACTTGGACATGATCACAAGGAAGTAATTCCTTTTGAATCCTCTAATTATCGGCGTAGATGGCCTGTCTTAGATCGGAATGGGAAGGTGGACATAATCTGTTACTCGAAAATTTGCCCAAATTCTAACTATTCGGAGATCAATTTTATATACATCCCACGAAATCGATGAAGTTTTTCTTTGATCAGATCATGGAATCTAGATGATTAGTACTGCATTATTTTGAAACGGTTTATTTACGGCACTAATTCATTCTATATAGCCTCTAGACTACCCACCAACCTAAAACGCTTCCCAAACTTTGAAACGTCGAACACGCCCAAATCAACCACACTATGGCCAGATCTCTACCCAAACTCATCCTCATCACGCTTATCTTCTCTCTAACCATCTTCGCCACACGATCCCAAACATCCACCGGCAGCCTGTCAATCGAAGCCGGGCCGAGAAGATCAGAGAAGCTGAGCCACCTTCACTTCTACTTGCACGGAGCGTCAAACTTCACCGCCACACAAGTAGCCTCAGCTTCGACAACTAGCCAGTCGGCCACATCCTTCGGCGCGGTTTTTGTGATCGACGACATGCTGAAGCTGGGCCCTGACGCGTGCTCAAAGCTTGTCGGCTGGGCCCAAAGCCTCACGTCATCGGTGTCGCAGGCCGAGACTGTCTTGTTGATGGCCGTCAACTTTGTGTTCACCGAAGGGAAGTTCAATGGGAGCACTTTGAGTATACTCGGAAGGAACAGCTTGGCGCTCGAGGTGAGGGAGATGGCCATTACAGGAGGGACGGGAGCTTCCCAGCTCGCGCGCGGTTGTGTTTGGCCGAAGACTCACTCCATCGACCGGACGAGTGGACTTCTCGTGTCGGAGTATGACGTCTACGTTTTGCATTACTGAGATCAGTGCTTTCTAGACCTTTTATTTGAGAATGATTCTTGAAAATATCTCGAAATAATTTCAAGAGTCAGTAACATTGTGTGAAAAGGTTTTACATGATGGCCGTCAGATGGTTGACATTTGAACGTTGACATAGTTACATAACTGAAATCGGTGGTAGATGCAACAGTACCTGTTACACGACTGAAAGAAAGAGACAAGAAACATATGCAATATCTAAGATTTTCATAGATTAGGGCAAACGTTTCGTAACCAATATTACTTTCAACGCCAAACGGGAGAATTACAAAAAAGAGTCATGAATCTACTGTAATTATGCTAATTCAGTACTAAACTTTTTTTTTGTCAATTGAGTTTTAAACATTTTGTATTTATGCTAATTAAGTCTATATGGCTAATTTTGGCCGGAAATCACTGACGTTGATACCAACCGTTCTACGTAGCATAGCCAGTGTTAATGTGCACATTTTTAAATAAATTTTTATAATTTTTTCTTTTTTCTTTTTTTTTCTTTCTCTTTCTTTTTTTTCTTTTGTTTCTTCCTCAGCGACCGGCTAGAGGCGAGGGCCAGCGAAGTTCGTCCTCATTAGCAATGGCAAGGTCAAGCCTCACCCAGCCATTGGCAAGGCTCGCCCTTACCGACCACTGGCTAGGCGATGCTTGCCATCGCCGGATTTGGTGAGGGCAAGCCTCACCCAGCAATGGCCAGATCGACCTCGCTGGCCCTCGCATCTAGCTGGTCGCTGAGGTCTGGCAACCGACTAGAGGAAGAAGGGAAGAAAAAAAAAGAAAGAAAAGAAAAAAAGGAAAATTTTTAAAAAAACTATTAAAATATTATTTACAAATATCCACGTTAGCGTCAGCCATACCATGTAGGATGGCCAATGCCCATATCAGTGACTTACAATCAAAATTGATCCGATAAACTGAATTGACATAAATGCAAAAGGTTTAGAACTCAATTAGCAAAAAAAAAAGTTTAGAATTGAATTGGCATAATTACAATAGGTTTATGATTTTTTTGATAAATTTCCCAATACCAAACAGCCAAGGGCAACGGCCCTACCAATCTCTTCGATCTTTAAATTTGAATTTTTTTATACGTTGATTATGCAACTGCATTCAATTTTCTAACGCCTTCATGGACCTCATCAAAATCCCCAAACCAATCACCTTTTGTTTAATTTTATTGTTGACGCTAAAAATTGACTAATTCTTGGTTGTTTATCGCCTAGATGTGGCAAATGGGTGGGTCATAAATGGGTTTAACCTAAATTCATCTGTTTAACTCACATTGATTCATTTATTTTTTTATAAAATTTAAATAATCCATACCTAATCTAGGACCAACTCAAACCCACCACATAACTCACTTTTGTTCTTTTTTACTCTCTCCTTCTCTCAAAACCTCATTTGGCATACCCACCAGCTCCGCGACCGTCTCCTCCTCCTCCCCAAACCCTCTCTGGCTCCTCCTCACCTCAGCCTTTCCCGCCATCGATGGCACTGGTGAAAATTGGGATCTGTCTCCGGTGCTCGGCCTTCTCCGTCTCAGAGAACTGCTGCGTTGGTTCCGCGTCCTCCTCTGACGACGACGAGCTCCAGCTCTTCCCCGCTCCCCCTCGTCCTCTTCCTTAGCGTGATCCTCCCCCTTCAGATCTTTGAGTTCCATTACTGGATGATGCTGCACAGGCTCCTCTAGATCGACCTCCGCTTCGGCGTTGTGTAAGCCGACTCTGCCTCCTCATGGCGGACGTTGGCTATGTCGGAGAGGTTGTCAAGCACGAGCGCCTCACCGACGACCGATTCTTCAAGGGGCAGGACGGTTCCCAGTCACTTGCATCGTCTGCATGAAGCTCTACCTGGTCGCGCAAGTCGATTGGCTCGAGGACAGGGCATCTAGCGATGGAAGCGACGATCTGGAGAGGATGACAACTACCTGCGAGAAGAGAGAGCGAAGAGGGAGAGAGAACAGAGTCTGAGTACCAGTGGCTGGGAAATTCGACCCATTTATTTTAGACTTTAATTTTTCAGATCCGTTAAGGGTAGGCTCTTCAAATTTGAAATAACCCATATATGACTCTTTAAAAAAAAAGAGATAAGTGTATTCAAAGTTCTAAAACTTGTCACAAAAATATAATTGAGTCTAAAAAATTTCATAATGTGTAATTAAGTCCTAAAACTTGTTAGAAAAGTGCAATTGAATCCTAAAACTTTTAAAAAATACAAACAAGTCCTAAAACTTATCACGAAAGTGTAAACAAGTCCTAAAACTTATCAAATTGATTCAATCAAGTCATTCTATTAATTGCACCTTTTAAAAGTTTTAGGACTTGATTGCACATTTGTAATAAGTTTTAGGACTTGATTGTACTTTCGTGGTAAGTTTTAAAACTTGATTGCACTTTTTGAAAATTTAGGATTTGATTACACTTTTGTGACAAGTTTTAGGACTTGATTGTATTTTTTTAAAAGTTTTAGGACTCAATTGGATTTTTCTGACAAGTTTTAGGACTTTTAGTGCACTTATCCAAAAAAAAAACAAGTGGATCATATATGGATTTAGGGCACATTTTGATAGGTTTAGTATTGATAAGTAGTAAACCCAAAACTCGGTTGACAAGAATAAAATATGATCAAAGCTGAAGTCATCAATGAACAAGGCAATCGACTAGTTGTAAACTCTCCAGAAAACGACATCGATAGTGAAACCGTATAGAAATTATCGATGAGAACTTTCTCCAATCGACAATTCGAAGAAAACGGATTGAGAAAGGCTGAGAGTAGGTGTCGGCGGTGGGTCAGTGGGCACCTCTATTTGGGTAGAAATGGAGAGAGAGAGAGAGAGAGAGAGAGAGAGAGAGAGAGAGAGAGAGAGAGAGATATGGGGTTTAGGGCGTATTCTCTGACTTCGTCCAATGCTACAATTCAATTGAGAGTCTACCCAAAACTACCGAGACAACTCGTGGATGTTCTCACATCTGTAGGTGGCTAGATAATTAAAACGTTGACCTTGCTCTACCTAGTCCAATGTTTCCACCTGGTGTTCCTGACCCCGTTAGATCTAGATGCGGAAAATCCTCGAAAAAAAAGGCGGGAGGGATAATGACTGATTGTTTTCTATTGAACATTCAAGTTGTGCACACACGATTCTAGGATCACATATCAATCCCACAAAATACTTGTTCTATCCCAAGATCGACCTGTAATATATGTCGATTGCACGTATATGCTCGCGATCCGATCTCGGAGTTCCTGCAACTTGTGTATAACAGTCACTATGTTAGCATTGACTTTCTGTATGTATCGTACACTTTGCTTTAAAGAAATGCTAGTGACATAAAACCACACATGCATAAATTGCAAGAACAATTGATAGCACATATGGCATTTTTTCTCGTAAATGTCTCGTGTTCAAGTACCCCACAAGAATTCTTAAACTATCAGTCTACAGCTATGTACAACTAACATAACTCTCTTTTGTTTTGTTAAGCTCCGTCTAAAAAACTAGAAAGTCAATGAAAGCTTCTCTATTTTCCCTCACCTTTCTCACTACGATCAAATCCGAGGGATTGTTCGCTCGAGAACTGTCGGCTCGAGATCAGTTCAGGCTCAAAGCCGAGAAGATGACCCATCTTCGCTTTCATCTCCACGACACAGTCACCGAGCAACACCCTACTGCCATACCCGTTGCATTAAAAGCATTCGGGAACTGTCAGCTCGAGATCAGCTCGAGACCTTTCACTAATCATTAGAGCGAAAAAAAATATATATTTGCCTTTTAACCATGACTTTGCTTGATGTATTGTTGGTAACTATAATTTCTCCAACTTTGCGAGTACAACACGTGTCTGTTTATTAAAAGCATCTTTGATTAATCTCTAGATTACAACCAGTGTATATAACAATCACCCATGTCAGCATTGACTTTCCGGATTTATACTACACTTTGCTTTAAGATATTGCTAGTGATATAAAAGCATACATGCAAAATATGCAAGAATAATTTAGAGCACACATAGCATTATTTCTCATGAATTTGTCATGTTCAAGTACCCTACAAAAGTTGCATCACATCATTTTATTACAAAACAATTTCTTAAACTATCAGTCTATAGCTACTGTACAACTAACATTATCCTCTTCTGATTTGCTAAGCTCTGCGCGAAAAATTAGAATGTCAATAAAAGCTTCTCTATAGTTAGAAAACTAGAGCAAAAGTCTACTAATGAAATCGGGATAAGAATAGTGGGAGTGTCATAATTTTCATACGATGCTCACTTGAATGCCATAATTTTTTTTCGTTCACTTAAGTGCCATTAATTTGAAAAATCAATCACTTAAGTACCATCAGCGATTTGTCTTGCCCGAAATCCGACATGGATAACAGTTGGCCTACGCGGTACCGCCGATGTCAACGTGGACAATTTTTGTAATTTTTTCGTTCACTTAAGTGCCGCAAATTCGAAAAATTGATCACTTAAATATCACAAATTTGAAAAATCAATTACTTAGGTGACGTCGACATTTGCCTCACCAGAAAATCCGCCGCTAGCTTTACCCAGATAAGGCTAGGCCACCATGGCCTTGGGTGACATAGACAAAACAAAATAGAATTCCATACATACCGAACAGTCAATTTCCAAATGCATAATTAGACTTGCCCTCGGAACTCTCTTGGTCCAATTTGACTTCGTCAATTGCCATGCGATGCAAATTAAATTGAGAGTCTACTCAAAGCCACTGGTGCTTACTTAGGCGGCTAACTAATTAATCCAAAATTTGATCATGTCATGATCCTCTCAAATCTCCAGGCGGCTACCTGATTAGTACGTTGACCTTGCTCTGCCTAGTCAGCGGATAATGACCGGTGATTTTTCTGTTAAGCATTATTAGGTGCTCCCTAAGTACTCATTATATCCCAAGATTGACCGATAATTAGTACGTTGACCTTGCTCTGCCTAGTCAGCGGATATGCCATCGTACTTATTTCACAACTCATTGGAGGGAAAAAAAAGGACATTTTTTTGCCTTATAACCATGACCTAGCTTGATGTACGATTGGTAACTATAATTTCGCTAACTTTGTGAGTAAAACACGTGCCTGTTTTTGGAAAGCATCTTTTATTATCTCAGAGATTATTTATGCAGCTCGTGTATATAAAAATCATCCATGTTAGCATTGATTTTCTTTTATAACCGAGGTGTTCTCGTAGCTGGCGAGTTAGGGCTCAAATCAGCGGTGATGCCCGACTAGTCCTCGAGGGGGGCTAGCGCAACATCCTACCATCACGATCCCCCACTTAAATCACCGATGGACGAGTTTGAACCCAGGACCTCTCGTGAAAGGAATGTTAGCATTGATTTTTATGGATGTGTACTACAATTTGCTTTCGAATAATGCTAGGTGTTAGTGATATTAGGGATAACGACCTGATTTTGCATTTCTCTCATGATTATGCATTTTTGATAGTGCATATCCTTGTTCGATTATATTTGATATTTATCTTATTACCTTAGATAGCCATCTCATTTAGCCTAGAAATAGGCTCTCCATGTACTCTTTTCCATATATCTAAATGTACAGAAAATTCTCTGGATCACTTTTAAGCTATATTCTTATCTCTAGTGATATAAAGCATAATGCATAAAATGCAAGAATAATTTATAGCACATTGAGCATTATTTCTCATGAATGTGTCATGTTCAAGTACCTCATAAGGATTCATCACTATTATTTAGAGTGCCAATGAAAGCTTCTCTATAGTTAAAAATTAGAGCAAAAGTCTCCGGATGGAATTATATATCAATGTTAGCAGCCTCCTCTTCAACACGCATCAAATCTCTCTCTCCCTGATGGCTCACTTCAAGACAAGTTTCACCATCTTGGCCTTCTTCTTTTCCCTCACCTTTCTCACCGCGATCAAATCCGAGACACTGTTCGCTCGAGAACTATCTGCTCGAGATCAGTTTGGGCTCAAACCCGAGAAGATGACCCATCTTCGCTTCTATCTCCACGACACAATCACCGGGCAACATCCTACTGCCGTGCCCGTCGCCCAAGCAGCAACAACAAATACGTCATCTACATCTTTCGGCCTCGTCGCGGTCATCGACGACCCGTTGACCATGAGCCCAGACCCGAACTCCACGCTTATCGGGAGAGCGCAGGGGATGTATGCGTCGTCATCACAAAGCGAGTTCAGCCTCACCTTAACGATGAACTTGGTTTTTGTGGAAGGAGCGTACAACGGGAGCACATTGAGCGTGTTGGGGCAAGACCCGATTCTGAAAAATCCTAGGGAGCTGGCGATCGTAGGAGGGACCGGCATTTTCCGGTTTGCTCGCGGATATATTCAGCTGAGAACATACACTAACAATCCGAGGACGAATAATGCAATTGTGAAGTACGATGCCTACGCATTACATTACTGATGATGAAGGTACGAGAACGAGCACCGCGATAATAAAGGAAGTTATATTTCTGTCCATGGAAGTGAATAATACAGTTTCAGTTCAGATGTTGTGTACTGTTAACGTTCGCGATGCACGACTTTACCTCCATAATGCAAAAATACTTTTGCTGGCTTCATCTTTTCTTTTTTAAAGAAAAAATTCGTAAATATACCGAGTATCTGTTCAATTTACGAGAAATACATTCAAGGTAGATTCGTTTTACTAGACCGTCCTAAATTTAGCGTAAACTAATGCAAAAAAGAACGGAAAGGATTAGCACTATTTTGGCATTTTCTAAAACTTCCATGAAACAATTATGACCGACCGCACGAAACCTTGCGATGCAATTAAATGATATCAGAGTTAATATTGGAATAGATTTTCCAAGTTAATAAGTATATAATCACCCTCTGGTCTCTCCCACTATTTTTTTTATTTAATTTCTAATTGTATTAAAAGAAAATAAATACAAACGTATTCACTTCCGTATCGCGCACGTAACTGCCTTCCACTCCATCCCTGGAAAAGCTATTGCGGAAGATACTGTTCCTAAATCATATATTATCTCTCTAAGTTACTGCTACATCTTGGAGCGAAAATGAGAGCGAAGCCGAGCAAACATCCAAGGAAAGCTTATTCTCATGAATGTGTCATGTTCAAGTACCCTACTAGAGTTCCATCACATCACATCATTTTATTACAAAACAATTTCTTAAACTATCACTCTACAGCTATTGTACAACTAACATTACTCTTTTTCACTACAAAAAAACCGAGATTTTCCGATGAAAATTTGCGACGAAAAAATTTTCGTCGGAAATTTACGACGACTTTTGCAATGAAAAATAATATCGTCGGAAATTTGCGACGAAAAATTTTTTCGTCACAAATTTCCGACGAAATTAGTGACGAAACACTTTTCATCGCAAAATTCCGACGAAATTTTCCTATGAGAGATTTTTCGTCGCAAATTTCCGACAATTTTTCCGACGAAAAACGTCGCAAATTTCCGACGAATTTTGGCGACGAAAAATTTTTCGTCAGAAATTTCCGACAAATTTTACGACAAAAATTTATTCGTGGCAAATTTGCGATGAACTTTGCGACGAAAAATTATTCGTGGCAAATTTGTGACACGGAAAATAATTTTTTTGATATCCGTCCCCACCCCCAATTTCTCTCTGTCGACTGATTCCTCTTATCCCCTCGCTGTTCTCTCTCCCTCTCTCTCTTTCATTTCTCTCGATTTACCTATCTGTGCACGCGCAAATCAATCTCGGTAAAGATTTTTCGCCGGTAAGCGTCGTGGCTAATTTCGTGACTAATTGGCGACAAAAACGGTTTGTCGCAAATTATTCATTGCTGAATTTGTATTTGTTGGTGTTATTGAAATTTTTTTTTCTCTTCCTTACTGGTTTGGCCGATCGCCGGAGACATCACTAGCCATGGGGCGAGGTCCAGTGGCCTGGCCATGGCCGCCGATCGACCTCGCCGACGCCCAGGTGGGCTAGCCTCGCATAGGCCTTGCCATGGCCGGTGAGCTCAAGATCTGGGCGAGCTCGAGCTCGCCGGCCAAGCTCGCCGGCCATGGCGAGCTCGGCCCTGGCTGGCGGCGAGGCTGGCCCTCGCCGGCACCAGCAAGGGCCGAGCTCGCTGGCACAAGTTCTAGGCGAGCTCGAGCTCGCAGTAGGCTTGGCTGGCCCTCGCCAGCATTGGCGAAGGCCGAGCTCGAGCTCGCCCAAAACTCGCCCAGATCTGGGCGAGCTCGAGCTCGCCGGCCATGGCGAGCTTGGCCCTTGTAAGTGCCGGCGAGGGCCAGCCTCACCGCCGGTGAGCTCGAGCTCGCCCAAAACTTGCCCAGGCGAGCTTGCCAGTTGCTGGATCGGCGACCGGCCAAGAAGAAAGGAAAAAAAAAAGGAAAAGAAAAAGGAAAGAGAAAAAAATAAAAGATAATTAAAAAATAAATCTTAAGTAATTTATTTTTATTTTAGGTACGTGTCCATTTGAATGTCTCGCAATCCAAGTGAACATTACAATTCTCATCAAATAGACCACTTTCTACTACAAAGGTTTCAGTCAAATACTTGGTAAGTCTTCTTGACATGGTAATTTTTTCATTTTTTTCAAATTGAAAGTAATTGTTTCGTAAAAAACAAAATTGTAATTGTTAGAATTTTATGATTTTAATTAATAATATTAAAAAATAGATATGATATTTTTAATATTGTAAGAGAATTTTTTTATTTTTATACAGACACAATGCAAAGAAACAGGAATTGGATGTATAATAAGAACTTACCTGGACTCGAGAATTGACCGATGAGTTTCGAATCGGGTTGGAACTATTTTTGGACTTTGTTAGTAATAAATATGAGTTCATGGATGGAAATAAGTTAAGATGTCCATGTAGAAAGTGCAGTAATGGAAAATTTCCAGATATTGACAAAGTTAGAGAACATCTTTGTAGATTTGGGTTTACTCCGAACTATTATAATTGGACTTGCCATGGTGAACCATTTATATTTGATTACGGATATCGAAGAAGCGACCAATTTTTAGTCTGGGAAGAATGTAGCTATTATGACCAATTGAATCCATATCAGGGGATGGTGTTTGATGAAGCCGGTCATAATTTTATTTCAGAATCGAATCATGTAGGTACTAATTTTACTCTTACACTTGAACAAGTGAGAATTAGTCATGTATTACAATTGGAAGAGATATGAGTTACAAGTTTTGATGAGAATGTGTGTGATGGAACTTTTCAATCTAATCAGTTCTGGGAAGAGTTGAAAACAGCAGATGAACCTTTATAGGCAGGTTGTGACAACCACACGAAGGTATCAGTGACAGCAAGACTGTTAAATATCAAGACAGAGCATAATGTGTATGTGGATTGCTTCAACTCTTTTGTTGAAGTAATGCGGAAAATAATGCCTCGTGATAACATCATACCAAGTGACTTTTACGATATGAAAAAGCTAGTGGATAATTTAGGTCTTCCAGTTGTAAAGATTGATGTATGTAGTAGGGATTGTATGTCATATTGGAGAGACGATGCAAATGCAGAATCATGTAAATTCTATAGCCAACCTAGGTACAAAATTAACGGGAGGCAGAGTCGTAATCAGAAGCGTAAACTATACAAATAAATGTTTTATTTGCCCTTAATCCTCAGGTTGCAAAGGCTTTATGCGTCTCAAGCCACTGCTGAACACATGACTTGACATGCAAATCATGAAACAGAAGAGGATCTAATGTGTCATCCTTAAGATGCAGAGGCATGGAAACATTTTGATAGAACATATTCCGAGTTTACGATAGAGCCTCGAAACATCATGTTAGGTCTGTGTGCTGTTAGATTTACCCCATTTGGGAAATCAGGAAAAAGTTATTCATGTTGGCTAGTTATCTTAACTCTGTACAATCTTCCACACTGTATGTGCATGAAGACACCTTATATGTTTTTGACATTGATCGTGACTGGCCCGCAAAATTCGAAAAAGTTGATAGATATTTATATGCAACCATTGATTGAAGAATTATAATGGCTATGGGATGAAGGTGTCCCTATGTATGACGTTTCTACCGATCAAATATTTGTAACGAAGGCTGCTCTTTTTTGGACGATAAATGACTTTCCAGCTTATGGAATGTTATCTGGATGGAGTACAGCTGGGATCTTAGGATGCCCGATATGTATGGAGAGATCGAAGGCATTCAGATTAAAACATGGTAAGAAACCTAGCTATTTTGATTGTCACAGGCAATTTTTGCCGCTAAATCATACATTCAGAAGGAATAAAAAAGAGTTCATCAAGAATAAGATCGAAAGAACACATCCACTGTTGAGGTTGACCGGTCATCAACTTTAGGAGCGAGTGCATGAGTTTCCAACTGTTGTTGAAAACCCTCATGGCACAACTATTGGGTACGGAAGTACACATAAGTGAACTAAACGCAGTATATTTTGGGATTTACCATATTGGAAGGGCCATCTTATTCATCATAATCTTGACGTCATGCACATAGAGAAGAACGTTTTCGACAGTATCATAAATATTGTGATGGATGTTGCTGGAAAAACAAAAGACAACTTAAACGCAAGAAAAGATATGAGGGATATTTACAATCAGCCAACACTAGATGCGGATGTAAGCAGTAGGGGACCAAAACCAAAAGCAGTTTATACATTGGACAAGGAGTAGAGACGGGTCGTTTGTCAATGGTTGAAATCGGTGCGATTTCCTGATGGATATGCTTCCAATCTCGAGAGATGCGTTGATTTAAATGATTGCAAGTTGACAGGTCTGAAGAGTCATGATTGTCACATATTTATGGAAAGACTAATTCCAATAGTCTTCAAGGAACTTCTACCAAACTTTGTTTGGGGTGCCATTATAGAGTTAAGTAATTTCTTGCATGATATTTGCTTAATAGCGTTGAAGGCATCACATAGGGAGAAACTAGAGAGAGATATTCCAATTATTCTTTGCAACTTAGAAAGGATATTTCATCCATTGTTTTTTGATTCAATGGAGCATCTCTTAGTTCACTTGCTTTACGAGGCCAAAGTTGCAGGTCCTGTCCAATTTCGATGGATGTATCCATTTGAGAGGTAAATTTTTTTTAAATAAATTAGAAATTACTTCATTATATATTATGTTCCGATAAACTTTATTCTATTGCAACTAGGTTCTTCTATCATTTAAAGAAAAAAGTGAAGAATAAGACATGTGTCGAAGTTTCAATTTATAATGCATATATTGTAGAAGAAGTGACAATATTTACATCTGTTGACACCTAAATTTTGGCGCATCACTTAGTGTAATTTGCATAGAAAATCAGGGATTAAATTTTTAACCCCTAAACAAAAAATATTTAAATCGCATAACATATAGTTTAAATTCATTTTAGATTAATTGCATTTTGCGTCGGACTGGCGGTGACGAACGAGCTTAAATTTCATCGAATGGGACTCGGCTCGCTTGGAATGCAAGGGCCGGGAATTACAAGTCAAACGGGCTCGGCCGTTTTAATTTGAACTTAATTCAGCCCATTCTCATTAATTAATTCAGCCCATTATCATTAATTAATTAATTCAGCCCATTATCATTAATTAATTCAGCCCATTTAAATTAAAGCCCAAGCCTAAGCCCATTAGGACTAGAAAGCCCATCTAATTGACCTAGATTAGCGCTATATATACATTATTAGGTCAAGATTTTTGGAGGGTTCTCAGATTTTCAGATCAGAAATTCTAGAGTGTGAGAGTGAGAAAGAGAGAGAGAGGAAGGAGACCGGCGAAAACTGTCGCCGCGTGGCGCCTCACCCCGCTGCGCGCCCGCCGTCTGCTGCGCGACACCGCCGCCCGTTGCCGCGACGCTGCGGCTCCCTGCCGTGCCGCCGCTGCCTCACGCCGCACGCCTTCGCCGCTCCTCCCGTCGCCGTGCACCGCTGCTGCCGTCGCTCCTCCGTCGCGCGCCACTGCTGCCGCTGGTGTTCCGTCGCCGTGCGCCGCCGCCCTGCCGTGCCGCCGCTGCTGCCGCGCCCCACACTGCCGGAGCCACCCTTCGTCGCCGCACCTCGCACCGTCTACCGCCGTGCGCCACCCACTGCTGCCGCTGCTGTTCCGTCGCCGAACATCACCGCCTGCTGCCGGTGAAGTCGCTGCCGCGATGCCGCCGCACGCTGCTGCGATGCTGCTGCTCCTTGCCGTGCCGCCGCTGCTTCCTGCTGACGTTGCTGCTGCCCTTTGTCGCTGTGCACTGCCGCTGCCGGAGCCGTCGCACGCCGACGCCTCTGCTGTTCCGTCGCACGCCGACGCCGCTGCTGCTGCTCCTCCCGTCACGCGCCACCGTTCGCTGCTGCCGCTCTCCGCCGTGTGCCACCACGAGCCGCCGTTGATCCCGACACCGCGCCGCCGGTCCGCCGTGCGTCGTTCATCCTGATCCGCAAGTTCGAATTTGGAAATTATCTGCAAATTAGGTAATTGAACATTATCTGATATTTTTCAGAATATCTAATTTACTAATTTGGATGTTTGAATATTGCGTGAATATCGTGCGGAATATTAGATATATTAGGATGATTATCTGATATCTGCAATATTTTTAAAATATTCAAAATTAGGAAACTTTCCTAATTTAGCAACGTATCTGGACGACTATCCTACCTTATCCCTAAGGTACGATACGCGACGATATGGAAAATCGTTATCTTGTCCATCATCACTTGGATACGATAATAGATTTTATTTGCTTTCCAAATTTGAATGATCGACTTTCCGTCAATATCTATAACCCTATAGATATGACCGATAGTTCGATCTTTGTACCTAATCTGAGTTTGAAACGAATTTTGCGGATCGCGTGGCTGTTTTAAATGTGGATGCTCTCTCTGTTTAGATTATTTTTCCTTTTCAAATAAAAAAGAAAATTCAAAAAATCTCAGTTAGGATTTGAATTTGAGTTTTGTATGTTTAGGAATCCTAAATATATCTAGACGATAGAGTAATTATTTAATTTAAATTAGGACTTGAGATAATCTATTTCCTAGTTTAAATTAAGTAATTTTCTAATCTTAATAGATTATTTAGGTTATGTTTTAATTCCGAATTTTCATGAAAACCCAAAAAAAGAATGAATTGTTTTATGGTAGATTAGGATAGGTTGCATTTTTAATTTAAGTAATTTATTATTTCGAATTTTCACAAAAATCCCAAAAATAAGTCATGTTAGGATATGTTAAGTCATCATAGGTTGCATGTTAATTTAGGCATACTTTTATTCTGAATTTCATTAGAAAATACAAAAAAAATATAATCATTGGCCTGTCATCAGAATTAGGTCACGTCGTCGCATGACATATAGTTTGTATGCTAGGTCTTGCATGTCATTTATTGCACGTCATTGCATGTAGATTAGGTTTCATTTAAATAAGTGAAAATCCTAAAAATATTGAGTGAACTGCTTCTTAATTAGAAATCATATTAAGATTGTTGATGTGATTTTCTAGCTAACAATGCAGATGCTTACGTTGCTTCGAGGTAAGTAATTCTCCCCAACTTGCAATTTATTTAATGCTTTCTTGGGTGTTAAATTGGTGGTTTGCGTACCCGCATGAACACCTCACATGTTAGTGACTAAGTTAAAATGAATCCAGATCGCTTGCCAAAACATTTTTGAAAAGAAAAGGTACCGAAAGGGCGTTAGACTAGCTCTAGCGTAATCAAGTCCCCGGGCTTAGAATCTCTGGTTCGTAGGAATAAAACATATCTCCCTATGTTTTATTTAGGTTTCTAATCGACCTACCACAAATAGATTAGTGGCGACTCCAAGCATGAAAACATTTGCATGTTAAAAATTTAAACCCTAAGTTGCGAATTGGTAGGGCTTGGGAGGGCTCGAGTTAGGCTTAGTCTTAACAATCCATTAGCCTGAGAGGAAATTTTTAGGTCGTGACAACATCATACTATTTTGAGCCGCACGTGCAGTGCAAGAGGCGGAGAGCAGGAAGAAATGATGAGGGCTCCATTGGTTCCAATTGCAAATCATTATCTATTTTCAATTATTTGGATCGATCAAGCGGCGCATGTAAGTTTCATCACTTAATAGGTGAAGAAAAGAAGGTAGCCCATACATATATTTTACTGAACTGTCCAGAAGTTAAGCCATACTTCAAATAAGTGTACATTTGTAAGTATATGTAATGTGTGTCAAACATTTGCTAATATATAAATGGTATTTGTTAATAGGATTTTCCAAAATTCAATGTTTGGACTACTACCGAATGAGTTTGACCGTTTGTGCGAGGAATAATTTGCAACATAGTTCGAAACATATGTAAGTTGTATATAGACGAAATCCAAGTTATTCGAATTTTTTATACATCATATATTAAAATATATATTATTGTGTGTTCTTAGGTTTACAGTAATCAAGATTATGTTGGAGAACAAGGATTGCTATATCATCTGTCGTGGGGTCCAAAGTCAAGAGTATGAAGTTGGCCAGTATATTTCATAAACGGGTATAATTTTCACACTCGAAAATATGGAATGAGAAAAGCCACAATGAATAGTGGTGTGTGTGTTCAGTCATCCAATGGTGGCAGTTTGAAAGATGATTTTTATGGCTTGTTGGATGAAATCGTAGAGATAGAATACCATAGACCATAACGCGGGTTGTGTTATTTAAGTGCATGTAGTTCGACCCCGTCAAAGGAATGAATGAGCATACGAAATTTAATTTGATTGAAATAAATCACAAGAAAAGATATATAAAATATGAACCATTTGTCTCGGTACAACAAGCAATTCAAGTATATTATGCATCATATCCTAGTTTGAAATGTGATAAAGCCGATTGGTGGGCTGTATGTAAAATCAAAGTACGAAAAAAAATCAAGGAACACTGGAAGAACACAGTATATCAACAAGAGAAAGTTCGTCAAATGATTGAAACTGATGAATATAACATTCCAACATTACGAGATCCGTGTGGAGTGATGATCGATGTGGATCCAACTGAAATTCGCGAATCAAATTTTGAAGTGGGTATAGAATTTGATTTTGAGACAGAGGATGAAAATGATACTCATGAAGAAGTTGAAGATCATGACGGAGATGAAGATGAAGACGAAGGTGAAGATGAAGATGAAGATGAAGATTATGATTTTTGAGACTTTTTATTAATTATGTGTAATTATTATTATTATTAGAACATGTGTTTTTTGTTGTTGTCACAATTTTTATTATTATTGTTGTCGTCGTTGTTCTTATTATTAGAATCCGTGGCTAATTAGCCTCAGATTTAACCACGGAATTGAAATAGTCAGGAAAAAGCCACGCGACTATATTTCCGGCATCTTCTTTTAAATTCGTGGCAAAATTCGTGGGAAATTTCCCACGAATTTTGCCACGAAATTCAAACACCCGGTATGATGTTTGTTTTTTTAATTTCGTGCGAAAATTTGTGGGAAATTTCCCACGAATTTTCCAACAAAATTAAAACACCCGTTATGTGTTGCACCTTTTTTTAAAATTCGTGGCAAAATTCGTCGGAAATTTCCGACGAATTTTGCAACGAAATTTTAATATGCCATGTGGGAGTCTTTTTTTCAATTCGTGGCAAAATTCGTTGGAAATTTCCAACGAATTTTGCCACGAATTTAAAATTTCTGGGCAATTATTGCACTATGTACTAATTTCGTTGGAAAACTCGTGGGAAATTTCCCACGAATTTTTCAACGAAAATAAAAAATGCCGTATGTGGGAGTCATTTTAAAATTCGTGGCAAAATTCGTTAGAAATTTCCAAAGAATTTTACCACGAATTTGAAATTCCCGGGCAATTATTGCACTATGTATTATTTTCGTTGGAAAATTCGTGGGAAATTTCCCACGATTTTTTCAACGAAAATAAAAAATGCCGTATGTGGGAGTCATTTCAAAATTCGTGACAAAATTCGTTGAAAATTTCCAACGAATTTGAAATTTTTGGGCAATTATTGCACTATGTATTATTTTCGTTGGAAAATTCGTGGGAAATTTCCCACGAATTTTCCAACGAAAATAAAAAATGCCGTATGTGGGAGTCATTTTAAAATTCGTGGCAAAATTTGTTGGAAATTTCCAACGAATTTTGCCACGAATTTCAAATTTCCGGGCAATTATTGCACTATGTATTATTTTCGTTGGAAAATTTGTGGGAAATTTCCCACGAATTTTCCAACAAAAATAAAAAATGCCGCATGTGGGAGTCATTTTAAAATTTGTGGCAAAATTCGTTAGAAATTTCCAACGAATTTTGCCACGAATTTGAAATTCCCGGGCAATTATTGCACTACGTATTATTTTCGTTGGAAAATTCGTGGGAAATTTCCCATGAATTTTCCAACGAAATTTTCAAATGCCGTATGTGTGAGTCATTTTTAAATTCGTGGCAAAATTCGTTGGAAATTTCCAATGAATTTTTCCACGAATTTGAAATTTCCAGGCAATTATTGCACTATGTAATATTTTCGTTGGAAAATTCGTGAGAAATTTCCCGCGAATTTTCCAATGAAAATAAAAAAATGCCGTTGTCGCGACCTAAAATTCTTTCAGGCTAATGGATTATTAAGACTAATCTTAACTCGGGCCCTCCCAAACCCTACCAATTCGCAACTTAGGGTTTAAGTTTTTAACATGCAAAAGTTTTCATGCTTGGAGTCGCCACTAATCTATTTGTGGTAGGTCGATTAGAAACCTAAATAAAACATAGGGAGATATGTTTTATTCCTACGAACCAGAGATTCTAAGCTCGGGGACTTGGTTACGCTAGATCTAGTCTAACGCCCTTTCGGTACCTTTTCTTTTCAAAAAAAATATTTATACATGCAATCTGGATCCATTTTAACTTAGTCACTAGCATGTGAGGTGATTATGCGGGTGCGCAAACCACCAAAGTAACACCCAATAACCAAAACATTAAATAAATTACAAGATTTGGAGAATTACTTACCTCGCAGCAACATAAGCATATGCATGGTTAGCTAGAAAATCACATCAACAATCCTAACATGATTTCTAATTAACAAGCAGTTCACTCAATATTTTTTAGGATTTTCACTTATTTCAATGAAAGCTAACCTATATGCAATGACGTGCAAAAATTAACATGCGATTAATGCAGCCTATCATGCAAACTATATGTCATACGACGACGTGACCTAATTCTAATGACGGACAAATGATTTATTTTTTGGTATTTTCAAATGAAATTCGGAATTAAAAATTACTCAAATTAACATGCAATCTATCCTAGAGAAAATGATTTGACCTATCCTAAAGTGATTCTTTTTTTTTGGGATTTTTATTAAAATTCGAAATTGTTAAATATCCTAAATAATCCACAAAGATTAAAACAATTTCTAATTTAAACTAGGAAATATGCTACCATAAATCCCAATTTAAATCAAATAATTATCTTATTCTTTTGGATATATTTAAGATTCCCTAAGTATGCAAAATTTCTAATTTAAATCCTAACTAACATATTTTTTGATTTCTTTATTTAAAAGGAAAACAATTAAACAAAGATAACAACCACGATCAAACAATCCACGCAATCCGTAAAATTCTTCTTATCATATTCAAATTAGGCAAAGAAATCAAACTAACAGTCATATCTAAAGGGTTATAGATATCGACAGAAAGTTGATTTTCTAAATTTGGAAAGCAAATAAAATTTGTTATTGTACCCAAGTGATTATGGGTAAGATAATGATTTTCCGTATCGTCGCGTATCATACCTTAGGGATAAGGTCGGATAGTCGTCCAGATACGTTACCAAATTAGGAATAATTCCTAATTTTGAGTGTTTTAGAATATTGCGGATAGAACAAACAATATCCCTAAGATCTAGCAATCCACCAAATATTCACTGAATATTTAAAACACCTAAACTAGGAGTTTAAAATATTCTAAAACAACGTTAGATATCAATCGTACCTAATTTGGCGGATATTTCCAAATTTGAATCGCCGGGATTGCGGATCGAGACCGGGTGGAGCAGACGGTAGGCGGGTGGCTGACGGCAAGTGAGGCCACAGGACTCACGACTGATTGGAGAGCTCGCGAAGCGACCTCAAACGAGCTCTAGGAGACTGGACTAGTACTCTCGGTGTGCAGCTGCTCGTCGTGAGGGGACTCGTAGCGACGCTCACAGCTCTCGAAGAGAAGTCTCGGATCTTCAAAGCTCAGATCAGTGGGGGTGCAAGAAGAAAGAGGAAAAGAAGAATAATGGAATGCAAATATTGGATATTGATGAAGAATCAACCTCCCCTTTTTTTGTCTTCTTCTCCTCAACAACTTATTTTGGCCCCGTGAAGAAGCTAAGTGAAGTATGGATGACCAGTGCACTCCGTCACGAACGTCTTCTTCCTCGTGTACCGTGGGTGTTGCCGAGGAAGCAACACTAGCCTCCCTCTCTATTTTTTGCGGTGATCGTCGCAGTGGTGGCTCGCGGGATTGGCGACGATGAGGAGTGGTGAAGACGGTGCGGTCGCGAGGCGGTGCGACAGTGGGGCGAGCACGTGCACGAGCAACTCTCTCTCTTACTTTTGTTCTTGCTCACGTGTCTCACTCTTGCTCTTAAGAATTGTCTTCTGGAAATTATGAGAGTCCCCCCTTGATTATGACGCATAACGATATATTTATATGACAATCCTAGGTTAATTGGCCGGGCTTCCTAGTCCTAATGGGCTTTGACTTAGGCTTTATCATTTAATTTTCACTTAATTCCAAATGGGCTAAATTAATTCGGGCTGATTTAAGCTCAAATTAAAACAACCAAAGCCTTTTAGACTTGTGAATTTCAATTCGGCCCCCCAATCCTTGAGTGAGCCGAGTGCTCGAGCTCAATTTACGCGATGAATTTTCAGTTTTCTCGCCACCGCCGGTCCGATACGAAATGCAACTAACCTATATGAACTTAAACTATATGCTATGCAATTTTAATATTTTTGTTTAGGGGTTAAAATTTAATCCCTAATTTTCTATGCAATGAACGACTAATTAGATCGCCAAAATTTAGGTGTCAACAGCTGCCCCTCTTTGAAAGGGAGCTCGAAGAGGTTTCATTCAAAGATAAAATGATACATAAATTTTGACTATGCAAATGCAATGAGAAAAATTAATCTTTTTGTTGAGTAAATGGGAATTCAGTGAGCCCACACCCATTTTTTAATGTGATGTAAAAATGCAAATGCTAATGTAAAGATAGAAAACATACCTGCACTTACTTACCTGTGAATTCGGGAAAGCAAATTTGAGGCATGGAACAACTTTTGAAAACTTACCAAGTATCTGGAAACCATCTCAAGTAGTCGAAAAAGTCATCTGAAAGGCGACTCAGATGCTTGAAAGACTCGAAAAATTCCCTTCGGATTTTCGGTAATGATACTTGAAATTTCAATAAGATATTTGAATGGGTTCGATGATTCCCTTCGGGTCTTCGAGAAGCTATCTAAAACTGCACTCAGATATGATTAATAGATTTGAAAATTCCCTTTGGATTTTCGGAAATAATACCTGAAACTTCAATTAGGTATTTGAATGGACTCGATGATTCCCTTCTGATCTTCGAGAAAGATATCTGAAACTACAATCAGATATGATTAATAAGATCGAAAATTCCCTTCGGATTTTCGGAAATAATACCTGAAACCTCAATAAGATATTTGAATGGGCTCGATGATTCCCTTCGAATCTTCGAGAAAGATATCTGAAACTGCAATCAGATATGATTAATAGGATCGAAAATTCCCTTCGGATTTTCGGAAATGATACCTGAAACTACAATCAGGTAATTGAATATTCAAAAATATTTAGACGAACACGAAGCTTCAAAAAACAACTGTAGCGTTAGGAACTCTTTAGTCTTTGAGGAAACATTACCTGCCAGACATGATTAGAGCAAAACACATATGCATTCATTCAAGGAGATTAGCAATCTCAGCTATTCTAGAACTCACATTTCAGAATTCATCAATTCAATTGAGGTTTATGCATGATGGTTTTACCATATTTGCATCACCAAATTTCCACTGGGGAGAATCATTAATTAAGACAATTTTCACTCATAACGTGGATTTCTTAAGAGTGCTAAATGAGAGACTTTCAGTTAGAAAGGGCTTTCACTCACTCTTATTCGGAAGGGCTATTTTATGAGAATCACTCCGTCTCACCATCATCATGTCGACAAGGGTCCGAGTATTCTCGCAAGCGGTACGACTTTACCAATCTAAGAGGTCTTTATCAGGACCGTAGCGTTAGTTTGGTCAATGGCTTAACAAAGGGGACTCTTCGAGTCGAGGCTATTGAAAGAAAATACTCCACAATTATCTCCGGGTTTACAAGTCAAGAACCCTGCACAATGAGAAAGAAATAGACTTGCTCGCACTTCTTCGAGCTAAGCTTATAAACATTTGAAACTCTACGTTAATTCAAGTGCCCTAATCAGAAGAGACTTTGCAAGGGACGTAACGTAAGCTAGGTTCACGGGTTGAGAAACGAAAGGATATATCAGGCTCAAAAATGTGTATAAGGGTGAGAGTTGGTGATCATCTAGGCATAATCACCGATCTTCTTCTTTGCCAGGGATTGTCTTCTTGGTAGATGCTCTATTGGCCGCGAGAGTTCGTCACTTGATTCCTTCGAGACTTGTAGAACTACTGCTCCACTGGAATTCATGACTTTGACATGTCATATCTTGACATTTTTTCTCTAAAGTTCTCCCTTTTTTTTTGACTTTTTTTTTAGGATCATGGCCTTGCTTTTACCAGGCACACTGCTTTTTATGCCCCTAGCTTTCATCATTTTTTTACACACACTGTCTACAATGCATACATTGGCCAACCACACTTTGGCTTGTTTTGACCTAATGACTAACATTTGGACTCTCAGGGTCTTCATCTTCTATTGGCGCTCCAGATATGCTGCGTGGACAATGATGGCTTTTACCTTGCCCCAATGTGGGGGATGATCACCAACTGGGTGTAAGAAATGAATTTACAGGTTCAAGTGGGCTAAGCAATGGATAAAGTGTGTAGGATAGAGAAAGAACCGCTCTTCATCATTCTGAGGCACTTGAATTAATGTTTGAGTTCATTTGCAATAGCAACACTTGAAGATTGATGCAAGTGTGAGTAAGAAAATTTCTATCCATTTTCCTCACCTTACGATGTCGACTTACCTCCAGTTTACCCCGATGTGGGGTGGTTCTTGATAGGGATAATTTGAAAAAACTTCTCCAAGTGTTTAGGCTCAAAGTGGCAAAACAATAGATAACCTGTATTGTTTAGGATAGAGAAGTGAATTGCCTCTCATCATTTCGATAGTCGTACCTTTCGCGAGATAACCATTTACCTTGTGGACATGGAATATTTCACTCATCTCACAAGTGTATGAATAGGGGACGGTATATAGGATATGGCTTGCCTTTCATCATCCCGACACATCTCATTTAGCATACTCAAATAATGCCACATCATTCAATAAATTGTCCATTTGGATCATTCTCAATGAACTTGGTGAGTTAAACAGGTAAATTATCATGCAAAACCCTCTTTCGAAGGATATTAGTATTTTAAATACCTATCGGCTTTAGGCATGCAAAGGTTCATAATTCAAAAATTTCATTAAATGCATGAGAAGCATAACATCCATTTCAAGAACATGTCATCGCTCAACAATATCAAACAAGAAGAGTGTCCTTAGGAATGAGAGTCCTTTGATTGCTCTTATTTGGAAAGGATGGACACATGAACACTCCATCTTTGCTTTTGCCCCTGCACAAGAAAACGTGCATGAATTGGATATTAAGCAAATGTGAATTGAGACTCAGAAGATTTCAATTAGAACCATGACATTATCTCTATTGGATTTGTCAGTCCATTATCATCATCAAAGTTCAACATGCCCCTCAGTTCGTCATCCCCTACTGTTGAGCACTCATCTTCGCTCTAGCATCATGCCCAAGTAGGTGGTGATCCTTTGCCCCATAGGTTCATCATCAATAGAACTCGATGTGTCAATTCCTCGTCACAATAAGCTGGAGAATTATGCTCTGAGACATGAAGTAAATGAGTCAGACAAACAAACAGGGTTTATTTGATGCACGCTTTGGAAAGTTTTTTTTTTAAAGCAATGAAATGTTTTAATTTTCGAAAAGTCTTTTTTTGGAGGGAGCATGAGAAAGCCCAGCCCTCAGAATTTCTCCTTGGATGATATTTTCTTTTCATGGTTGGATATCATCACCGGGCTAGTTTAATATACTTTAACATGTCCTCAAAATGAAAACAAACTTGCAATTTCATTGAATAGAATCAAATGAATTACATTATTGAAAGGGAAATGCAAATAATCAAAGCCCTACGAATCAAAACATAAACATGAATTGAAATCCTAGAAAGCAAGAAATCCTAGAAAATACTTGAAATCCTAGAAAGCATGAAAGACTCCTTCGCAGAGGAGTATAAAAACAGAAATTTCTCTACTCAATAACAGCATCCGTGCTTCCAGCATGGTTGGGTAGAGGGTTCCGCTGGACATTTGGTTGATCACTGCGGAAAGAGAATGCCTTTGTGTCCAAGAGGTCTTGAATTCTATGCTTCAGTACGTAACAATCATCAGTAGAATGACCGACCTCCCCCATATGATACTCACACTTCTTAGAGGAGTCATAACCAGAGAACCGCTCGGGGTTCGGGCGTTTCGGCTCACTTGAAAGCAAATTTTTCTTTTGGAGAACAGGTAGAACTTTGGATAACGGCCCAGGCAGAGGCGTGAAGTTCCTTTTAGTACCTTGTTGCCGACTAGTGAATTGGCATCCACCTTGTTTGCCAACAGACTACATTGTCGAGGCAGTGTCACGGCTTTGTTGAGAGTAAGCTACATTCACTTCAGGTGTCGGTTCCTTATCCTTCTTGAGGGTGAACTTCTTAGCAGAGGTAGCCTGCTCAGTGGCCCAACCATCGCGCAGAGCGATCTCAATGCGTTCTCCCGCAGGTATCAACTCAGCTAAAGAATTGAAATTAGAACCCAACATTCGATTACGAAACTCAAATGGTAAAGTCTTTATGAAGGTATCAAGCATCTCCTTCTCAGTCAACTCGGGGGTAATTTGCACAGCTAGAGCTCTCCACCTAGTAGCATAGGCCTTGAAGGTCTGTCGCGACCTAAAAATTTTCCTCTTAGGTTAATGGATTATTAGGACTAAACCTAACTCGAGCCCTCCCAAGCCCTACCAATTCGCAACTTAGGGTTTAAGTTTTTAACATGCAAATGTTTTCATGCTCGGAGTCGCCACTAATCTGTTTGTGGTAGGTCGATTAGAAACCTAAATAAAACATAGGGAGATATGTTTTATTCCTACGAACCAGAGATTCTAAGCCCGGGGACTTGATTACGCTAGATCTAGTCTAACGCCCTTTCGGTACCTTTTCTTTTCAAAAATGTTTTGGCAAGCAATTTGGATCCATTTTAACTTAGTTACTAACATGTGAGGTGTTCATGCGGGTGCGCAAACCACCAATTTAACACCCAAGAAAGCATTGAATAAATTGCAAGTTTGGAAGAATTACTTACCTCGAAGCAACGTAAGCATCTGCATTGTTAGCTAGAAAATCACATCAACAACCTAATATGATTTCTAATTAACAAGCAGTTCACTCAATATTTTTGGATTTTCGCTTATTTAAATGAAAGCTAACCTATATGCAATGACGTGCAAAAATGACATGCAAGTAATGCAACCTAGTATGCAAACTATATGTCATGCGACGGCGTGACCTAATTCTGATGACGGGCAAATGATTTATTTTTGGTATTTTCTGGTGAAATTCGGAATAAAAATATGCCTAAATTAACATGCAACCTATGATAACTTAACATATCCTAACATGACTTATTTTTGAGGTTTTTGTTAAAATTCGAAATAATAAATTACTTAAATTAAGAATGCAATCTATCCTAATCTACCATAAAACAATTCATTCTTTTTGTGGTTTTCATGAAAATTCGGAATAAAAAAATAACCTAAATAATCTATTAAGATTAGAATATTACTTAATTTAAACTAGGAAATAGATTATCTCAAGTCCTAATTTAAATTAAATAATTACTCTATCGTCTAGATATATTTAGGATTCCTAAACATGCAAAACTCAAATTTAAATCCTAACTGATATTTTTTGAATTTTCTTTTTATTTGAAAAGGAAAAATAATCTAAACAGAAATAGCATCCATATTTAAAACAACCACGCGATCCACAAGATTCGTTTCAAACTCAGATTAGGCACAAAAATCGAACTATCAGTCATATCTATAGGGTTACAGATATTGACGGAAAGTCGATCGTTCAAGTTTGGAAAGCAGATAAAAATCATTATCGTATCCGAGTGATTATGGATAGGATAATGATTTTCCGTATCGCCACGTATCGTACCTTAGGGATAAGGTCGGATAGTTGTCCAGATACGTTGCTGAATTAGGAAAGTTTCCTAACTTTGAATATTTTCGAATATTGCGAACAAGGCAGATATTGTCCTAAGATATCTAGCAATCCACACAATATTCACAGAATATTCAAACATCCAAACTTTAAGAAACCAAATATTCTGAAAATATCGGATAATGTTCAATTACCTAATTTGCAGATAATTTCCAAATTCGAACTTGCGGATCAGGATGAACGACGAACAGCGAATCGGCGGCGCAGTGTCGGGAACGGCGGCGACGGTGGCGCACGTCGGGGGAAACTGCAGCAGCGGCGCCGGCGTACGACGGCTCCGGCGGCAGCAGCACACAGCAACCGAGGGCAGCAGCGGCAGACACGGCGTAATGCACGGCAGCAGCGGCGTCGACGGGAAGCAGCTGCGGCAGGCAGTGTGGAGCGGCAGCAGCGGCGTGGAGCGGCAGCAGTAGCAGCAGCACACGGCAGCAGCGGTGTCGGCGGGAAGCAGCGGCAGACACGGCGTCAGCGCGGGAAGCAGCGGCAGGCGCGGCGTCGGCGTGAGGCAACAGCGGCAGTGTCGTGGGAAGCGGCGGCAGCAGCGAGCGCGGCGGCAGCGACAAGCAGCAGCGACGGCGACGGCGTGAGGAGGAAGCAGCAACAGCAACGTCGCACGGCAGCAGCAGCGCCGGCGGGAGGAGCAGCGGCAGCGTCGTAGGAAGCGGCGGCAGCAGCGGCGTCGGCGTGAGGCGGCAGCGGCAAGCAGCAGCGACGGCGACGGCGTGAGGAGGAAGCAGCAACGGCGACGTCGCACGGCAGCAGCAGCGTCGGCGTGAGGCGGCAGCGGCAGGCGCGGCGGCGGCAGGCGCGGCGGCGGCAGGCGCGGCGGCGGCGGTGCAACAGCGGGGCACGGCGTGCGGCGGCGCGAAGGGCGCGGTTCTGGCCGTGTCGGGGGTGCTCCGGCCGGTCTCCTTCTCTCTCTCTCTTTCTCACTCTCACACTCTGAAAATTCTGATCTGAAATTTGTGTGTGTCCCCCCTAAAACCCTGACCTAATAATGTATATATAGTATTAATCTAGGTCAATTAAATGGGCTTTCTAGTCCTAATGGGCTTAGGCTTGGGCTTTAATTTAAATGGGCTGAATTAATTAATGATAATGGGCTGAATTAATTAATGAGAATGGGCTTAATTAATTAATGAGAATGGGCTGAATTAAGTTCAAATTAAAACGACCGAGCCCGTTTGACTTGTAATTCCCGGCCCTTGCATTCCAAGTGAGCCGAGTCCCATTCGATGAAATTTAAGCTCGTTCGTCACTGCCAGTCCGATGCAAAGTGCAATTAATCTAAAATGAATTTAAACTATATGTTATGCAATTTAAATATTTTTGTTTAGGGGTTAAAAATTTAATCCCTAATTTTCTATGCAAATTACACTAAGTGATGTGCCAAAATTTAGGTGTCAACAGCTGCCCCTCTTTGAAGGTGAGTTCGTAGAGGTTGCATTCAAAGACTAAATGATACCTAAATTTCAACCATGCAAATGCAATGAATGTTATTTTTGTTGGGATTATGAGTCCCATTTTACAATGCATTAAGAAATGATGCATGCTGACATGAGTAGAAAACATACCTGGAATTACTTACCTGACAGGAGCGAGATAATGCAATTCGAGGCACAACTTCAACTTGTATGTTGTTTTGGCAAATGTATGGGCTTAGTCCCATAGGTATTGCCTGATATACGTTGATGAACTTCGGTGATCTGCAGTTAAATCAAAACACACGAAGAAAGCTCGACGTATCCAATCATCATCTGGATTCGTGAGAATAGTTCGGGTCTTTACGAACTACCTATACACCATAGGTGTTTGCAAAGATTTGGTCGCTTCACTTATACCTGCTCATAAGTGAATTGCGGGGGAAACTTTTGAAATTAAGAGGATATTCTGACCTTTACATATACCTGCTCATATGCAAAGATTTGGCCGTTTCACTTATACCTGCTCATAAGTGAACTGCGGGAGAACACCTGGGGTTGAGAGAATATTCCGACCTTTACATATACCTGCTCATATGCAAAGATTTGGCCGCTTCACCTATACCTGCTCATAGGCGAGTAGCGGGGGAACATCCGAGATAATGAGAGAATATTCCGACCTTTACATATACCTGCTCATATGCAAAGATTTGGCCGCTTCACCTATACCTGCTCATAGGTGAGTAGCGGGGGAACATCTGAGATAATGAGAGTATCCCGATCTTTACATATACCTGTTCATATGCAAAGATTTGGCCGCTTCACCTATACCTGCTCACAGGTGAGTAGCGGGGGAATACCCGAGATTTGGGAAGAATATTCCGACCTTTACATATACCTGCTCATATGTAAAGATTTGGCCGCCATGCCTATACCTGCTCATAGTCATGTAACGGGGGAATCTTCTCGAGATTGTATGAAAATCTGTGATTTGATGAACAAAGGGGCTGACCCAAGTGTTCAAGAGTTCCTTGACAAAGTACCTGGATATCATCAGAAATACCTGAAAAGGTTTGATCAAATGTGGGGCCTGACAATTGCTTGAACAGGTTAGGGATACCTAGATATTCATAGACATCCTTGGGATAGAGATATACTTACCTGGTGATATCTCCAACTCTGAGGGCGTGTCTCCTGTTAGACACGATTTTAAGTAATATGTAATATGCATTCGTACACTGTCAAGAACACATATACACATGCACCATGATTTCAACTGATTTTCATGCACGATGGTTTTGTCAAATCAGCATTACAAACTTCGCTGGAGAAAAATCATGACAAAACAATCCGAACTCACAAGCGGATATCTTGAAAATGTCGAATGAGGAACTTCCGGTCCAAAAGGGCTTTCTCTCATTCTCATCGAAAAGGCTGATTTATGGAAAATCGCTCTATCTCACCATCATCATGTAGACAAGGGTCTGAGTATTCTCGCAAGCAGTACGACTTTACCAATCTGAGAGGTCTTTGTTAGGACCGTAACATGGGCTTGGTCAATGGCTTAGCAAAAGAGACTCTTCGAGTCGAGGCTATTGAAAGAAAATACTCTGCAATTGTCTCCGGGTTTACAAGTCAAGAACCCTGCAAAATGAGATAGAAATGGACTTGCTCGCACTTCTTCGAGCTAAGCTTATAAACATCAGAAACTCTACGTTAGTTCAAGTGCCTTAATCTGAAGAGACTTTGCAAGGGACGTAACGCAGGCTAGGCTCATGGGTTGAGAAATGAATGGATCATAAGGCTCAAAATGTGTATAATTGGGGTGAAAGTTGGTGATCATCTCGGCATTGTCACCAGTCTTCTTCTTCACCAGGGATTGTCTCCTCGGTAGATGTTCCATTGGCCTTGAGAATTCATCACTTGATTCCTTAAGACTCTGGATATTTTTGTGACTTTGACACATCTCAACATTTTCTAAAGTCGTCACTTTTTCTCCATTTTTATCATTCTCTTTTTTTCACGGGCATTGGCCTTGCTTTTACCAGGCACACTGCTTTTTCATGCCCTCTAGTTTTTTTTTTGACACACACTGTCTACAATGCGTATATTGGCCAATCACACTTTGGCTTGTTTTGACCGAATGACTAACATCTGGACTCTCAGGGTCTTCGTCTTTTATCGGCGCTTCAGATATGTTGCTTGAACAATGATGACTTTTGCCTTGCTCCGGTGTGGGGGATGATCACCAACTGGGTTTAAGAAATGAATTTGCAGGCTCAATTGGGCTTAGCAAAGGATGAAATGTGTATAGGATAGAGAAAGAAATGCTCTTCGTCATTCTAAGGCACTTGAACTTCACGTGAATTCATCTGAAAAAGCAACACTCGAAGATTGATGCAAGTGAGAGCATGAAAATTTCTACTCATTTTTCACCTTATGACGCTGACTTACCTCCAGTTTGCCCCGATGTGGGGTGGTTCTTGACAGGGGTAATTTGAATGAATTTCTCCAAGTGTTTAGGCTCAAAGTGGCGAAACAACGGATAACCTGTAGTGTTTGGGATAGAGAAATGAACTGCCTCTCGTCATTTCAATTGCCGTACCTTTTGCGAGATAACCCTTTACCTTGCAGACATGGAATTTTTCCACTCAATTCACTGGGGATTAGTGCATGGGACTGTGTATAGGATATGGCTTGCCTTTCATCATCCCGATGTACCTCATTCAACACATTCAATTCATTCCACATGAATTATCATATTGTCTAAATAGATTCCCCCTTTGAGGTCAATGATACAGGTTGACAAATAACCATGCAGAAATTAAAGCCAATGCAAACATCTTAACTTGAAATTGATTGAAACCATTTATTCATAAATGCAATGTTTGCAATTCAGAGTATAAAACCAAACTTTTGAAAACTTTTGCTGCAAAATGTTAAATTCCATCAGGGATAATAGATCTTCACAGCATCAGAATTAACAGGAGTGGAAAACTCACGACCATCCATTTCTGCGAGAATCAGGGCACCTCCGGGAAGCACCTTTTTAACCACATACGGACCAATGTAGTTTGGGGCAAATTTTCCTCCAGGGACAGGAAAGACTGGCAGTACCTTCCTTAGGACTAGATCATTTACCTCGAAGTGTCTTGGACGCACCTTTTGATTGAAGGATCTAGCTATCCTCTGCTGATAGGTTTGACCGTGGCAAATGGCTCTCAATCGCTTCTCATCAATTAGGTTCAACTGCTCATGCCTTTGTCGCATCCATTCTGCCTCGGACAACTCCACTTGAGACAATACTCGCAAGGAAGGAATCTCTACTTCGACGGGTAGGACTGCTTCCATGCCATACACCAATGAAAAAGGGGTTGCTCCGACAGAGGTTCGGATCGAAGTTCGATACGCCATTAGTGCAAATGGTAACCTTTCATGCCAGTCACGATAGTTTTCAGCCGTTTTGGCCAAGATCTTCTTGATGTTCTTATTGGCAGCTTCAACTGCTCCATTCATCTGTGGACGATAAGGAGACGAATTCAGGTGCCGGATTTTGAACTCGTTGAACAACTGATCAATGAACTTGTTGTTCAAATTTGTCCCATTGTCAGTGACGATAGCCTCAGGGACACCATAACGAGCAACTATGTCTCGCCTAATGAATTTTACAACATTCTTTGCGGTGACGTTTGCATAAGATGACGCCTCAATCCACTTAGAGAAATAGTCAATCGCGACCAAGATAAATCAGTGTCTATTTGATGCCTTGGGATTAATCGGACCAATCACATCAATGCCCCACATTGAAAAAGGCCATGGCTCAGACGACTGATGTAATTCCGTTGGGGGAACATTTATTTTATCCCCATGAACTTGACAGCGATGACATCTTCGAACATGTTGGATACAGTCACTCTCAAGACTGAGCCAATAATAACCCAACCTCATGATCTTCTTAGCTAACATGTGGCCATTCATGTGTGGACCACATATCCCTTCGTGTACTTCTTGCATGATTCTGGTAGCTTCAGCCGCATCCACACACCTTAATAGGATCGAATCATACGATCTTTTGTACAGCTTTTCACCACTAACAAAGAATTTTGAAGCCATTTTCATTATGTACTTCCTGTCAGCCGGGGTGCTTCCCTCAGGAAATTCTTGTTTCTGGATGTAACTCATGATATCGTAATACCATGGCTTTTCATCAGGTTCTCCGGTCACAACCATACAGTAGGCCGGTTTTGTCAGGACTTCAATCTTCAAGGGTTCTACCTCTAACCCATCAATCACTTGCAACATGGATGATAACGTAGCTAGCGCATCAGCAAACTGATTATGAGACCTCGATAAGTACTCAAAAGAGATATTGTCGAATTCCTCTATGATTTCTTCGAGATATTCATGGTACGGCACTAGTTTGGTGTCTCTCGTCTTCCACTCTCCCACAGTTTGAAGAATAATCAGAGCAGAATCACCAAACACTTTCAACTTGGTTATCCCCATTTCCATTGCGGCTTGGAGTCCGAGGATGCAAGCTTCGTACTCGGCTATGTTGTTGGTACAGGGGAACACCAACTTTGCTACTACTGGATAATGTTGCCCATCTGGGGATATTAAAACTGCCCCAGTGCCGGAACCGGCCAAGTTTACAGCTCCATCGAAAAACATGGTCCATGTATCTTCCTTTATTACCAAAATGCGATCTTCTGGAGAACATCTATCATCATCAAGGACTCCAGGATTTTCAGCTAACACATCAGCAATTACTCGACCTTTAACTGACTTCTGTGGCTTCATCTGGATATCAAACTCTGAAATTAAAATCTGCCACTTGGCTAACTTCCCTACCAAAGCTGGCTGATCGAGTAAATACTTAATGGGATCGTTCTCAGTTACAAGCAAAGTCTGGTGATGCAGTGTATATTGTCGCAGCCTATGGAGCACCCATACTAGCGCAGCGCAAGTCTTCTCGGCTTCAGAATAATTCAACTCCGAGACGGTGAACTTCTTGCTTAGGTAATAAATGGCTCGCTCTTTTCCATCTTCAGGACTTTTCTGGGCTAGCATCGCACCTAAAGACTCACTATAAATCGTGAGGTAAAGGATCAAAGGCTGGCCCGGCATTGGTGGGACTAGCACTGGTGGTTCCATCAGGTACCGTTTTAATTCATTAAACGCTTCCCGACAATCATCGTCCCATTCCACTTGAGCATTCTTCCTTAGGAGTTTGAAGAATGGCTTAGCAGTTGCGGAGAGCTGAGAAATAAAACGGGCTATGTAGTTCAATCTACCCAGGAGGCTCCGAACTTCTTTTACGGTCGACGGGGGTTGCAACTCACATATAGCCTTCACCTTGGAGGGGTCAATTTCAATGCCTTTACTGCTTACTATGAACCCAAGTAATTTACCCGAGGTTGCTCCGAATACGCACTTTGCTGGATTGAGACGGAGCTTAAACTCACGGAGCCTCTCGAATAATTTCTTCAAAGTATCGACGTGACTCTTCCTAGGTTGAGACTTGGCGATCATGTCATCGACATAAACCTCAATCTCCTTATGCATCATATCATGGAAGAGCGTCACCATTGCCCGTTGATATGTTGCCCCGGCATTTTTAAGGCCGAAAGGCATGACCTTATAGTGGAATGTCCCCCAAGGAGTGATGAACGCCGTTTTCTCCTTATCATCGTCCTTCATTTTTATCTGATTATAACCTGAAAAACCATCCATGAAGGAAAACAGCTCGAACCCTGCAGTACTGTCCACCAAAACGTCTATATGTGGCAATGGGAAATCGTCTTTAGGACTGGCCTTGTTTAGATCGCGATAGTCGATGCAAACCCGAACTCGACCATCCTTCTTCATGACTGGTACAATATTAGCCACCCAGCTGGGGTATTGGGTGACTTCGATGAATCCCACTTTCAAGAGCTTCATGACCTCCTCCTCTATTTTCTTCGAAAGCTCAGGTTTGGTTCTTCGCAGCTTCTGTTTCTTGGGTGGCATGTCCGGATTAGTAGGTAGACTATGCTCCACGATGGAAGGGTCTAAACCCGGCATATCGTCATATGACCAGGCAAAGATATCCCGGTAATCCTTCAGCAGTTGGACCAGGCGTTTAGCTTCACCTTTGGGAAGGGTAGCTCCTATCTTCACCTCTTTGGGTTCTCCGGAATCACTCAAGTTGACCGTGATAGTTTGGTCTACCGTTAGGACTTTAGGTCTTTCATGATGCTCTAGGTCACGCTGGAGGTCCGAGGAATCTTCGAGTTCATTGGTGTCATCGAGATCAGGTTTGGTGTCACATAATTCATCAGATTGGACCGTTTCCATACCCTTACGTGTCACAAGATTGCCCCTGAAACATAAAGTAGGGGGTTCAGTAGGACAAACAGGGCTAAACTGTATATTTTTTATTTCTTTTGATTTTTATTTATTTTGAATTTCTTTTCAAAAAGGTTTTAACACGAGGAAGCATGAAGAAGCCCAGGCCTCAGAATTCTCCTTGGACTATATTTTATTTTATCGGTTGGATATCATCACCGGGCTGGTTTGATGTACCTCAACATGCCCTCAAAACAAAAATAACTTGTAATTTCATTGATCATCACCAAATGAATTACATTTATTGGAATGGAAATTGCAATAATCAAATCCTAGAAATGAAAAGTGCTAAAAAGTAGCTCCCGAGACGGGGCGAGTCCTAAAAAGCAGTAAAAATTCCCGCGTAGGGGAGTGTGCGAAAAAGGTAAATGTGTTACTCTTGCGGGCCAATGCCCATTCCCTCCAACGGTCCTTTCTCGATAGCTCCAATGAAGAAATCATCGAACAGGGCAGTGATTCCCTCCATTGCATCATCAGGATCCTCTGTCATTAGAGGCGTTGGATCATCCATACCTCCCCATCCATCCGGGACAATGTCACGGGGGTCGACATAGAAGCTCGGGGGTGCTGAGTATTTCACATAATAATCGAACTTGCCGCTTGGTTGCCCCAAAGTGTCGATCACCTCTTTCTCTTCATGCATCATTCTCGCAGGGCCCGGGAATGTGGTGCGGATGTGTGGAAGCAACCTACCACGCCCACGTTCTTTGCCATTCGGCTCTTCTTTGGATCGCGATCTGTCCTGTCCATTTCCTCGACCTCGACCTCGACCACGTCCATGTCCACGTCCACGTCCCCCATCATTTGACTCGCTTGACCCCAGGTATCCCAATCCAGTAATGCGGGGCCTCTGAGAAACTTCCACCGGTTGGCGGATACCTTGACCATCCCTACCAAGGCCTTCACCCGGAGTAAAGCCATGAGAGACCATTACCTTTCCAATCATGACTGCAGCATTTGACACCTCAGGAATAGGCGGTGATGATCCTCTAGACGCATGTATGGTTGATACGAGCTCGAGCGACTGATAGTTCGATTCTATTTTGCAATCAGGCTCAACATAGGGGATAGCCGTTGCGTGGTAAATTGGGTGCTCTTCTTCACCGTGAACCGTGACTAACTTTCTCTCCACAACGAACTTCACCATCTGATGTAGACTGGATGGCACAGCTCCGGCAGTATGAATCCATGGACGACCCAACAGAAAATTGAATGCAGTAGGAATGTCCATAACTTGAAATAGGACATTGAACATCGTTGGTCCTATCTGTATGTCAAGGTGGATTTCTCCCATCACCTCTTTCTTCGTTCCGTCAAAGGCTCGTACGGAGGTTTTTGCAGAATTTATCCTAGAAGGATCTACCTTAAGGCGGTGCAAAGTTGCCAAAGGACAGATGTTCAGGGCTGATTCGTTGTCAATGAGTACCCGGGCTACATGTGAAGCCTTGTATTTGACGGAAATATAAAGTGCTTTGGTATGCCCCCTCCCTTCTAGAGGGAACTCTTCATCTGAAAAGGCTATGAGGTCCTTGAGGAGTATAGAACCCACAAATTCCTCTAATTTGTCATGATCGATCGTTTCTGGCACGTGGACTTCACTTAATACCTTCATTAAGGCCTTCTGATGTTTGACAGATGTCTGGAGTAGTTCAAGCAGAGAGATTTGTGCGGGCAGCTTGCGTAATTGTTCAACTATGTTGTATTCACTAGCCTTAATCACAGCTAGAAATTCCTTGGTTTCTTCATCAGTAACAGGTTTTGCAGGTTGAGCATTAGCTTGGCCGTAAGAACGCCCAGATCTGGTAACTAAGTCGACATCGAGACTGTAGGACTAAGGAACCGCCTTGTTATCACTATACTCATACGGTTGAGGTATCTCGATCACTATCCCTTCATCAGTTGTAGGCGTGCTTACAATGATCTCCTCATTATCGGACGCGTCTTCAAGCGGAGGCATGTCTTCAAGCAGAAGGTCGCCCTCGTCGCTCCCGGTGTTCAACGAAGCAAACTCCTCCTCCCAATTAATAACCACTTCAGAGATAGTAGAAATGATGCCAGTGTGGTCAGCATAAATGATCATCCCAGCTTCTACCATCCTTGAGATTCTTTCTCTCATGATGGTAAGGGGAAGGTCTTCATTACTCGGGTAACAACCGGCTTTCACTAACTCATCGTAGACGTCAGTAGTATACACCTTAACATTCTTGATTCGACCAGCGTCGAAGCCGAATATGGCATTCACATTGCCTGCGTGATCAGGGAGTGGGTTGCTCTGAACATTCGGTTTAGCAGGTTGAAATGAGAAAGCCTTCGTGTCTAGGAGGTTTTGGACTCGGTGCTTGAGGGCATAGCAATCGTCGGTTGAGTGTCCCAGCTCACCCATGTGATAATCACATTTCTTTGAAGGGTCGAAGTTATAGAACCGCTCAGGATTGGGCCGCTTCGGCTCAGTAGTAAGCAAGCCTTTCTTTTGGAGCACTGTCAGTACTTGAGACAACGATCCGGGGAGGGGGGTGAATTGCCTCCTGTTGTTCCTCCTCTGGAAAGGTTGACGACCCGAGTTTTGTTGCTGAGCTTCTACTACTTGGATTGCTGGGGCGGAGTTAGCATTCCGCCGGCTCGGCTGGTTATAAGCCATATTCACTTCAGCTGCCGGTTCTTTCTCCTTTCTCGCACCAAATCTTCTGGTCGAGGAGGACGGTTCGACAAACCATCCATCTTTCAGCCCTATTTCGATTTGTTCGCCCATGGGGATGAGCTGGTTGAAGTTGTCAACCGGAATGGCAACCATCCGATTACGGTATTCGAACGGGAGAGTTTTCACGAACATCCTCTTTAACTCACTGTCTATGGGTTCTGGGACAACCTGAGCAGCTAAATTCCTCCATCTGATAGCATAGTCTTTGAAAGACTCAGTCTTTTTCATCTGAGCACATTCGAGATCATCACGGGTAGGAATGATGTCCGTTATGAATCTGTACTGCTTCAAGAATGCTTCACTGGCTTCTTTCCAAGTTTTGAGGCCATTTATCTTCTTCATGAGATACCAGCTCAAAGCAGGACCCGTCAAACTTGCTTGAAAGGCGTGGATCATCAGGAGTTCGTTATCAACGTACGAAGTCATTTGTACGTGATAGAGCTGTAAGTGGGCTTTTGGACATGTAGTGCCATTGTACTTGTCGAAATCCGGCATTTTGAACTTCTTTGGGATTTTGATTTGTGAGTACAGGGACAGATCGATCGAAGGTGAATCCTGCGAACCTTCCAGCTGCTTCACTCTTTCTTCAAGTTTATTGACCCGTTCATCAGGTTTGTCCTTGTTGACGATGATCTGGACGGGGTCATCTTCTAAATCAGGAATATCGTCATCTCCGTCAACATCGACACTTTTTCTGATTTTCTGCTTCGGGACTGACGCTTCGAGGGGTGCCGAAACAGGAACCAACCGGAGAGCTTTGATCTCAGCGGACATTTGTTGCATTGCGATGACAAGTTGCTTGATCTGGTCTTCCACACCAACAACACGCTCTTGCAAGTCGGTTTGATCGGCCATTCTGGCTCTCGACCGTGTACGAATGGGCGATCGTGATCGGTCCGTAGCTACCTAATTTTGGAACGAAACAGGCATACATGAGTGTTAAGCAAAATCATACGCCAATCCATGACATTGGTCTAACCGCTTTGAATTGAAAAGACCCCTTTATTGAAATGGCGAAAATTTTTACATCAATTAATGACTTGAAATTGAACTGAATATAAATACAAATGACTCAATTCCTAAACAAATTTTAAAAACTGAAACTGAAATGAGAAAAGGACTTCGAGCTTTTTATTTAGCTTGATCTATAGACATATGGGAGGCGACTTCCTTCTTCAGTTGCTCATAAGCTCGAGTTATCTTGGATGCCTTTTCTTCAGCTTCTTCGGCCTTCCTTTTGAGGCGATTGTTCTCTGAGCGATTGGCGGACTTGAGAGGCACCTTGGGTATCTTCGGGAGCAAATCCCGCGGGATTCTGTGCCGACGAATGTACTGGGTCGTCGCGAAATAGGACTTCTGCTCTCCCTTTAGTTCTCCTTCGGGCCGAGCTATCTTTAACACACGACACTTCCTCCACATCTTATTGAGCTGAGCTACGGTCGCTTCGTGGTCTTTATCGTCATCGGCGAAGTCAACTTGGAGGAGTTCCGGTTGTAGCGCTGGAGGGAGCCCTTGGAGAATCTGATACTGACGAGACACTCTGGCGGGGTAGTATTCAATTGCGCCAGTGAAACCCAATAGTGGAACCGGCCCAATACCGTTACACGTAAGCCGAGCTTCCTCAACTTTGAACCAATTAGCATGCCATTGGAAACCTTGGGGTCTAGCGTTTTTCATGAAAATGATCCATTCAGAGTAATGATAATCGGGTGCATCCCCTTGTTTTTCTTTATACCTCAAGACGGGATGGCTAGAATCACTAAGCTCGGATATCGTGAGTAAATCGCCGCACCCTTTTATGTGAGACAAAAACCAGATTTGCAAAAGTTCGAGGGAGGCATGAAAAGTTTTGTCAACATGTTGCTTAAATTTAGTGAGGGAAATGAAAGTCTCGGCTAAAATGATGTTGATAAAATTCTTTTCAAGACAGACCTGTTGGACCAACCATGCGATTGAAGGATTACATGCATTCTTACAGTAAGGAAAAATCACGAACCCGAAAAACGCTAGCAAAAAGATTCTGCCTTTATGAAAAGATGTGGCTTTTTCAAAACACTGACTCAGGAATGAAAATGGACATGTGCCACGATTTGCTTTTAAAACTTTTCCCAATTCATCTTTTCCGACATTCAAAAATTCAGCCATCATTAAAGTGGAATCAATTCCTAAAGGTGGTGTGACTAACTCCGACTCCAATGGTTTTCCAATGAGCACGCTATATTCTTCCAACGTCGGGGTGAGCTCGTGCTTACCGAATATAAAGGTAGAGGTCTCGGGACACCAGAAGTGTGCTAATGCTCGAACGAGGCCGGTACGGACTTTGACCTCCAGTAGGGGGAGCAACCTCCCGATGTGGCCCTCAACTAGCTTGCGGTTGGTCGGACTGAGTAGATTCCACCAGGCACGGAGCTCGTCCTTAGGAGCATCAAGAATCCGGATGTCTGCCCCTCCCATAGTGTATAGATCAAGACTCGCGACCGACCTAATGTCATGGACCGACCAAAGAAAAAGACGAAACATAAATAAATTGCGAGATAAAGGTTCAGAAATCTTACTTCACCCGGTAGAATGATGGCAATCACATAGACATGCGCATGAAACGTGAGGTTCGATTTCTACCTAGACTCCGGCTTGCAAAATGGAGACATGAGGATTACCGAGCTAAACCAGTCATGGTGGTGGTTAGGCTGGGATTCCCCTGACTCCGGCTTAGTCAAAGAGCCGACCCGGGTTGCAAAGGGTGCAACCGTGGTAGGTATTCAATGACACCATGAAAGAACTTTCGGGACCAAGAAAGGCGACCCATACCACACGGGTGTGGTCGGGGTGTCCGTTTTCTCAGTACCATCCTAAACCTGTGCCGCCCAGGTCCGGCAGCGGGTAGTGTGTGCGGTGTAGTGTAAATGCAAAGCATGCACAACAAGTTATATCATACAGCGCTTCGTGCATAAAATAAACCATTCATTCAAACACCTCCCTGCAAAACAAGAGTTAACAATCACGCCTCCCCTTATACCTCCCATTCTGCAAAAACATTTAACACCTAAAATGTTAGGGACGTACCTGGGATCCTCGCTGCCAAGCAAAAAAAAATTTTTTAAAAGAAAAATTGGCCTAAGTCCACTAAGAGTTTTAACTCAAGTCCCCAGCGGAGTCGCCAAGCTGTCGCGACCTAAAAATTTTCCTCTTAGGCTAATGGATTATTAGGACTAAACCTAACTCGAGCCCTCCCAAGCCCTACCAATTCGCAACTTAGGGTTTAAGTTTTTAACATGCAAATGTTTTCATACTCGGAGTCGCCACTAATCTGTTTGTGGTAGGTCGATTAGAAACCTAAATAAAACATAGGGAGATATGTTTTATTCCTACGAACCAGAGATTCTAAGCCCGGGGACTTGATTACGCTAGATCTAGTCTAACGCCCTTTCGGTACCTTTTCTTTTCAAAAATGTTTTGGCAAGCAATTTGGATCCATTTTAACTTAGTTACTAACATGTGAGGTGTTCATGCGGGTGCGCAAACCACCAATTTAACACCCAAGAAAGCATTGAATAAATTGCAAGTTTGGAAGAATTACTTACCTCGAAGCAACGTAAGCATCTGCATTGTTAGCTAGAAAATCACATCAACAACCTAATATGATTTCTAATTAACAAGCAGTTCACTCAATATTTTTGGATTTTCGCTTATTTAAATGAAAGCTAACCTATATGCAATGACGTGCAAAAATGACATGCAAGTAATGCAACCTAGTATGCAAACTATATGTCATGCGACGGCGTGACCTAATTCTGATGACGGGCAAATGATTTATTTTTGGTATTTTCTGGTGAAATTCGGAATAAAAATATGCCTAAATTAACATGCAACCTATGATAACTTAACATATCCTAACATGACTTATTTTTGAGGTTTTTGTTAAAATTCGAAATAATAAATTACTTAAATTAAGAATGCAATCTATCCTAATCTACCATAAAACAATTCATTCTTTTTGTGGTTTTCATGAAAATTCGGAATAAAAAAATAACCTAAATAATCTATTAAGATTAGAATATTACTTAATTTAAACTAGGAAATAGATTATCTCAAGTCCTAATTTAAATTAAATAATTACTCTATCGTCTAGATATATTTAGGATTCCTAAACATGCAAAACTCAAATTTAAATCCTAACTGATATTTTTTGAATTTTCTTTTTATCTGAAAAGGAAAAATAATCTAAACAGAAATAGCATCCATATTTAAAACAACCACGCGATCCACAAGATTCGTTTCAAACTCAGATTAGGCACAAAAATCGAACTATCAGTCATATCTATAGGGTTACAGATATTGACGGAAAGCCGATCGTTCAAGTTTGGAAAGCAGATAAAAATCATTATCGTACCCGAGTGATTATGGATAGGATAATGATTTTCCGTATCGCCACGTATCGTACCTTAGGGATAAGGTCGGATAGTTGTCCAGATACGTTGCTGAATTAGGAAAGTTTCCTAACTTTGAATATTTTCGAATATTGCGAACAAGGCAGATATTGTCCTAAGATATCTAGCAATCCACACAATATTCACAGAATATTCAAACATCCAAACTTTAAGAAACCAAATATTCTGAAAATATCGGATAATGTTCAATTACCTAATTTGCAGATAATTTCCAAATTCGAACTTGCGGATCAGGATGAACGACGAACAGCGAATCGGCAGCGCAGTGTCGGGAACGGCGGCGACGGTGGCGCACGTCGGGGGAAACTGCAGCAGCGGCGCCGGCGTACGACGGCTCCGGCGGCAGCAGCACACAGCAACCGAGGGCAGCAGCGGCAGACACGGCATAATGCACGGCAGCAGCGGCGTCGACGGGAAGCAGCTGCGGCAGGCAGTGTGGAGCGGCAGCAGCGGCGTGGAGCGGCAGCAGTAGCAGCAGCACACGGCAGCAGCGGTGTCGGCGGGAAGCAGCGGCAGACACGGCGTCAGCGCGGGAAGCAGCGGCAGGCGCGGCGTCGGTGTGAGGCAACAGCGGCAGCGTCGTGGGAAGCGGCGGCAGCAGCGAGCGCGGCGACAGCGACAAGCAGCAGCGACGGCGACGGCGTGAGGAGGAAGCAGCAACAGCAACGTCACACGGCAGCAACAGCGCCGGCGGGAGGAGCAGCGGCAGCGTCGTAGGAAGCGGCGGCAGCAGCGACGTCGACGTGAGGCGGCAGCGGCAAGCAGCAGCGACGGCGACGGCGTGAGGAGGAAGCAGCAACGGCGACGTCGCACGGCAGCAGCAGCGTCGGCGTGAGGCGGCAGCGGCAGGCGCGGCGGTGGCAGGCGCGGCGGCGGCGGTGCAACAGCGGGGCACGGCGTGCGGCGGCGCGAAGGGCGCGGTTCTGGCCGTGTCGGGGGTGCTCCGGCCGGTCTCCTTCTCTCTCTCTCTTTCTCACTCTCACACTCTGAAAATTCTGATCTGAAATTTGTGTGTGTCCCCCCTAAAACCCTGACCTAATAATGTATATATAGTATTAATCTAGGTCAATTAAATGGGCTTTCTAGTTCTAATGGGCTTAGGCTTGGGCTTTAATTTAAATGGGCTGAATTAATTAATGATAATGGGCTGAATTAATTAATGAGAATGGGCTTAATTAATTAATGAGAATGGGCTGAATTAAGTTCAAATTAAAACGACCGAGCCCGTTTGACTTGTAATTCCCGGCCCTTGCATTCCAAGTGAGCCGAGTCCCATTCGATGAAATTTAAGCTCGTTCGTCACTGCCAGTCCGATGCAAAGTGCAATTAATCTAAAATGAATTTAAACTATATGTTATGCAATTTAAATATTTTTGTTTAGGGGTTAAAAATTTAATCCCTAATTTTCTATGCAAATTACACTAAGTGATGTGCCAAAATTTAGGTGTCAACAAGGTCTCAGTCTTTTTCTTCTCAGTGCGAATCAAATCCTCACGTGACGGGGCCACGTCAATATTGAATTTGTTTTGACGAATGAAAGCATCAGACAAATCCTCCCATGTCTTGAGCGAATGAATCTTTTTCAAAACGAACCATTGTAAGGGGGGTCTGATTAAGCTATCTTGGAAAGTGTGGATCATGAGTGGCACATTATCAGCATACGGCGCCATCCTCGCTGTGTAGTATTGTAAATGGACCTTAGGACAGGAAAGGCCATCGAACTTATTAAACTCAGGCACCTTGAACTTCTTAGGGACTTGAACCTTGACAATGTGAGCAAGACCTCATGAGAATTGATCATCAAAGCCTTGCATTTGACGGAATTTTTCTTCAAGCTTATCAATACGCTTAGCCTCATCACTCTTTGGTGGCTTAGAAGATGCATCGCCCCCATTTGTAATGATCGGACGAGCTTTGTCAGTTAAAGTTGCACCATTCTCGATCGAGGAAGTGCCAATGGCAACAGTTTTTCCCTTATCTTTTGACTCAACAGGAGGAGAGTTATCGGGCAGTACAATCTGTACACTCGGTTGAGCTGGTGCAGACGGTGTGGAAATGCTTGTCTGTAGAGAAGCAACTTGTTTGGTGAGATTCTCGAGCACATTCAGGACTTGCTTCATCTCGGTTTCAAGGACAGCAACACGAGCCTGCTCATTTTGGTCAGTCATTCTTGCTCTTGAGCGAGTACGGATTGGGGAACGTTGACGGTCCGTAATAACCTAATGTAAAGGAAATGAACCAAATAAGCACATGGTCAAGACAAGGTTGGTCCATGACACGCTTTCTAGTCTTTTTCATTCTTCGTTTATTCATAAAAATACTCGTACATGAACGAGACTTTATGGAAAAGTGCTCTAAGTAAAGAAATATAAATAACACTCTAGACACAACCTAGGAAATAGACGCATCGAGATCCCTAATCATAAAACTAGGAAAAGCAAAAATTAAGACTCGCTAGAAACTATAAACTAAAAACAAATTCTCTAAATCCTTTTTTTGGTAAAAGAGACGACGGCAAACTTCTTAAGAAAATAATTACCTATGACACATCTAGGAAAATAAAGACATAGATTGAGAATAAATTCTCTAAAAAAGCTTTCTTTCTTTCTTTTTTTATTTTCAAAGTACTCAATGATTATTACTTTTAAATTAAAAACCCACCTAGACCTATCATGGACCGACCCGAAAAATGCAATCACTAAATAAATTGCAAAAATGAGAGTTCAGAAAACTTACTTTACCCGGTAGGACCATGGTAATCACATAGACATGCGCATGAAATATGAGGTTCGATTTCTATCTAGACTCTGGCTCGCAAAGTGGAGACGCGAGGATTACCGGGCTGAACCAGTCATGGTTGTGGTTAGGCCGGGGTTCCCCTGACTCCGGCTTAGTCAAGGAGCCGACCCGAGTTGCAAAGGGTGCAACCGTGGTGGGAACTCAATGACACTGTGAAAGAACTTTCGGGACCAAGGAGGGCGACCCATGCCACGTGGGTGTGGTTGGGGTATCCGCTGTCTCAGTACCATCCTAAACCTGTGCCGCCCGGGTCCGGCAGCGGGTAGTGTGTGCGGTGTAGTGTAAATGCAAGGCATACACAGCAGGTTATATCATACAGCGCTTCGTGCATAAAATAAACCATTCATCCAAACACCTCTCTGCAAAACAATGGTTAACAATCACGCCTCCCCTTATACCTCCCATTCTGCAAAAACATTTAACACCTAAAATGTTAGGGACGTACCTGAGATCCTCGCTGCCAAGCAAAAAATATTTTTGAAAAGAAAAACTGGCCTAAGTCCACTAAGAGTTTTAACTCAAGTCCCCAGCGGAGTCGCCAAGCTGTCGCGACCTAAAATTCTCTCAGGCTAATGGATTATTAAGACTAAGCTTAACTCGGGCCCTCCCAAGCCCTACCAATTCACAACTTAGGGTTTAAGTTTTTAACATGCAAAAGTTTTCATGCTTGGAGTCGCCACTAATCTATTTGTGGTAGGTCGATTAGAAACCTAAATAAAACATAGGGAGATATGTTTTATTCCTACGAACCAGAGATTCTAAGCTCGGGAACTTGGTTACGCTAGATCTAGTCTAACGCCCTTTCGGTACCTTTTCTTTTCAAAAAAAATATTTATACATGCAATCTGGATCCATTTTAACTTAGTCACTAGCATGTGAGGTGATCATGCGGGTGCGCAAACCACCAAAGTAACACCCAATAACCAAAACATTAAATAAATTACAAGATTGGGAGAATTACTTACCTCGAAGCAACATAAGCATTTGCATGATTAGCTAGAAAATCACATCAATAATCCTAATATGATTTCTAATTAACAAGCAGTTCACTCAATATTTTTTAGGATTTTCACTTATTTCAATGAAAGCTAACCTATATGTAATGACGTGCAAAAATTAACATGCGATTAATGCAGCCTATCATGCAAACTATATGTCATGCGACGACGTGACCTAATTCTAATGACGGACAAATAATTTATTTTTTGGTATTTTCAAATGAAATTCGGAATTAAAAATTACTCAAATTAACATGCAATCTATCCTAGAGAAAATGATTTGACCTATCCTAAAGTGATTCTTTTTTTTTTGGGATTTTTATTAAAATTCGAAATTGTTAAATATCCTAAATAATCCACAAAGATTAAAACAATTTCGAATTTAAACTGGGAAATATGCTACCATAAATCCCAATTTAAATCAAATAATTATCTTATTCTTTTGGATATATTTAAGATTCCCTAAGTATGCAAAATTTCTAATTTAAATCCTAACTAACATATTTTTTTATTTTCTTTATTTAAAAGGAAAACAATTAGACAAAGATAACAACCACGATCAAACAATCCACGTAATCCATAAAATTCTTCTTATCATATTCAAATTAGGCAAAGAAATCAAACTAACAGTCATATCTATAGGGTTATAGATATCGACAGAAAGTTGATTTTCTAAATTTGGAAAGCAAATAAAATTTGTTATCGTACCCAAGTGATTATGGGTAAGATAATGATTTTCCGTATCGTCGCGTATCATACCTTAGGGATAAGGTCGGATAGTCATCCAGATACGTTGCCAAATTAGGAATAATTCCTAATTTTGAGTGTTTTAGAATATTGCGGATAGAACAAACAATATCCCTAAGATCTAGCAATCCACCAAATATTCACTGAATATTTAAAACACCTAAACTAGGAGTTTAAAATATTCTAAAACAACGTTAGATATCAATCGTACCTAATTTGGCGGATATTTCCAAATTTGAATCGCCGGGATTGCGGATCGAGACCGGGTGGAGCAGACGGCAGGCGGGTGGCTGACGGCAAGTGAGGCCATAGGACTCACGACTGATTGGAGAGCTCGCGAAGCGACCTCAAACGAGCTCTAGGAGACTGGACTAGTACTCTCGGTGTGCAGCTGCTCGTCGTGAGGGGACTCGTAGCGATGCTCACAGCTCTCGAAGAGAAGTCTCGGATCTTCAAAGCTCAGATCAGTGGGGGTGCAAGAAGAAAGAGGAAAAGAAGAATAATGGAATGCAAATATTGGATATTGATGAAGAATCAACCTCCCCTTTTTTTGTCTTCTTCTCCTCAACAACTTATTTTGGCCCCGTGAAGAAGCTAAGTGAAGTATGGATGACCAGTGCACTCCGTCACGAACGTCTTCTTCCTCGTGTACCGTGGGTGTTGCCGAGGAAGCAACACTAGCCTCCCTCTCTATTTTTTGCGGTGATCGTCGCAGTGGTGGCTCGCGGGATTGGCGACGATGAGGAGTGGTGAAGACGGTGCGGTCGCGAGGCGGTGCGACAGTGGGGCGAGCACGTGCACGAGCAACTCTCTCTCTTACTTTTGTTCTTGCTCACGTGTCTCACTCTTGCTCTTAAGAATTGTCTTCTGGAAATTATGAGAGTCCCCCCTTGATTATGACGCATAACGATATATTTATATGACAATCCTAGGTTAATTGGCCGGGCTTCCTAGTCCTAATGGGCTTTGACTTAGGCTTTATCATTTAATTTTCACTTAATTCCAAATGGGCTAAATTAATTCGGGCTGATTTAAGCTCAAATTAAAACAACCAAAGCCTTTTAGACTTGTGAATTTCAATTCGGCCCCCCAATCCTTGAGTGAGCCGAGTGCTCGAGCTCAATTTACGCGATGAATTTTCAGTTTTCTCGCCACCGCCGGTTCGATACGGAATGCAACTAACCTATATGAACTTAAACTATATGCTATGCAATTTTAATATTTTTGTTTAGGGTTTAAAATTTAATCCCTAATTTTCTATGCAATGAACGACTAATTAGATTGTCAAAATTTAGGTGTCAATAGCCTTATGTGGGACTCTTTTTTAAATTCGTGGCAAAATTCGTTGGAAATTTCCAACGAATTTTGCCACGAATTTTAAATTTCCAGGCAATTATTGCACTATGTATTATTTTCGTTGGAAAATTCGTGGGAAATTTCCCACGAATTTTCCAACGAAATTTTAATATGCCGTATGTGGGAGTCATTTTAAAATTCGTGGCAAAATTTGTTGGAAATTTCCAACGAATTTTGCCACGAATTTAAAAATGACTCCCACATACGGCATATTAAAATTTCGTTGGAAAATTCGTGGGAAACGAATTTTCCAACGAAAATTAAAAATTCCTTATGTGGGACTCTTTTTTAAATTCGTGGCAAAATTCGTTGGAAATTTCCAACGAATTTTGCCACGAATTTGCAATTATGGCACTATGTACTATTTTTGTTGGAAAATTTATGGGAAATTTCCCACGAATTTTCCAACGAATTTCAAATTTCCTGATACAAGCGGTTTTTCTCAATTTCGTGGCAAAATTCATGGGAAATTTCCCACGAATTTTGCCACGAAGATAGAAACTTATCATAATATTCTTCAACCGTTCACCTCGCGTCTACCGATTAATTTTGGCCCAACCAAATCTCTTTCTCGCCGTCCTTGTCCACCTCGCCATCCTCGTCCTCCTCGCCGTCGCCGCCCTCACCGTCCACCTCGCCGTCGCCGCCCTCGCCAGACGCGGTAAGTACTCGAGCTCCATTCTTTGAATAAATTTGTTGTTGCGGCCAAGATTCTTTGGGGGGGGGGGGTCGCGGACGCGATTCCAGGGAGGACGGGGGTCGCGGCAGCGATTTTGGGAAGGGGGCCGTCGCAGCCGCAATTCCGGCGGGGGGGGGGGGTCGCGGCCGCGATCCGGGGGGTCGTGGCCGCAATTCCGGCGGGGGGGGGGGGGGGGTTCGCGGCCGCGATTCCCGCGGGGGTTCGCGGCCGCGATTCCCGCGGGGGGTTCGCGGCCGCGATTCCATCGGGGGGGGTCAACGACGCGATTCCGACAGGGGGTCGTTTTGATATTTGTTGTAATTCGTTTTGCACATTTAATATGCTTCCTTATATTTTTAGTGGAATCTGATGTGGTCAAAATTTCACTAGGTTCTTCCGACGAGAGCTAGAGATTGCTATTTATCATAGGCGATAGTCTGTTTGTTTCATTTTCTCAAGTTTATTTCTTGCTCTCTGAAACAAAATGGTAAGCAGCCCTAATACATGTTCATATTTTTGAATATATTTGTCTAACCTTTTTACTTGTCAGCATAAACGTGGAGGTCACATGCATGGTACGGTTTCACAAAGAAGACCAGTCCCTTCCGCTTCCTCGGCCTCGTCCCAGTCCCTCTCCTCTTCTCTTGCCCTTTCATCCAACCCTCAACCACCACATGTTCGTGGACAACACGGACACATTGGCCCATCCTCCGACCCTCAACAGCATATTAGGGGAGAACTTGGGGACATGCGAACTGAATTTACTTCAGTTCCATCTCCTTCGGTTCCACATTCTTCTTCAGTGCAACACTCGAATGATGAAGAAGATAACCGATTCATTATATGCCCATGTGGAGATTCGTAAGTGCTTCATTTTTTTACGTATATGTAAATTATGGATGTAAACAAAATTGTTCATGTTGCGAATTTTCCGTATGCTTCGTTGTCTTATTGTCTATATTGTTATAACATGTTTTCAGATTCACGGATTTTACGTATGTTGTGAGGGAACTTAATAAAATAGTCAATAACTGTTGGATTGGGCAGTTTACTACTTTCAGTAGCGCTCCTAAAGAAGTAAAGACTTTGTGGTGGAATGAGTTTAAGGTTAGTGTTATCCTTCTATTTTCTTACATACTAAGATCGGTGTAGCATACTGATGGTCAATAATGAATTTTGTCACGAATTGTCTGGTGCATTATAATGGATATGTCACCTGTAACCCTCATAATAACTTTCAGTTGCTTTTTTATTGATTGTAGCGTAAGTTCACGTGGGATGAAATGGAAGAGGATGAGGCTAAAAGAATTTTTAAGAAGAAAGTAGGTGATCACATGCGATATGTGATAAATAGAGCAAAGAAAACAAAAAAAAGCCGGATTTTATTACAGCTGACAATTGGATGGAAATTACGAGAACTTGGGAAAATGAAAAGCATAAGCAAAGGTGTGAACAAAACAAGAAGAATCGAGCTTCTAGTTCTAATGACGGGTCTGCGTCTGCCACATATGCTAGAGGCTCTATCAGCATCGGCGAGCATAAAAGAAGAATGGTAATTCTGTTTAAACTTGTTAATTCATTTAATTCTATGATTACTCATTTAATTTTAATTTTTGTAGGCAGATGAATTGGGGACGGAACCCACATTTACAGCTACATTTGAACGCACATTTCAGAAAAAAGGATAAGACATGAACTGGCGCTCGAGCAAAATCTATTAAGGCATGTAAGGTTATAATTTGGACTTTATGGAAACTAGAATGAAAATCATGAATGTTTTTAATATTTATGGTAATATATATATATATATATATATATATATATGAATTTATATTATTTCCATATATATTGTTAATATAGGAAAAATATGATGAACTTTTAATGAGCACTGCTAGTGGTGATGGTGGTGGTGATGATGGTGGTGGTGGTGATGGTGTTGCTGTGTCTGAGCCATCGGTTGATAGTATGACATTATGATTGGAGGCAGCGGGTAGGATGAAAAGAGGAAAAATATTTGGGATGGGATCCTTGTCAAGGATGTACAAAACGAAGGCTGCTGCGTCTTCATCCTCCAATGCGGCTATTTCAAGGAGGACACGCCATGAGGAAGAAATGACCTAAGAATTGAATCAACTGAAACGATTGCTTGTACAGAAGGACGAAGAAATGAAGCATTTACTTGGACAGAAGGACGAAGAAACGAGAGTGATGCAACAACAAATTCAACTTATCATGCGACACCTCGACATCGATCGCAATGAGGTTCCTCCTGTATCTCCTATTAATGTAATAGGTGGTAGGCATAATGATGAGCCACACAATGATGCGGCGATTGGTGGTGATGATGATGATGATAATACTGATGATTTTATTGTCAGTCCTTCCTAGTTCATTCTCTTCGGGGCCGACCAATCGTTGTCATCGTCCCCTCGCGGCGAGCTGCCCTGTTAGTTCGAGGACAAGCTTCAGGTGACGTCCTCGTCTCTCGGCTTTAGGAGTTAGAATTGTTACATTGCTGCTGGTTTCATATGTTTTCTAATGGATGTGAAAGTTGACTTATATTCAAATGTAAGAACATTGGTCCTTGAACGTTTTTTAAAAATCCTCCTACTTATTTTTTTTATAGCTAGTTCCATGTCCATGCATAAATACTATTTTTTATATTATGGACAAATTCGATATCTTTATTTATGTATCCATATTTCATCAGGTGTCGATAAAGGTGACTGTTCCTCATGTCCTGCCAAGTACCAAAGCTGCCAACGTTTTATGGTTGTCCCGCATCCTTTCAATGTTTTGCATGTATTATATGACGTTCATTAGTGCTTAGCTACCTCTATGTACTATGAGATTGAATATCGAATACCATCACGTGAGATTTTGCAACTTATACATTGTAGAAATTAATATTGTTGCTAATTAGATTTAAAATCGGAATTGTCCCTAAACAAAATTCGTCGCAAACTTAGCGACGAATTTTGTCACGAATAGATTTCGTCGTAATTTAGCGATCCCACGAATAGATTGTCACAATTGAAATTTTTGGTCGGAAAAATTAGCGATTTTCCACGATTTTTGTAACGAATAATTAGTGACAAATTTTGCAACGAAATTTCCCACGAATTTGTTTTCGTCGCAATTTACCAACGAAAATTGAAATTTTTTTGCGGCAAAATTCGTGATTTCCCACGATATTTGCAACGAATATTTTGCGCCAAATTTTCCAACGAATTTTGCAACTAATTTGGTCACGAATTTTGCAATGAATAATTAGCAACGAATTAATTTTCGTCGCAAATTACCAACGAAAATTCAAATTTTCGTCGCAAAATTTTGCAAAAAAATACCGGATTTTTCAAATTCGTGGGAAATTTCCCATGAATTTTCCAACGAAATTCAGCTTTTTTCAATTTCGTTGGAAAATTCGTGGGAAATTTCCCACGAATTTTCTCACGAATTTGAAAAAATCCGAAAATTTGAATTTCGTTGGAAAATTCGTGGGAAATTTCCCATGAATTTTCCAATGAATAGTTTGCGACAAATTTTCCAACGAATTTTCCATAGCCACGAAATTTGCAACGAATAATTAGCCACGAATTAATTCTCGTCGCAAATTACCAATGAATATTCAAATTTTCGTCGCAAAAATTTACGGAAAAAATTTCCGACGAATTTTTTTTGTTCGTGGCAAAATACCGTGTTTTTCAATTTCTTGGCAAAATTCGTGGGAAATTTCCCACAAATTTTGCCACGAAATTGAAAAAAGCCGCCTATGCCGAAAATTTGAATTTCGTTGCAAAATTCGTGGGAAATTTCCCACGATATTTGCAATGAATATTTTGCGACAAATTTTGCAACTAATTTAGCCACGAAATTTGCAACGAATAATTAGCCACGAATTAATTTTCGTCGCAAATTACCAACGAATATTCAAATTTTCGTCGCAAAAATTTACGGATTTTTCCGACGAATTTTTTTGTTTGTGGCAAAATACCATGTTTTTCAATTTCATGGCAAAATTCATGGGAAATTTCCCACGAATTTTGCCACGAAATTGAAAAAGGCCACCTATGCCGAAAATTTTAATTTCGTCGCAAAATTCGTGGGAAATTTCCCACGAATTTTGCAATGACCCTATTTTCGTCGGAAATTACCAACGAAAAATGAAAATTTTTTGTCGCAAAAAATTTCCGACGCCGAATTAGCGACGAATTTTTTTTCGTCGCTAATTTCATCGGAATTCGTTTTGCCACAAATTTTACCACGAAAAATTACCGAAGAATTTTGCAACGATTTTGGCAACGAATAATTAGCAACGAATTTTCCAACGAACTTTGCAACGAATTTTCCGACGAAAAAATTTCGTCGCAAATTATCAACGAAAATTTAAATTTTTCGTCGCAAAAATTTGCGACGACGAATTACCAATGAATTTTTGTTCGTCGCTAATTTCGTTGGAAATTCGTTTTCCAATGAATTTTGCAAAATTTTTCGTTGCAAAATTCGTGGCAAAATGGCAGTTTTTTTGTAGTGATTGCTCAATATCATCCAATTGTTAAAAAATCACTTACAATTTGACCCATAATTTCCTATGTCAATTTTAATGATGTTGTTAATACTAAAAAGGTTGCACTTTTTCCGCTCCTAATTTTGCTAAAACACTCTAATAAAGTGTTATGACCATTTCACCCATTGTCGATCCCACCTTTCAACATCTTAATTGTTCCCTTGGTGTTTTTTTTGTTTTCTTATTTTGCAGGTCCCAATTTCCTTTCATTTTCATCATTCTCTTTTTCTCTCGACAATTATCTTTCTCTCTCTTGCAACTCCCACTTCTGCGCATTTTGTAAAGCATGGCCATCCTCTGCGAAGTTGAGGAGGATGCAAAGCATGAGAGTCGGAGAGAGGTAAGGTTGTGAGGCAACCTCCGAGCGGCGATTTCTTGCTGAGGTAGTTATTGTCGCACCTGCATTCGCCTCCAAGATGGCAGCCACATTGCAAGTGCAGGAATCAAATATGTGGGTGAAAAGAAGTCTATTATACAACATAGATGTGCGAGCATAGGGATTGCAACCAATGTGATGTCTAAAAAAACTAAGGCAGATCAGCTACTCACTTTTAATGGTTTGACCCATCTATATGGGATTTAAGGTTAAAAGCATGTCTCGTAAGCAATTCCATGTAAAGTTTGTATGGTGCTGGTCTGAACTGCCTGCATGGAATGATCCTGCATAGAAGACAATAAAGTAGGCCATTTGAAAATTAGGAGAAAAAATGCATGAAAACGAAACAGCATAGATATCCTAGCAATTCATTTTTGTAGAGAAATGTCACCATAATCACCTCCATAAAAGCACATAACTCAATCAGATGATGTTGTCTTGGTCCAATTGGTGGCTGTGCAACATATGGAAGCCCTTTTCTACTCAAAACCAACCCCATATAATATAGAGGAGGGATCCAACCATATTTTGCACCGCCACCAAAAGACTTTACCAACTAATATGCGAAAATGCATTTGGTGTGCCCACTTGTTTTCCACTTTCTCAAGAACCGGAAACAAAAAGGTAAAAAGTTTCAATTAACCTATTGAAATGAGAAGAAAACTAAAATTTCTTTGAAAAAAAACCTTCATCATTTACTTAGACTAAACCATAATTAGACCAATATTATGGAGAGATATCAAAATATGCATCTTGAAATCATTCTACCAAGTAGATTGCACAGAGAAAGAGGACAACGAAAACCAATTCGGGGAAATTTTCTATGAAAGAAAACTCAAAATCCACTCAAAAAATCAAATGCACACCCTATCTTAACTGGGTAAAAGAAATCCGTAAGTTCAATAGTTATAAGTTAATGGGATGATAAACATTTTTTCACTTGGTGAAAGCAAAATAGAATCCCTAGAAGGAGAGAGACTCAGCAATGTCAAAAGGCCTCACTGAAGATCCTCAAAAGCATACACTTTAATAAGATTCAACCCTAAACAAGATTCCCAGACATAAAAAATAGATGAAAGAAGAAAAATAAGAAAAAACCACCTTTAATCTTCATTGACACGAACCCATCACAAGGAAAATCACCACATTACTCAATATTAACCAACACACCAGATTTAATTAATTTATCCAACATTCACCACAAAAAACACAAATACCATATCAAACATAGAAGAAAAGAAAGTAAAAGGAAAGAGAAAGAAGGAAGGATGAAGATAAGGAAAGTGAGACCCGCAAAAAAAAGAAAAAGAAAAAAGGACACTAAGATAATGCAAATGATGCTTAAAGGTGGGACCCCTAATGGGTAAAATGGTCACAACACTTTGTTTGAGAGTGTTTTAGCCAAACTAGAAGTAAAAAAAGCGCGGTCCGTGCTGAAATGGTGGAAGATTATTTAGATATAATACTTGGTATTTAAAAAACAAAACAACCCTGCTTTACTTAAGATATCAAAAGAGTCATGCGCTCTCACTTTGGATTCAAAGTGCAACATAAATTTTGGAAAGGAAATCACTTTGTCAATCGGCTTGCTAATCTTGGAATTGATAAGCTCTTGGATACTAGTTTCTTTTCATTACCTCCTATGGAGTTACTTCATGTTTCATAAGGTGATGAAATAGGGATAGTAGATTTACATGGTTATATTTTTTGTGTTTGGCTTTAGCCTTTTGGCAAATTGAAGTTCAGTATCCTTGTGTGTTTGCATCTCTTTTCGCTTGTGGAGAGAGAGAGAGAGAGAGAGAGAGAGAGAGAGAGAGAGAGAGAGAGAGAGAGAGAGAGAGAGAGAGAGAGAGAGAGCTTAGTGGTTTTGGTGCTGTGAGAGGCTGCCATTAAAGTTGGGGAATAGTTTCCAAAAAATCTTAAAGTTAATGTATGGCAGCTATTTTAGTCTTCATATTTTCAATTTTATCAATTTAGTCCTAAATATTTTGAAGATCCGCCTATATAGTCCTTCATGTCAATTTTGATCAACTATTTTAGTAATTTCTGGCCAACGGTTTTCGGCCGAAATTGATCAGAAGGACTAAATTGGTGAATCGTCAAAAGTTTAAAACTAAATTGGCAAAATTGAAAAGTTTAAAATTGAATTGATAGCTATATAATAAGTTTTGGAACTTTTGGAGAACTTTCCCTTGGAGTTAGCAATTGTTGGGGCACTGGCATTGACATTGAGAGTCTACCCAAAATGATTGGTACTTCTATTGGAAGATTATCCGGAGAAGGTAACTCAACATTGTTTTTCTTAGGAAAAGATCGAGTGGGCATATTATGATGCTCCCACATCTTTAGGCGGCTAATTAATTAACACACTAAACTCGCTCTGCCTAATCATTCGATGTTCCTAGTTGGAGCTATAGACTTAACGTGGAAAATACTCTAAAGAAAAGGGTGGGAAGGATAATGACTGATGATCTTCTATTGAACATTGTTAAGTGCTCAAATTGTGAACACATGAATCTAGATCACAGATGAACTTCACAAAATACTTATTATATCACAAGATTGTGCTGTAATATATATTGAGTGCAGGTAGAAGCTTTCGATGCAATCTCGGAATTGATTATTTGTTGCAACTAATACATTTTACAATCATCCAAGCTAGCATTGACTTTCTGGGTGTATGCTACACTTTGCTTTAAAATAATGCTAGTGATATAAAAGCATTCATGCAGAGAATGCAAGAACATTCCTCATAATACAGATAGCGTTATTTGTCATGAATGTGCCGTGTTCAAATACCCTACAAGAATTCATCACATCATTTTATCACAAAACAATTTTGTAAGTAATATTCTCTTTTAGCTTCACTGGACGCGGGGAAATTAGAGAGCCAATGAAAGCTTTTCAATAGTCTGGAGAGAGAGAGACCCATCAATTATGGTCACACGTTTGCAGGCTTTTTTTGAATTCCCATAATAATGGTCAACTTTTAAGTTGAGATCGTCTTAAAGATATCTGTTTTGTTTCTTTTTACAAAAAGAAAATCTCGTGTTCACGACCTATTGTTATATTACATATTCTCGCTCTATAAATGTGCCAACCTGTTTTCTTCATCTTGACTCTTCATCCATGGAAAGAGTCTCGCTCGGGCCACTATAAAATGCATGAAATGAAACCGCTCCATTGCGAACTCGTGCAACCAAAACTTGCTTTGTTATTTCTCTTCCTCAGTCACTACGTCCAGCCTGCCATTCCCTCCCCAATTCCCACGCCATGGCCTTAACCCTAACCAAGCTCCTTCTCTGCTCATTCCTTGTGTCTTCCACAGTACTCACCACGAAATCCAAACTCCTAACTTCCAAGCGCGAGAAGCTCACTTGCTTCCACGTCTACATGCAGGAAAAAATTTCCGGGAGCAATGCCACTGTCGTAACCGTAGCCCAGGCTTCGACGACCAACCAATCCGCCACATCATTCGGTCTAGTACAGGTTTTCGACGATGCATTGACAATGGGCCCCAAGATGAGCTCGAAGAACTTGGGTAGGGTACAAGGCATGGTGACGTTCGCATCCCAAAGCGAGGTGGCCTTGTCGATGTCCATGAACTTTGTGTTCACAGAGGGGAAGTACAACGGTAGCGGTTTGACCGTTGCGGGGAGGAACATGTTGTCTTTGAAGGTGAGGGAGATGCCTATCGTGGGCGGAACTGGTCTTTTCCGACTGGCCCGAGGTTATGTTCATAGTAGCACTTACTCATCGGATCCGAATAGTGGACTCCTAGTTCTTATGCATGATTTCTCTGTGTACCACTATTGACTTGGTTCAATAACAATAAAAACATAATTAAACTCTTAGCCTGCGTTTGGTCGTATGAATTTTTAGCCATGGTAAAACTAGATAGAATATGATAAGAAATTCAGAGATTTTGCTATATCCTATCTACTGGGAAAATTGTCAAAAAAGTCCTAAACCTATTGTACGGCGGCCAATTCAATCCTAAACCTTTTAAGTTTGCCAATTTTGTCCTAAACCTTTTTAATTCTTGCCAATTCAGTCCTTCCGGCCAATTTTGGCTGGCCGACGCTGACATAGCCGCTAGCCAGCAACCGGCCGTCTGGCCAACGCTGACGTGGCAATTTTTTATTTTTTTTCGATTTTTTAATCTTTTTTTTCTTTTTTTTCTTTTCTTCCTCTGGCCGGTCTGGCGATCGGCGGTTGGCCAGAGGGGAGGGCCGGCGAGGTTGACCTCGCCGGCCTCGCCCAGCAAAGGCGAGACCAACCTCGCAGTCGCCTGGTTCGTGACGGCGAGGTTGAGCCTCTCCCAGATCTGGCGAGGCTTGACCTTGCGACGGCGAGGTCGGCCTCGCCTCCGCTAGGCAAGGCCGACGAGGTTGACCTCGCCAGCCCTACCCTCTGGCCGGCCGCCGATCGCCGGACCGGCCAGAGGAAGAAATCAGAAAAAAAAGATTAAAAATTTGAAAAAAAAAATAAAAAATTGCCGCGTCAGCGTTGGCCGAACGGCCAGTGCCGACCGGCGGCCATGTCAGCATCGGCCGGCCAAAATTGACCGGAAGAACTGAATTGGCAAGAATTAATAAGGTTTAGAACTGAATTGGCAAACTTAAAAGGTTTAGGACTGAATTGGCCGCCGTACAATAGGTTTAGGACTTTTTTGACAATTTTCCCCCTATCCACTATTTGGTGAATTATATTAATAAAGCCAGATATTTTCATATCCTATCGTATCCACTATTTAGTATGAACGGCACATTGATGTAAATGAACCTGAAAATGCATAAACAGAGATAACCACCATCAATCAATTCATATTCATTGTATGATCTATGTTTTAAATAGGTTCAACAATAACAAGAAATGTAAACAGACTCTAACAATATCAACGAGGTAGATCAGCCAGCGAATGACAAATCTAGTAAAAGAGAGAAAACATGATTATTCACTTTTGTAATTCTAAAAAATATAGTGCATTGACTCTCTGACCACATTTTTGAAATTTCAACATGAATCAAGTAAGTGCACCTTATACACCACACAAAATGGATTTGCAAAAAGAAAGAATCAAATTTTGGTGGATATGGTTAATTCCATGATCTTACAAGCAAAATTTCCAATAAATTGATGGGGAGAAGCACTTCTTACTGTACGTCACATTCACAACAAAATTCTTTCAAAGAAATTTAAGATATCTCTGTATGAATTATGGAAAGGAAGGGTATCGAACATTAAAGTTAGGGAATATTTTTCAAAAAATCTTAAAGTTAATGTATGGCAGCTAATTCAGTCTTAATATTTTCGATTTTATAAATTTAGTCCTAAACCTTTTGAAGATTTGTCGATATAGTCCTTCCGGTCAATTTTGATCAAATCATTTTAGCAATTTCTGGCCAATGGTTTTCCAGCCAAAATTGACCAGAAAGACTAAATTGGTGAATCGTCAAAGGTTTAAAACTAAATTGGTAAAATTGAAAAGTTTAAAACTGAATTGATAGCTATACAATAAGTTTAGGACCTTTTGGTGAACTTCCCTCAGAGTTAGCAGTTGTTGGGGCACTGGCATTGACATTGAGAGTCTACCCAAAATGATTGGTACTTCTAGTGGAAGATTATCCGGAGAAGGTAACTCAACATTGTTTTTCTTAGGAAAAGATCAAGTGGGCATATTATGATGCTCTCACATCTTTAGGCGGCTAATTAATTAACACACTAAACTCGCTCTGCCTAATCATTCGATGTTCCTAGTTGGAGTTACAGACTTAACGCGGAAAATACTCTAAAGAAAAGGGTGGGAGGGATAATGACCGATGATCTTCTATTGAACATTGTTAAGTGCTCAAATTGTGGACACATGAATCTAGATCACAGATGAACTTCACAAAATACTTATTATATCACAAGATTGAGCTGTAATATATATTGAGTGCAGGTAGAGGCTTTCGATGCAATCTCGGAATTGATTATTTGTCGCAACTAATACATATTACAATCATCCATGCTAGCATTGACTTTCTGGATGTATGCTACACTTTGCTTTAAAATAATGCTAGTGATATAAAAGCATTCATGCAGAGAATGCAAGAACATTCCTCATAATACATATAGCGTTATTTGTCATGAATGTGCCATGTTCAAATACCCTACAAGAATTCATCACATCATTTTATCACAAAACAATTTTTTAAGTAATATTCTCTCTTAGCTTCACTGGACGAGGGGAAATTAGAGAGCCAATGAAAGCTTTTCAACAGTTGGGTAAGAGAGAGGTCCATCAATTAGGGCTGGATTGGATTGTGCAAGGCTATAGAAAGTTTGGAGAGAAAGAGGGGGGAAAACTCAAAAATTTTTACGGGCCTATGATATGGCAAGTCCGTTTTACCTAATATTTTATCACATGTCATTGCGCTCAAGTATCATTGAAATTGCGACACCTAGGCAGCAAAACTAAAAAAAATTTGAAAAAAAGTCACGATTTAAACCCAAAACAAATTAATATTTTTTGGTCGAAAACAAATTATTTAGTCACAAAAAAGTTCTAGTTGTTGTTGTCCAGCACACATTTTGAGTGACTAAGGATGCGTTTGGTAACATTTTTTTTCTCTCTTGGATTATGAGTCTGGGAGTCCTTTTCTTTTTTCTCAGATATGTTCGATCTTCTTGTTTTTAAGATCGATTTTTAGTTTATGTAAAGTAAGTCAGACTGGTTTCATTAATATGTGGGACTCTATTTTTGATAAATTATTGAAATCTAATTGTTTCCACTTTTGAATGTCCGTTTATTGATTCAGATTCGTTTATCTTCTTGTTTATGGTTTGTGATTATTTTGTGGTTTTTGCAATTTTGGAGCTCAGAAACAAACTTTTTAAATTGAGTAACGGGGATAAGTGAGAGAAAAGTGTAGGACCCACCTTAAACCTTCGACTTTCTTTCGAATTTTTTTTTCAGTCCAGGTGTCACAATGTCAATGGTATTCAGATTGCACAATGATTATTTGTATATGTCATATGAGATGGAATTGTAAATTGCTGTTTTGTTTTCACTTTAAAGCAATAGCTAAAAGTAGCTTTTTTTTTGTCTCATTGCAATTTAAAATATTATGTTAAATTTCAAAACATTATAATAAAATCATGCAGAATCTATGGCTCCCTTTATTTCAAAGAAAATAAATAATTTGAAAAATATTTTTCTAAAAACGATTACTATATCGCTTGAAATAATTAGTGAATAGAAAATATTTTCTTATCGACAATAATTTTCATCTAAACATGTTCGTGAATAATGAGAATTTTTAAATTTCATTCATTTTTGTAAGCGTTTAAGCGAGTGTTTTAAGAAAAATATTGTTTAAATTATTCATCTTCTGCAAAACAAATGTACCGTGTCAAAGCTAAGAAAAGTAACGGTTCCTCTGCTGCAAGATTTAGATTAAACCAAAAGGTAAAGTCTATTTAGACAGGCTCAAATGACATATTCTAAAGTAAAGTCCACACCAAATCATATGGCCCGCATTGGAAATTGGCCACCTCAAAGTCAAAAGTAGTGTAGTAATTCTAGCATATCCGCGGTGTACACATCCATAAGAAGATAATGATTGTTTGGATATGTGAGAAGGTATCGTAAACTGTGGCTCTGTTTTCACAGTAAGCAAAAGCAAAAAGTAGTTTTTTTTAATTTTATTTTCCCATCACAATTTAAAGTATTATTTGAATTTTAAAGAATTATGAAAAATTACACATGAATTTATGTGTTGATATTTATATGCAGTGAAAGTTTTTGGGGTTTCGAGTTAAGAAAAGTCAAAGTTCGTTCACCGTAAGATTTAGATTAAGCAAAGAGTAAAGTCTATCAAGATAAACCCAATCAGTATATTCTAAACTAAAATCTCCACCAAATTATGTTGGCTGCATTTGAGATGGCCACCTCAAAAGTCAAAAGTAGTGTAGTAATTATAGCATACTCTTGCTGCATACAAATTTATATAAGTGGCTTTATCCACCGTCAATTAGAAAGTGGATAGTTATAATTCTCAAATCAAGAGCAAATAAGGTCCCTTGTGTCGACTTCCCTTCACACGTTGGCGATGAGAACTCTATTTTTTCCGTGTGTAGAGAGATACTTTTTGGTGATGATAGCGCCATAAGCGGCAATCATCAGAGCTGGCGGTTGTAGGGGTAGTGGTGACCACCAGCGATGGTCGCAATGGGCGTGGCTCAGTGTGGAGTCTATTTGGCAAAGGAAGAGAAAAGACGAGGAAAAGAGAGATGGGTTTCAGGGTCTATTTTTGGACTCCGTCGATTGCCATATGATACAAATCCAATGTAGAGTCTACCCAAAACTACTGATACTTCTACTGGTACAAGAATTCATCACATCCTTTTATTGCAAAACAATTTCTTAAACTATAAGTCTAGAGTAGTTGAATCACTAACATTATTCGGAAAAATTATAAAAAAAGTCTTAAATATATTATAATTATGTCAATTTAGTCCTAAAACTTTTTTTTTGCCTATTCAGTCCATCTAGCCAATTTTGGCCGATCGGCGCTCACGTGGACTTTTTAAATAATATTATAATAATTTTTAAATTTTTTTATAAATTTTTCTTTTTTTTTCTTATCTTAAATTTTTTCCCCTCCATTTAGGGCTAGGATGCCTCGCCAGATCTGGCTAGGTGAGAGTGCCACAACCCTTGCCCAGACTAGGCGAGGGTCGTGATGCCCTCACCCAATGCTGGCAAGGGTTGGCCGGCGACCCTCCCCATCCCTAAGTGGAGGGAAAAAAAATGAAGAAAAGAAATGAAAAACTATTATTAAAAATTGAAAATATTATTAAAAAATTTCACGTCAGTGCCAGCAGTGCCATGTCAGTGCCGGTCAACTAAAATTGGCCGGATAGATTGAACTGTCACAAATGCAAAATCTTTAGGACTGAATTGATAAAAAAAATATTTATGACTAAATTGGCACAATTTTAATAGGTTTATTACTTTTTTCATGTAATTCTCCCAATGTTAATCTATTCTGGTTGGTTAACCTTCACTGAACGTGCTAAAAATTAGAAGTCAAGTTAAAGAAAGCTTTTCTTTAGTTAAGAAATAGAGAGACGGAGACCCACCAATTAGGGATTGGCAGAGGAAGGCTATAGAAAGTTTGTAGAGACGGAGAAGCTCACCATACGAGGACAAAAGCACTTGCCTAGACTCAATTCATTATGATCGGGGTCATCGCGTGGACCTTACGTTGAGCTACATAGGAATTCGATATTTGTTCCGTGTGTGAGTTTCATGAAGTTCAATGGCTAAAGCGCACCGGTCCTCGGATACTTCCCTTGAAAAGATACATTTGCAGGGGAGTAGTAATGAGGAGAGAGATTGACCAAAAAAAAATAAAAGGAGGAGAGAGAGAATCAAAAGCGAAAGATTAACAAATAGAGAGCATATGTCTAGGAACACGATAACAAAAAATGTCATAATCTGCACTACAATCATATGAAACTTGACATAGTGTACGTAGAATGACTAAAGCTATAAAAGTTGTCGATTTTATATTGCAATATCTAAAGAGTCTTGGAGAATCTATTTTATTTTTTCCCACCGACACGACCATGTGACTTTACTTCTTTTGTTACTTTTTGCGAAAGGAGGAGCAACATCAGGCAAAAGAGCCGGTACGTATAAATGCCTCGGGCGTACGTGCATCTTCACTCCTCGAATTTCGTAGAAGAACAATTAACTAATAATAATCATAAGCTCTAATACCAATTTAAAACAGAAATGCGAAACAAAATGGATTGAGCAACAAATAAGTACATAAATAAAATTTGAACACGATGGACTCAAGTAATTTGACTATGTGCCTAATCTCAAGGGGAGATCGACGAGATGGATCTTTTATCATCGTAAAAGATGATATTACATTCACTCATTTATATTCACTTATAAGGGTTTTCCAATCTTAAATTAAACTCAAATGCAAAAGAAAAAAAAATTCTCTTATACTTTCGATTATCATGAATGACGATGACTCTCAGTGCTATCTACGCCTCTCACCAGTTTTATACATATAAGCCACGCCCACTGTGCAAACAAAACCAAACTCAGTGATAATAATGGTCACACGTTTGCAGGCTTTTTTTGAATTCCCATAATAATGGTCAACTTTTAAGTTGAGATCGTCTTAAAGATATCTGTTTTGTTTCTTTTTACAAAAAGAAAATCTCGTGTTCCCGACCCATTCTTATATTATATATTCTCGCTCTGTAAATGTGCCAACCTGTTTTCTTCATCTGGACTCTTCATCCTTGGAAAAAGTCTCACTCGGGGCACTATAAAATGCATGAAATGAAACCGCTACATTGCGAACTCGTGCAACCAAAACTTGCTTTGTTATTTCTCTTCCTCGGTCACTGCGTCTAGCCTGCCATTCCCTCCCCAATTCCCACGCCATGGCCTTAACCCTAACCAAGCTCCTTCTCTTCTCATTCCTTGTGTCTTCCGCAGTACTCACCACGAAATCCAAACTCCTAACTTCCAAGCGCGAGAAGCTCACTTGCTTCCACGTCTACATGCAGGAAAAAATTTCCGGGAGCAATGCCACTGTCGTAACCGTAGCCCAGGCTTCGACGACCAACCAATCCGCCACGTCATTCGGTCTAGTACAGGTTTTCGACGATGCGTTGACAGTGGGCCCCAAGATGAGCTCGAAGAACTTGGGTAGGGTACAGGGCATGGTGACATTCGCATCCCAAAGCGAGGTGGCCTTGTTGATGTCCATGAACTTCGTGTTCACAGAGGGGAAGTACAACGGGAGCAGTTTGACCGTTGTGGGGAGGAACATGTTGTCTTTGAAGGTGAGGGAGATGCCTATCGTGGGCGGAACTGGTCTTTTCCGACTGGCCCGAGGTTATGTTCATACCAGCACTTACTCGTCGGACCCGAATACTGGACTTCTAGTTCTTATGTATGATTTCTCTGTGTACCACTACTGACTTGGTTCAATAACAATAAAAACATAATTAAACTCTTGGCCTGCGTTTGGTAGTATGAATTTTTAGCCATGGTAAAACCGGGTAGAATATGATAAGAAATTCAGAGATTTTACTATATCCTATCCACTATTTGGTGAATTATATTAATAATGCCAGATATTTTCATATCCTATCGTATCCATTATTTAGTATGAACGGCACATCGATGTAAATGAACCTGAAAATGCATAAACAGAGATAACCACCATCAATCAATTCATAAGCATTGTATGATCTACGTTTTAAATAGGTTCAACAATAACAAGAAATGTAAACGGACTCTAAGAATATCAACAAGGTAGATCAGCCAGCGAATGCCAAATCTAGTAAAAGAGAGAAAACATGATTATTCACTTTTGTAATTATGAAAAATATAGTGCATTGACTGTCTCATTACATTTGTGAAATTTCAACGTGAATCAACTAAGTGCACCTTATACACCACAACAAAATGGATTTGCAAAAAGAAAGAATCAAATTTTGATGGATATGGTTAATTCCATGATCTTACAAGCAAAATTTCCAATAAATTGATGGGGTGAAGCACTTCTTACTGCATGTCACATTCACAATAAAATTCTTTCAAAGAAATTCAAGATATCTCCATATGAATTATGGAAAGGAAGGGTACCAAATATCCAGTATGGGGATGCCTTGCATACTATAAAATTCATGATCCTAAGTAAACCAAATTAGGACCAAGGGTATTAAAAAGTATGTTTACCGTATATGTTGAAAATTGTAAAGCTTATCGCTTATTAGATGTTGAATCTAATATTATTGTGGAATCAAGAGATGTTGAATTTCTTGAACACAAGTTTTTTAAAGATTCAAGTGATCCCTCAGCATATTCACAAACAACAATTGATGCAAGCAATCCTTCATCGATTAAAAGAAAACTTTTTGATTTTCCAAGCGAGCCAAGGAGAAGTCAAAGAATGAAGAAAACGAAAGATTTCGATTTAGATTTTGTAACTCTCCTTGTAGAAGGAGATAGGGAAAATGTTGTGAATAAATTATCCATGTTTATTTTACTTGGATGAAGATCATATGACGTTTAGTGAGGTAATGGCATGTAGAGATGCATCATTTTGGAAAGAAGCAATTAATGATGATGGATTCAACTATTGCTAACAATACATGGATGTTAGTTGACTTGCCTCCTGGATCAAATCCAATTGGGTGCAAAGAAGTATTTAGAAGAAAGTATAGTCCAGACGGTACGTTACAAACCTTTAAAGCAACGTTAGTAGCAAAGGGTTATAAGCGAAAAATGGGAACTGACTACTTTGATACGTATGCATCGGTTACTCGAATAACATCCATTAGATTTCTGTTAGCTTTGGCATCAATTTATAAATTGCATGTGCATCAAATGGATGTTAAAACAACTTTTCTAAATGGTAAACTAGAGGATGAGGTGTATATGGAACAACCATAAGGTTTTGTTCTACCTGGAAATGAGAATATGGTTTGTAAGTTAAACAAATCATTATATGGTTTGAAGCAAGTATCGAAACAATGGCATGAAGAATTTGATTCGATGGTATTATCATATGGATTTAAGCATAACAATGATGATGAGTGCATTTACTCAAAATTTGCCAAAGAGTTTGAAGTTATAATCTGCTTATATGTTAATGATATGTTGATTATTAGTACAAATACGCATGGTATAGATAAAACTAAAAGGTATTTATCTTCTCAATTTAAAATGAAAGATTTGGGAGAAGTGGATACAATTTTAGATATCAAAGTGATCAAACATATCGGGGGTTATACTTTAAGTCAATGCCACGATATGGAGAAAGTCATTCAAAAATACCAGTACTTGGGAATTAAAGAGTCAAATGTACCATATAATGTATCAATTAAATTGATGGAAAATACTGGGCAACCTTTAGCACAATTAGCATATGCTAGTGCAATTGAAAGTATGATGTACGCTATGCATTGCACTAGTTCAAATATATCATTTATTGTCCGTAAATTGTCTAGATTTATTAGTAACCTCAGTACTGTGCATTGGAAGACTATAAGTAGAATTCTTGGTTAATTAAAGAAAACAATGCATTATGGTCTATTTTATGAAAGACAACTAGCAGTACTAGAAAAATTCAAATGCTAGTTGTATAACTAGCACAATTGATAACAAGTCAACATCTGGATGAGTCTTTAAGCTTGCAAATGGTGCAGTCTCTTGGGCATAAAAGAAACAAACATGTATAGCTCATTCAACAATGGAATCCAAATTTATATCACTATCTGAATGGCTGCGGAATTTGCTATTGGATAAAGAGTTGTGGCCACAACCAATGGCAACCATATATTTACATAGTGATAATGAGGCAACTATGTAGAAGACATACAATAAAATATACAATGGAAAATCTAGGCATATTAGTTTGCAACATGAGTAATTTATGTTTGGACAAATAATAACTTGGCTGGTACATTCACTAAAGGACGCTTAAGAGGTTTAATAAGCAACACTGCCAAGGGAATGGGTCTTAGACCAATTGATAATAGTTAAGCATAGTGGAAGCCCACCTTTATAATTTCTAATGACATTATTAAAGTTAAATGGGTAACGGCAAGCTATTGTAACTTGACGGTGATCGAGTTCTGGGGCATAAGTACTCATGAAAAGTTAGGAGAATGAATGTAAGAAAACATTATTAGTAAAGTTCAAGGTTTAAGCAAGGCAATGTTAAGGCAACAAATTTAGGAACTTCACCTATAAGAACATAAGAAGTGGTGCCGCTTCTAAAAAGAGTCGGATGAACTTTTGTAAATGTTCATGAATGCAGGGGGAGCACAAGGCCATAAAAGTTCTTAGGCATAGGAAACTTCTAACCGAATGTGTATAAATTCATATGTGTGATAATTTGATTAACAAGTGGAATCATGATTTAAAGTTTTATCTACCATTAATTTTGTTAATGAAATTATTTGCACTAATTGAAGGTTCAAATCTTAATAGATACCTTCTTGTATGTATGAATTTGTCACGCCTTGAACCCTAACGGGCTCGCGACACTCCTTTTTCCACAAGGTCGTATTGATCGCGACGTCTCAAGACGCGTCGCCGACCCCAAACGAATCACCCAAAGTCATACGCAGGCGGAAGCAAAATTTAAACAACCCAGACAATTAATAATGACAACAGGGTAGAACAAACGCAAATCAATAAACAAATAACATTAGCTTGAAAATCCAAGTATCTATACATTAGGCCTCTAGGGTTAAAATCCACCTTCGTCATAAAAAAGGAACAGGTGGCCGGGTAGACTACTGACTACCAAAAAAGGACTCTACCAAAAGGTTTCCAGGCCCAACTCCTAAACATCCCTACGGCACCCAATCCGAATCGGACCCTGAGGGTTCTGACTCTGAGTCCAAGTCAATCTCGATCGGCTCTTCCTCCTCCTCCTCATGCTCGGGCACCATAGGCTTCTCTTCGGGCTCGAGCTTGAGCTCCGGTACGGGCTCGGGTTCAGGCTTTGGAACGGGCGCCAGTTTTGGACTAGGGTTCTCTGGAGGATTGTCGGGATCGAACACCTCGCCATTGGGAGTAAACTTGTCCCAAGGCTCCTAATTTACCGCACCCTCGTTGGCATGTTGCAACTCTTCAAAACCTCGGATTGGCCCAGAATACACCAACCCGACCCTATGGGATCAAGCCAAATAAGTATGACGTTCTAGCTCCTCCAGTCCAACATCTACCCAAACAGTAGTACGATGCTTAATGTAAGACTCATCCGGGTTCAGTCCCGGGTATTCGTTCTCCTCATGCACCGTATGCATGGAAACCCTAAAACGCCTAGGTGGCAACATGCTCAAGGTCGGGGATCTGAAAATGTTTGCACTACAGCAATGAGAAAAAATCTCAATAAGCAGACAACCTAGACCCCACCTAAGCTAATGCGTACCCAGACAAGTTTAACATGTAATCCACTAGCCATTACAATCATTTCTACACAACATACTTATCTCGCCTCGAAATACGTGCCAACTCTGCATATTAGTGAATCACATGAATATCACAACATGTCATAAACACCTCGCCATCAGTCAAGCGCCACACACAAGTATATTCACTCAATTCAATCACACTCATTTCGCATTCGTGGTCGAGCAACTTTCTCACGACCTCTCAGGTCCTTTCACACTGCCTGCGTCAACACGCCTCAGGCCAGCCCTAAGATCAAGCCGGTCTCAGTCTCGCATAACCACGCCTCAGGACATTTCTCTCGACCCGCGTAACCACGCCTCATGTCATTTCTTACCTTTCTAGCCACACCCGCATAACCACGCCTCAGATTGGCAGCCTTCAAAACAAGCCGGGCTCAGTCCCGCGTAACCACGCCTCAAGACATTTCTCTCGACCCGCGTAACCACGCCTCAGGTCATTTCTTGCCTTTCTAGCCACACCCGCGTAACCACGCCTCAGGTTGACAGCCCTCAGATCAAACCGGGCTCAGTCCTATGTAACCACGCCTCAGGACATTTCTCTCGTGCACATGCACCACAACATAATTTGTCCTCTAACACGTCGTACAGTTCATATTCAAATCACCAAGCTTTTATCAACGTCAATCTAACACGCCATAACAGCCAATTCAACTCATACTCCCCACATCGGCCCATCGACCCGACATTCAAGTCGACACATTCAATTAATCCAATTCACCCACGAGCGCCACGACAATTCAGTCATGTTATTCATCTCAATCAATCACTAAATTAGCCACACAATCACCACCACAATAATTCACCAATTGAGCACAATCAATTTAACTAATCTACACCTAAATTAATTCTTAAGCCGGTACTAAATTACACCCTAAACAAGTCTAAACATACCCATTATATTAAGTAGGGTTTAGGAAGTCACTTACTAGGTTTTGACCCAGGAAAAGTCGGCTCGGGCCTAAAATGGCCCGGGTGAACAGTGCTGGTCCGGCACGGGCGAGGACGCGACGGGTGCGGGGCTCGGCCACGACTCAGCGTACGGCCCGGCGACTCGGCGTAGTGCTCGGCCACGGCCTAGGACACTCGGCCACGGCAAGGGTAGCAGCTGGGCACGGGCTAGGCGACGAGCACGGCCTAGGCTGAGCGGCTACGGCTTGGCCACGGCCCGGGCGACTTTGCCGTGGGCTGGCTGGCTGGCCGGTGGTTGGCTGGCGAGCTGGTTGGGGAGGCTGGCTGGCTAGCTGGCCGGCGACAGCAGTGGAGACGGCGGAAAGGCAAGGAAGAAGAGAAAGGGGAGTCGCGGCGGCGATTGGGACGCTGGGTGACGGCGACAGTGACGGTGGAGCTCAGGCGTCGGGGCGGTGCTGGGGAGCTGATCGGACGGCTGGACGGCGGCTGGGACTCGTCGGACGCGGCGGCTAGATGAGGCGGAGCTGAAATAGGGGAGAGCCAGGGAAGAGAGAAACGAGGGGAGAGAATGGTCGCGCGGTAGCTGGAGGCGACATGGCGGCGTCACGGGTGGCCAGGCGATGGAGGACAGGGCGGCGGGCGGTTGGGCAACGCCGGGACGGGGCGGACGCAGCGACGAGCTGCTGCTCACACGCCGTGTGGGCAGGCCGGCGATAGGCGGTTGTGGCAACGGATGGCAGCGCGGCTCGGTCGGGGCAACGGCGGTGACGGCGACGGAGCTAGAGGCGAGCTCAGTCGGCGTCGACTGGGGCGAGCAGAAGCAGGAGCAGAAGTAGAAACGATGGTGCGGCCAAGGAGAAGGAAGAAGAAGAAGAAGAGAGAAGGAAGAAGAAGAGAAAGGAGCAGAGAGAGAGAGGGGGAAGGGACGTGCATGGGGTAGACGCGGAGAGGACGCGCGGGCAAGGGGAGGGGACGGGCGCAGAGGGAGGAGAGAGAGAGAGAGAGAGGGGCCAAAAGCCAAACGTGATGATCACGATCCAACGGCCCACGTTCGAACTCGAAAACGATCTAATGGTCCACAAGAATCCTAATTAATAATATAGGAAAAAGGGCCAAAAGAAAATAACCCAAAATACACTACGAAGGAGGTCTACTAATTCAAATTCGCACCCGGTCCAAAATTTCATTTTTCCACTATTCCTGGCAATCTCGAGGCCGGCCACAATAACATCAACACCGTCTAATTAAATTTATCCCGAAACTCAAATAAATTCGACACTAAAGTTTGGGTTCTAAATAACGGCCAAATTCGATCAAGTGTGATTCTAGCGAAATCTCAAATTTTAAAACAATATCCGAGAGTGATTAATTCATGGACGAGATTCTACTATAAGCACACTGACGAATTACACGTTTTATAAATCTAAAAAATGGGCCGAAATTCGAAATGTCACAGAATTTATGTAAATTAGTGCAGATAACAAACTAAGTGGGGGATTGTTGAAATTATCGTAAAAGAGGTAACTCTTGGTTAAGAGACGATGTAACTCTTAGTTTTGAAAAGTGGTGACTCTTGGTTCTAAAAAGAGGTTATCGGTGGTTATGAAAAGAAGTTATTCTTAACATTAAGAATGGTGATGGTTAGGGATAAAATACATATTCCCAAGAATAAATTGATTGGTTGTCAGTAAATAGAGACCAAATCACACATTATTTAATATAACTACAATTGTTCATAATTACAATTTGTTCGGAACTCTCTCTTCTTCTCTTTTCAAACACACAACTTTAACAACACATTCAAGGTGAAATTCAAAGAGAGAAATTAAGTAATTGCTAAACTCGTTTCTCTACAAAGAGTAAAGTCTTTCCAGAGAAAAGTCAATATTTGTCATTTTTTAAATGCAGTGAAAATTTAAGGGGTTTGAGTTAAGAAAAGTCAAAATTCGTCCACAAAAAGATTTAGATTAAGCAAAGAGTAAAGTCTATCCAAATAAACTCAAATAGTATATTCTAAAGCAAAATTTGCACCAAATTGTGTCGACCGCATTTGAGATGGCCCACCTCAAAAGTCAAAAGTAGTGTAGTAGTTATAGCACTCTTTCTGCATACAAATTTATACAAGTGACTTTATCCATCATCAATTAGAGAGTAGATACTTATAATTCTCAAATCAAGAGCAGATAAGGTTGCTTGTGTCAACTTCCCTTCATATTGGCTATGAATACTCTATTTTCTCTTGTTCACATGCCACGACCATATGCGTAATGATATTTTGTCGCATGCCAAAGAGGTTACGAGCCTTGGACTCAAAGCTCGAATAAATGTTTTGCCACCCCTTGCGAAGGAGAATCATTTAGGCACAACCAAAGCAAATATTGCATAAAAGTGTATTGGACCAAGTCAATCAAACTAAGAATTTATGGGATCGACATTGGTCTCACCAAAAGATACAAGTGCCCATATAGTTTTTGAATTGTGGTTGGTTTGCCTACCGCATCATCCATAGACTATTGTCCTGTTTCGTAACTCCAATAAGTGCTATAAATCGATGTCTTTGGCACCTAAAATTAAGAATATTTGATAACAATAAATAGTTTTGACTTCATGATCCAATTAAGTCAAAAGATTCACTTAATTCACTAAGTAAGGACGGGTTACTTATTTCATTCGATAGAAAAGTGCACTCAAATAGGAAATAAAATCTTGCATATTACATTGCTTAAAGCCTAAAATCTACCAATAGTATACACTATTTAATATTTCGCCAAAAAAGCATTCTTCCATTCCCATTATTCAGGTATTATTACACAACTTTTATTTTTTATTTTGAACACTTCAAATGGTCAACACTTAAGTTTGAGGCCCGGTATCGGATTAAGGAACCAAATACAAAATTACTAATAGAATAAAAAAATCAACAAATTAATAATCACTGTACCTCATTTATTCTGAAAACCCACTTTCATGCATGAGAAATGTGAAGTTGATTGATTTACAAAATTGGTTTATTAAGAAATGCGACAGATTTAAAGTGATTGTCCAATACCGTCCACTTGTTTAGAGAGTCAATTTTGGTAATGTTGTTAGTCCTAAAATGGTGGAAGATTATTCGGAGAAGTTAGTTAATATTTTTTTTAAAAAATGACCAAGCTGTCATATTGAAATTCAAAGCACTTGCGAGTTCGCATTTTTTTCCTGCGTAGAGAGAGAGAAACTTTCTGGTGATGGTGGCGCCATGAGAGGCGGCCATCGGAGTTGGCGGTTGTAGGGGTAGTGGCGACCACCAGCGATGGTCACAATGGGCAGCAGGATAGGCGCCGGCAGTGGGTCAGTGGGCTACTCTATTTGGGTAAAGGAAGAGAAAAGACAAAAGGAAAAGAGAGATGGTTTCAGGGTGTACTTTTGGACTTCATCAATTAGCATACGATACAAATCCAATGGAGAGTTTACCCAAAATTACTGATACTTCTAATGGTACAAGAATTCATCACATCCTTTTATTACAAAACAATTTCTTAAACTACAAGTCTACGGTCATTGAATCACTAACATTATTCGGGAAAATTATCAAAAAAATCTTAAATCTATTGTAATTGTTTCAATTCAATCATAAATCTTTTTTTTTGCCTATTCAGTTTTAAACTTTTTACATTTCTATCAATTTAGTCCATCCGGCCAATTTTAGCTGGCCAGCGTCGAAGTGGACTTTATTAATAATATTTTAATAATTTTTTGAATTTTCTATTTTTTATTTATTTTTATTTTTTCTTTTCTTTTGTATATTTTTTCCCCTCCACTTAGGGCCAGGATGCCCTCACTATATCTAGGCAGTGCCCTTGCCTAGTGCCGACAAGTGCATCCTGGCCCTCGCTTATGGTTGCCGACCCTCACCAGCCCTAAGTGGAAGGAAAAAAACTAAAGAAAAGAAAAGAAAAAAAAATTATAAAAATTATAAAAATTTCAAAATATTATTTAAAAAAATCAACCTCAGCATCAGCAATGTTACATCAGTATTAGCCGGCCAAAATTGAATGGATGGACTGAACTGACACAAGTGTAAAATATTCAAGACTAATTGGCCAAAAAAAATGTTTAGGACTGAATTGTCACAATTGCAATAATTTTAGTTGTAATTCTCCCAACATTATTCTATTTTTCTTTGTTTACCTTCACTGAACGTGTGAAAAATTAGAAGTCAAGTCAAAGAAAGCTTTTCTTTAGTTAAGAGAGAGAGAGAGAGAGAGAGAGAGAGAGAGAGAGAGAGAGAGAGACCCACCAATTAGGGATCGGTGGGTCTAGGCTATATAGAAAGTTTGTAAAGAGAGCAAGAGAGAAGAGCAATTTTTTTACCATAAGAGAACAAAAGCATGTTCACTTGCCTAGACTCAGATCCATTATGATCGGGTCATCGCGTGGACCTTACGTTGAGCTGCAAATGAATTTGATATTTGTTCCATGTGTGAGTTTCATGAAATTCAATAGCTCAAGACGCACCTGTCCTTATACATTCCCCGTGAAATGATACAATTGCAGGGGAGTAACAATGAGGTGAGAGAGAATAAAAAGGAAAGATTAACAAATAGAGAGCATATGTCTGGGAACACGATAAAAAAATGTCACCATCTGCACTACAGTCGTATGAACTTGACATAATGTATGTAGAATGACTAAAGCTATAAAGGTCGTCCATTTTATATTGCAATATCTAGAGAGTCTTGGAGAATCTATTTTATTTTTTCCCACCGACATGATCATGTGACTTTACTTCTTTTGTCACTTTTCGCGAAAGGAGGAGCAACATCTGGCAAAAGAGCCGATAAGTATAAATGCCTCGTGTGCACATGCATCTTCGCGCCTCGAATTTCAAACAAGAACAATCAACCAATAATAATCCTAAGCTCCCATACCAATTTATAACACAAATGTGGAACAAAATAGTTTGAGTAACAAATAAGTTCATGAATAAAATTTGAACACGATGGACTTACGTGATTTGACTATATGCCTAATTTATGGGGAGAGATCGACGAGATGGACCTATTATCATCGTAAAATATGATACTACAACCACTCATTTACATTCACTTATAAGGGTTTCCCAATCTTAAATTAAACTTGAACCCACAAGAAAAGAAAAAAAGTTTTGTCATACTCTCGACTCTCATAAATGACAATGACTCTCGATACTCTCTATGCCTCTCACCAGTTTTATACATATTAGGCACGCTCACTGTGCATACCAAACCAAACTCAATGACAATAATGATCACACGTTTGCACGCTTTTTTTGAAAGCCTTTACTAGTATAATAGTCTCTGGATTATTGTAAGAGTAACATCAAATTGTGAACTGTAAATTTTGGAGTGGACCTCACAATAGTTTCTAATTATTTGTTTTTTTTTTGTACCAAACAAGCTATCAATTCATAGTAGATTTAAAACTGCCACGTAAGCATTTCTCTTTTTTTGAATTCCCGTAATAATGGTCAACTTTTAAGTTGGGGTCGTCTTAATTAAAGATATCCATTTTGTTTCTTTTTTAAAAAGAAAATACCGTGTTCACGACCTATTCCTATATTATATCTTCTCGCACTATAAATGTGCCAACCTGTTTTCTTCATCTTGACTCTTCATCCTTGGAAAGAGTCTCACTCGGGGCACTATAAAATGCATGATATGAAACCGCTACATTGCGAACTAGTGCAACCAAAACTTGCTTTGTTATTTCTCTTCCTCAGTCACTACGTCTAACCTATCATTCCCTTCCCAATTCCCACGCCATGGCCTTAACCCTAACCAAGCTCCTTCTCTACTCATTCCTTGTTTCTTCCACCATACTCACCGCGAAATCCAAACTCCTAACCTCCAAGCGTGAAAAGCTCACTCGCTTCCTCGTCTACGTGCACGACCAAAATGCCGGGAGCAACGCCACCACTGTAAACGTAGCTCAGGCGTCGACGACTAATCAGTCCGCCACATCATTTGGTCTAGTAGGGATTTTCGACGATGCATTGACTGTGGGCCCCGAGATGAGCTCGAAGAACTTGGGTAGGCTCCAGGGCATGGTGGCATTTGCATCCCGAACGGAGGTGGCCGTGTTGATGTCCATGAACTTCGTGTTCACGGAGGGAAAGTACAATGGGAGCAGTTTGACCGTTGTGGGAAGGAACTTGTTGTTCTCAAAGGTGAGGGAAATGCCAATCGTGGGTGGAACTGGTCTATTCCGGTTGGCCCGTGGTTATGTTCAGACCAGCACTTACTTGTTCGACCAGAGCACTGGACTCCTCGTTCTTGTGTATGATTTCTCTGTGTACCATTATTGACAGTTTCGCTAAGTTAAGCTTGGGAGTTGTCTTTGTTTCGTTCAATAACAATAAAACATAATTAAACTCTTAGGGAGAGAGCATAAAAAGGTTTCATGAGAAGTTTGGAAGAGTTTCTTATAATTCTGTCGACAGTGCATGATTGGAAACCGTTCCAGCTATCTTGTTACTGAGTGTTTTGTTGTTAACAAGCGAGTTCTCCAACGTAGGATGAGGTTACGTAGTACCGTTATTTATAGCAGTGCAAGAAATGACATAAGAGTAATTGGAGCCCACCTGATTGCATTTCGTAAGTGATAAGACATTGCGCAACGATAGCACAACAAAACGGGACACACTAGAGCAAGTAGCAAATGAAGACAACACGCATAAAATTTGTGATCTACGAGATGAAATTTCATTTGTTGACACCTAAATTTTGATGATCTAGTCAGTCGTTCGTTACATAAAAATTAGGGATCGATCCCAGTCCCTAGACAAAAAATTAGCATATAGATTAGAAGCATTTGAATTTGTATTTAGCCTCATATAGTTGCATTTGCATTGGACTGGCAGCGGATGGACTCAAGTGCAGAGGTTGTGAACTCAATGGAAATTGGACTAAACCCGCGTGGATTAAAGATTTTGGCCTAGCCCATTTATTTTTGCGCAAGGGATCCTACACTTAGAAAGAATTTTCGTAAGTTCACAATCTAAGGACATGCGATCAAGAGCGACATATAAATCGTGCAAAAGGTTATATTCTTGATTGTGTGCATATTATATGTTTGCCATATATTTGGTGCATAATTCTCGGTCAAGATTCGAAAAAACAAAGAGAGAGATTCTTTTCCGAGTCTTGAAAGGCGTAATCTTGCTGGTTTAGGCGTGGAATCTTGGCTGAAATACGGACAACATTCTGATTTGGCGAGGGAAGAAGACAAAACAAATATAAAAGGAGATATGTGCGAGAGGGGAGAGGAGGAAAGAAATTGCAAAGCTAGATTGTGTAATATGTGGTTGGAAAGAGGAAAAAGTTGTATATTTTCTTTCCTTGGTGGGTTCCATTTCTTGGCATATAAAAAAAGATGATAGCGCAATGCGTGGGGGAGGTTTTTGTTCCTTTTGGGAGGCACCCAATTCATCCACGCAGCCACAAGAAAGAGACAGATACGCAGAGGAGTTGTGCGGCCATTAGAGAGAAATCGTGAGGGGAGCTTCACAATTTCACAATTTCCGACAAAGAAGCACAACACATTCAAGAGGCCAAAGAAGGAAAACATAGAGAAAGGGGGGAGCTGCACCACACCCTCTGAGACGATTTCAACATGCAGCAAATACCAAAAGGAGAAGACGTTCATGAAAACTCCTTCGCCCAACGCCAGCAGCAAACTTCCAGGTGGCGAGCAGCTTCCCGGGTGTCGTTGTAACGTCAATCTTGCAGCCTTGCCGCATTAGTCACGAGCTTCTTTCCCATCGACACCAGCTCAACGGCAAACCGACGAATCCCAGTTTGGTGGTTTCAGTGATCATCGAGCTATACTGGTCCTTTCTTTTGCAGGTTTCCTTGTAGAGATTCTCTACCGTGACGGCAAATTGTCGCACCCCACATCGAGCCCGTAGTGATATACGTTGCCGTGCGCCTTTGAGTTTGAAAGCCAGCCCCTTTTCGCTGGTACTATTGCCTACGGCCACCGCCACGTCTCTACGGTGGTATTATCCAATCCCTCGACGGTTCTCCACGGCGATTCCTCCCTGACGATCCTGTTCACTTCCGAGACATTCCCATACCGTGAGTCGGTCCGTTGCCCCTCTCGTGATTCTATTTTGCAGGTGACAGGCCAAAAAATCCCTGACGATCCGTGAGCGACCTCGTCGCCATTGCCATTACCGTTGCCGGTCCACCACCATTGGCCGTTCCGATCTGCAATCCCGATTCCGTTAAGTTCGAATTTGGTACTATCTGCAAATTAGGTAATAATCTCATCTGATATAGTTTTGAATATTTCATTACTTGATTTGGGTGATATTGTTATCTATTATTGATTTTTGTTAATATTTGGGTGAGTATGTGCTATTCGCAGATATTTAAAAATCACTCCAAGTTAGAAAACTTTCCTAACTTAACAACGTGTCGAGATGACTATCCGATCTCAATCATGAGATACGACACTCGGTGCCACGAAAAATCTTTATCTTATCCATAACCATTTGGATACGATAATAGATTTTATTTTGTTCCCAAATTCAAACGAATAGCCTTCCATCAATATCCATAACCACATGGATATGATCGTCGGTTTATATCGTTTCCTTAATTCAAAAATAATAAAACAAATCTTGCGGATCGCGTGGACTGGTTTTGATCGTGGTGATTATCTATCTATTTGATTTATTTCCTTTAAAAAGAAAATTCCAAAAAAAGATTAGTTAGGATTTGAATTGATCTTATTAGAAGATAATGATACATGTTTAGGATAGGTTTAGAATAACTTTCTTTAAATAAGTCGATAGGATAACTTTTTAATTTAAATTAGGAATTGGAGTGATTTATTTCCTAGTTTAATTTAGATATTATTCTGATCTCGATGGTTCATTTTAGGGTAATTCTTGATTTCGAATTTTCATAAAAATACCAAAAAGAAGTCACTTTAGGATAGATTAAATTATTTTTTTTTAGATTAGATTGCATGTTAATTTAGACATTTTTTTAATTCCGAATTTCATTGGAAAAAACACATCATTTTCCGTCATTAGAATTAGGTCACGTCGTCGCATGTCATATAGTTCGCATGCTAGGTTGCATTAATCGCATGTCATATTTTGCACGTCATTGCATATATGTTAGTTTGCATTTTAATAAAGCGCAAACTCTAAAGAACACCTTGAGTGCCTTGCTTTGTTAATTAGAAATCATATTAGGATTGTCTGTGTGATTTTCTACTAACAATGCAGATGCTTGCGTTGCTTTAAGGTACTTCATTTTCCCAATCTTGCAATTTATTTAATGTTTTGATTATTGGGTGTTGCTTTGGTGATTTGCGCACTCGCATGATCACCTCACATGCTAGTGACTAAGTTAAAATGGATTCAGACCGCATGCATAAACATTTTTTTAGAAAGAAAAGGTACCGAAAGGGCATTAGACTAGATCTAGCATAACCAAGTCCTCAAGCTTAGAATCTCTGGTTCATAGGAATAAAACATATCTCCCTATGTTTTATTTAGGTTTCTAATTGACCTACCATAAATAGATTAGTGGTGACTCCAAGCATGAAAACTTTTGCACGTTAAAAACTTAAACCCTAAGTTGCGAATTGGTAGGGCTTGGGAGGGCCCGAGTTAGGCTTAGTCTTAACAATCCATTAGCCTAAGAGGAATTTTAGGTCGCGACAGCTTGGCGACTCCGCTGGGGAATAGAGTTAAAACTCTTAGTGGACTTAGGCCAGTTTTTCTTTTCAAAAAATATTTTTGCTTGGCAGCGTGGATCCCAGGTACGTCCCTAACATTTTAGGTGTTAAATATTTTTGCAGAATGAGAGGTATAAGGGGAGGCGTGATTGTTAACCATTTGCAGAGAGGTATTTGGATGAATGGTTTATTTTATGCACGAAGCGCTGTATGATATAACATGCTATGCATGCCTTGCATTTACACTACACCGCACACACTACCCACTGCCGGACCCGGGCGGCACAGGTTTAGGATGGTACTGAGACAGCAGATACCCCGACCACACTCGCGTGGCATGGGTCGCCCTCCTTGGTCCCGAAAGTTCTTTCACGGTGTCATTGAGTTCTCACCACGGTTGCACCCTTTGCAATCCGGGTCGGCTCCTTGACTAAGCCGGAGTTAGGGGAACCCTGGCCTAACCACAACCATGACTGGTTCAGCCCGATAATCCTCGCGTCTCCACTTTGCGAGCTAGAGGCTAGATAGATATCGAACCTTACATTTCATGCGCATGTCTATGTGATTGCCATGGTCCTACCGGGTAAAGTAAGTCTTCTAAACTCTCCTTTTTGCAATTTATTTAGTTATTACATTTTTCGGGTCGATCCATGATAGGTCTAGGTGGGTTTTTAATTTAAAAGTAATAATCATTGAGTACTTTGAAAATTAAAAAAAAAAGAAAGAAAGAAAGCTTTTTTAGAGAATTTATTCTCAATCTATGTCTTTATTTTCCTAGATGTGTCATAGGTAATTATTTTCTTAAGAAGTTTGCCATCGTCTCTTTTATCAAAAAAAAGATTTAGAGAATTTGTTTTTAGTTTATAGTTTCTAGCGAGTCTTAATTTTTGGTTTTCCTAGTTTTATGATTAGGGATCTCGATGCGTCTATTTCCTAGGTTGTGTCTAGAGTGTTATTTATATTTCTTTGCTTAGAGCACTTTTCCATAAAGTCTCGTTCATGTACGAGTATTTTTATGAATAAATGAAGAATGAAAAAGACTAGAAAGCGTGTCATGGACCAACCTTGTCTTTACCATGTGCTTATTTGGTTCATTTCCTTTACATCAGGTTATTACGGACCGTCAACGTTCCCCAATCCGTACTCGCTCAAGAGCAAGAATGACTGACCAAAATGAGCAGGCTCGTGTTGCTGTCCTTGAAACCGAGATGAAGCAAGTCCTGAATGTGCTCGAAAATCTCACCAAACAAGTTGCTTCTCTACAGACAAGCATTTCCATACTGTCTGCACCCGCTCAACCGAGTGTAGAGATTGTACTGGCCGATAACTCTCCTCCTGTTGAGTCAAAAGATAAAGGAAAAACTGTTGCCATTGGCACTTCCTCGACCGAGAATGGTGCAACTTTAACTGACAAAGCTCGTCCGATCATTACAAATGGGGACGATGCATCTTCTAAGCCACCAAAGAGTGATGAGGCTGAGCGTATTGATAAGCTTGAAGAAAAATTCCGTCAAATGCAAGGCTTTGATGATCAATTCTCACGAGGTCTTGCTCACATTGTCAAGGTTCAAGTCCCTAAGAAGTTCAAGGTGCCTGAGTTTAATAAGTTCGATGGCCTTTCCTATCCTAAGGTCCATTTACAATACTACACAGCGAGGATGGCGCCGTATGCTGATAATGTGCCACTCATGATCCACACTTTCCAAGATAGCTTAACTGGACCCCCCTTACAATGGTTCGTTTTGAAAAAGATTCATTCGCTCAAGACATGGGAGGATTTGTCTGATGCTTTCAATCGTCAATACAAATTCAATATTGACGTGGCCCCGTCACGTGAGGATTTGATTCGCACTGAGAAGAAAAAGACTGAGACCTTCAAGGCCTATGCTACTAGGTGGAGAGCTCTAGCTGTGCAAATTACCCTCGAGTTGACTGAGAATGAGATGCTTGATACCTTCATGAAGACTTTACCGTTCGAGTTTCGTAATCGAATGTTGGGTTCTAATTTCAATTCTTTAGCTGAGTTGACACCTGCGGGAGAATGCATTGAGATCGCTCTGCGCGATGGTTGGGCCACTGAGTAGGCTACCTCTGCTAAGAAGTTCACCCTCAAGAAGGATAAGGAACCGACACCTGAAGTGAATGTAGCTTACTCTCAACAAAGCCGTGACGCTGCCTCGACAATGCAATCTGTTGGCAAACAACAAGGTGGATGCCAATTCACTAGTCGGCAATAAGGTATTAAAAGGAACTTCACGCATCTGCCTGGGCCGTTATCCAAAGTTCTGCCTGTTCTCCAAAAGAAAAATTTGCTTTCAAGTGAGCCGAAACGCCCGAACCCCGAGCGGTTCTCTGGTTATGACTCCTCTAAGAAATGTGAGTATCATATGGGGGAGGTCGGTCATTCTACTGATGATTGTTACGTACTGAAACATAGAATTCAAGACCTCTTGGACACAAAGGCATTCTTTTTTCGTAGTAATCAACCAAATGTCCAGCACAACCCTCTACCCAACCATGTCGGAAGCGCGGATGCTGTTATTGAGTAGAGAAATTTCTGTACTCCTCTGCGAAGGAGTCTTTCATGCTTTCTAGGATTTCAAGTGTTTTCTAGGATTTCCTGCTTTCTAGGATTTCAATTCATGTTTATGTTTTTATTCATAGGGCTTTGATTATTTGCATTTCCCTTCCAATAATGTAATTCATTCGACTCTATTCAATGAAATTACAAGTTTATTTGCATTTTGAGGGCATGTTGAAGTATACCAAACTAGCCCAGTGATGATATCCAACCATGAAAAAAAAATATCATTCGAGGAGAAATTCTGAGGGTTGGGCTTTCTCATGCTCCCTAAAAAAAAGAGACTTTCCAAAAATAAAAGGCATTTCATTGCTAAAAAAAAAACCTTTTTCCAAATCATGCATCAAATAAACCCTGTTTGTTCGTCTGACTCATTTACTTCATGTCTCATAGCATAATACTCTAGCTTGTTATGATAAGAAAATGACACATCCAGTTCAACGGTGATGAACCCATTGGTTCAATTGAGAGCTAACAAAGCCTTCGAAGGAAAGTAAGCTTGCAAAGACTTATCTGGGGGCAATGAATCATAACTTGATTTGGTGTGGTGCTATATCTGGAAAGCCAGAAAAGGAGATGACAAATCGGGGGCATGACAGACTCCTGTAGCTGCCATTGAGATAATTCCTTGGATAATCGAAATTTACTAAGTCTCATTTTGCATTACATAGAATCCTATTCATGCACGTTCTCTTGTGCAGGGACAAAAGCAACGATGGAGCATTCATGTGTCCATTCCTTCTAAATAAGGGCAATCAAAGGGCTCCCATTCCAAAAAATGTCTCTCTGTGTTGATGTTCTCACACCTTTTGCAGGGACCATTTATTTTGAATGCTCAATGCCATATTTTTCATGCTTATGATGAGATTTTTGAGTATGATAAATATGTTCAGAAGTTGCAAACTTTTTTGTGCTTGAAGTTGATAAGCTTGTGAAATGACCACATCTTTCAAGGAAAAGAAATGTTGCTTGGTAAGTTTACCTATTTAACCCATCAATTTCATGTTGAAATTTGTCAAGATGGACAATTCAATGAATGATGTGAAACCGCTTGAGTATGCTAAATGAGATATGTTGGGATGATGAAAGGCAAGCCTAATCCTATATACAGTCCCATGCACTAATCCCCAGTGAGTTAAGTGGAAAAATTCCGTGTCTGCAAGGTAAAGGATTATCTCGCAAAAGGTACGACAACCGAAGTGACGAAAGGCAATTCATTTCTCTATCCCAAACACTATAGTTTATCCATTGTTTCGCCACTTTGAGCCTAAACGCTTGGAGAAATTCTTTCAAATTACCCCTATCAAGAACCACCCCACATCGGGACAAACTGGAGGTAAGTCAGCATTATAAGGTGAAAAATGAATAGAGATTGTCTTGCTCTCACTTACATTAATCTTCGAGTGTTGCTTTTTCAGATGAATTCACACGAACTTCAAGTGTCTTAGGATGACGAAGAGCATTTCTTTCTCTATCCTATATACACTTTATCCATTCCTTAGCCCACTTGAGCCTATATTTTCATTTCATATGAACCTAGTTAGTGATCATCCCCCACACTGGGGCAAAGCAAAAACCATCATTGTCCAAGCAGCATATTTGGAGCACCAACTGAAGACGAAGACCCTTGAGAGTCTAAATGTCAAGTTGAAATATAATCGGCCAATGTATGCATTGTAGACAGTGTGTGTAAAAAAAAATGAAAGTTAGGGGGCATAAAAAAGCAATGTGCCTGGTAAAAGCAAGGCCATGACCCTGAAAAAAAAAAGTCAAAAAAAAAAGAGGAAGAACTTTAAAAAAAAATGTCAAGATATGACATGTCAAAGTCATGAATTCCAATGGAGCAGTAGTTCTACAAGTCTCGAAGGAATCAAGTGACGAACTCTCGCAACCAATAGAGCATCTACCAAGAAGACAATCCCTAGTGTCGCGACCTAAAAATAATTCCTTCTCAGGCTAATGGATTATTAGGACTAAACCTAATTCGGGCCCTCCCAAACCCTACCAATTCGCAACTTAGGGTTTAAGTTTTTAAACGTGCAAATGTTTTCATGCTTGGAGTCGCCACTAATCAATTTGTGGTAGGTCGATTAGAAACCTAAATAAAACATAGGGAGATATGTTTTATTCCTACGAACCAGAGATTCTAAGCCCGGGGACTTGATTACGCTAGATCTAGTCTAACGCCCTTTCGGTACCTTTTCTTTTCAAAAATATTTTGGCAAGCAATTTGGATCCATTTTAACTTAGTCACTAACATGTGAGGTGTTCATGCGGGTGCGCAAACCACCAATTTAACACCCAAGAAAGCATTAAATAAATTGCGAGCTGGAAGAATTACTTACCTCGAAGCAACGTAAGCATCTGCATTGTTAGCTAGAAAATCACATCAACAACCTAATATGATTTCTAATTAACAAGGAATTCACTCAATTTTCGGATTTTCGCTTATTTAAATGAAAGCTAATCTACATGCAATGACATGCAAAAATGACATGTAAGTAATGCAACCTAGCATGCAAACTATATGTCATGCGACGACGTGACCTAATTCTGATGACGGACAAATGATTTATTTTTGGTATTTTCTAATGAAATTCGGAATAAAAATATGCCTAAATTAACATGCAACCTATGATGACTTATCATATCCTAACATGACTTATTTTTTTGGGATTTTTGTTAAAATTCGAAATAATAAACTACTTAAATTAAGAATGCAATCTATCCTAATCTACCATAAAGCAATTCATTCTTTTTTGGGGTTTTCATGAAAATTCGGAATTAAAAAAATAACCTAAATAATCTATTAAGATTAGAATATTACTTAATTTAAACTAGGAAATAGATTATCTCAAGTCCTAATTTAAATTAAATAATTACTCTATCGTCTAGATATATTTAGGATTCCTAAACATGCAAAACTCAAATTCAAATCCTAACTGATATTTTTTGAATTTTCTTTTTTTATTTGAAAAGGAAAAACAATTTAAACAAAGATAGCATCCACATTTAAAACAACCACGCAATCCGCAAAATTCGTTTCAAACTCGGATCAGGCACAAAAATCGAATTACCGGTCATATCTACAGGGTTATAGATATTAATGGAAAGTCGATCGTTCAAATTTGGAAAGCAGATAAAAATCATTATCGTACCCAAGTGATTATGGATAGGATAATGATTTTCCGTATCGTCACGTATCGTACCTTAGGGCTAAGGTCGGATAGTTGTCCAGATACGTTGCTGAATTAGGAAAGATTCCTAATTTTGAATATTTTCAAATATTGCGAACAAGGCAAACATTATCCTAAGATATCTAGCAATCCACGCAATATTCACAGAATATTCAAACATTCAAAAATTAAGAAACGAAATATTCTAAAAATATTAGATAATGTTCAATTACCTAATTTGCGGATAATTTCCAAATTCGAACTTGCGGATCGGGACGAACGGCGGATCGGCGGCGCGGTGTCGGGAACGGCGGCAACAGCAGCGGCGCACGGCGAGAAACAGCGTCAGCACGCAGTCGCACTCGCTGGGACAAACAGCAGCTCCGGCGGGAAGCACGGCGTCGGCGGGAGAGGCGGCGGTGTAGGGCGCGGCAGCAGCAGCACGGCAGCGTCGGCGTGAGCGGGAAGCAGCAGCGCGGCAGCAACGGCGACGTCAGCGGGAAGCGCGGCAGCGGCGACGTCGGCGGCGTGAGGCACGGCACGGCGGTACGTCGGTGGGAAGCGGCAGCAGCGGCGTCGGCAGGGAGCGGCGGTAAGCGCGGCAGCAGCAGGATCGCGCGGGGAGCAGCAGCGGCGTCGGGGCTCGGCGTACGGCAGCTGGCGAGCGCGCGGCAGCGGGCGCTGCAGGGACGGCAGCAGCGGCGTCGGGGCTCTGCGTGCAGCAGCTGGCGAGCACGCGGTAGGGACGGCGGCAGGGCACGGCGACAGGCGGCAGGGCGCGGCGACAGGCGGCGGACAGCAAGCGGGCGTGGCGTCGCGCGGCAGCAGCGACGTCGTGGAGCGACAGAAGCAGTGCACGGCGGCAGGGATGGCGCGCGGCAGCAGGGCGAGCGCGCGGCGGTGAGCACGCGGCAGGGAGCTGCAGGCGCGGCGGGCAGCAGGCGAGCGCACGGCGAGGGGCGGCGCGCGGCAAGGGGCGGCGGCAGGCGCGCGGGAGGCAGCAGCGGCGTCGCGCGGTTCTGGCCGTGTGGAGGGTGCTCCGGCCGGTCTCCTTCTCTCTCTCCTTTCCTCACTCTCACTTTCTGAAAATTCTCATCTGAAATTGTGTTCTCCCCCCTCTAAAATTCTGACCTAATAATGTATATATAGTATTAACCTAGGTCAATTAGATGGGCTTTTAGTCCTAATGGGCTTAGGCTTGGGCTTTAATTTAAATGGGCTGAATTAATGGGCTGAATTAATTAATGACAATGGGTTGAATTAAGTTCAAATTAAAACAACCGAGCCCGTTTGACTTATAATTCTCGGCCTTTGCATTTCAAGCGAGCCGAGTCCCATTCGATGAAATTTAAGCTCGTTCATTCACCGCCGGTCCGATGCAAAAAATGCAATGAATCTAAAATGAATTTAAACTATATGTTATGCAAATTAAATATTTTTTGTTTAGGGGTTAAAAATTTAATCCCTAATTTTCTATGCAAATTACACTAAATGGTTACTAAAATTTAGGTGTCAACAGCTGCCCCTCTTTGAAGGTGAGCTCGCAGAGGTTGCATTCAAAGACTAAATGATACCTAAATTTCACTTATGCAAATGCAATGAATGTTGTTTTTGTCGGGATTATGAGTCCCATTTTACAATGCATTAAGAAATGATGCATGCTGACATGAGTAGAAAACGTACCTGGAATTACTTACCTGACGATAGCGCAATTCGAGGCACAACCTTAACTTGTATGTTGTTTTGGCAAATGTATGGGCTCAGTTCCCATCGGTATTGCCTGATATATGTTGATGAACTTCGGTGATCTGCAGTCAAGTCAAAACACACGAAGAAAACTCGACGTATCCAATCATCATCTGGATTCGCGAGAACAGTTCCGATCTTTACGAACTACCTATATATTTCCATAGGTGTTTGCAAAGATTTGGCCGCTTCACTTATATCTGCTCATAAGTGAATTGCGGGGGAAACTTTTGAAATCAAGAGGATATTCCGACCTTTACATATACCTGTTCATATGCAAAGGTTTGGCCGCCGCACTTATACCTGCTCATAAGTGAACTGCGGGGGAACACCTGGGGTTGAGAGAATATTCCGACCTTTACATATACCTGTTCATATGCAAAGATTTGGCCGCTTCACCTATACCTGTTCATAGGTGAGTAGCGGGGGAATACCTGAGATTTGGGAGAATATTCCGATCTTTACATATACCTGCTCATATGCAAAGATTTGGCCGCTTCACCTATACCTGTTCATAGGTGAGTAGCGGGGGAATACCTGAGATTTGGGAGAATATTCCGACCTTTACATATACCTGCTCATATGTAAAGATTTGGCCGCTTCACCTATACCTGTTCATAGGTGAGTAGCGGGGGAACACCCGAGATTTGGGAGAATATTCCGACCTTTACATATACCTGCTCATATGTAAAGATTTGGCCGTCATGCCTATATCTGCTCATAGTCATGTAACGGGGGAATCTTCTCGAGATTGTATAAAAATCTGTAATTTGATGAACAAAGGGGTTGGCCCAAGTGTTCAAGAGTTCCTTGACAAAGTACCTGGATATCATCAAAGGTACCTGAAAAGGTTTGATCAATAGATACCTGAACATAATCAAAGGCATCTAGAGATCGCCAAAATGATCAAATGTGGGACCTGACAATTGCTTGAACAGGTAAGGGATACCTAGATAGTCATAGACATCCTAGGGATAGAGACATACTTACCTGGTGACATCTCCAACTCTGAAGGTGTGTCTCCTGTTAGACACGATTTTAAGTAACATGTAATATGCATTCGCACACTGTCAAGAATACATATACACATGAACTATGATTTCAACTGATTTTCATGCACGATGGTTTTGTCAAATCGGCATTACAAACTTCGCTGGGGAAAAATCATGACAAGACAACCCGAACTCAAGCGGATATCTTGAAAATGTCGAATGAGGGACTTCCGGTCCAAAAGGGCTTTCTCTCATTCTCATCGAAAGGCTGATTTATGGAGAATCGCTCCATCTCACCGTCATCATGTTGACAAGGGTCCGAGTATTCTCGCAAGCAGTACGACTTTACCAATCTGAGAGGTCTTTGTTAGGACTGTAACATAGGGCTTGGTCAATGGCTTAGCAAAAGAGACTCTTCGAGTCGAGGCTATTGAAAGAAAATACTCTGCAATTGTCTCCGGGTTTACAAGTCAAGAACCTGCAAAATGAGATAGAAATGGACTTGCTCGCACTTCTTCGAGCTAAGCTTATAAACATCAGAAACTCTACGTTAGTTCAAGTGCCCTAATCTGAAGAGACTTTGCAAGGGACGTAACGCAGGCTAGGCTCATGGGTTGAGAAATGAATAGATCATAAGGCTCAAAATGTGTATAATTGGGATGAACAAGTTGGTGATCATCTTGGCATTGTCACCGGTCTTCTTCTTCACCAGGGATTGTCTTCTCAGTAGATGCTCCATTGGTTTCGAGAGTTTATCACCTGACTCCTCAAGACTTTGGATACTTTTGTGACTTCGAGACAACTAAACATTTTCTAAAGTCGTCACTTTTCTCCATTTTTTCACGGGCATTGGCCTTGCTTTTACCAGGCATACTGCTTTTTCATGCCCTCTAGTTTTTTTTTTTTTGACATACACTGTCTACAATGCATACATTGGCTAGCCACACTTTGGCTTGTTTTGACCGAATGACTAACATTTGGACTTTCGGGGTCTTGTCTTTTGTCGGCGCTCTGGATATGCTGCCTGAACAATGATGACTTTTGCCTTGCCCCAGTGTGGGGGATGATCACCAACTGGGTTTAAGAAATGAATTTGCAGGCTCAATTGGGCTTAACAAAGGGTAAAGTGTGTATAGGATAGAGAAAGAAATGCTCTTCGTCATCCTAAGGCACTTGAACTTCACGTGAATTCATTTGAAAAAGCAACACTCGAAGATTGATGCAAGTGAGAGCATGAAAATTTCTATTCATTTTTCACCTTATGACGCTGACTTACCTCCAGTTTGCCCCGATGTGGGGTGGTTCTTGACAGGGGTAATTTGAATGAATTTCTCCAAATATTTAGGCTCAAAGTGGCAAAACAATGGATAACCTGTAGTGTTTGGGATAGAGAAATGAACCGCCTCTCGTCATTTCGGTTGCCGTACCTTTTGCGAGATAACCCTTCGCCTTGCCGACATGGAATTTTTTCACTTAACTCACTGGGGATTAGTGAACGGGACTGTGTATAGGATATGGCTTGCCTTTCATCACCCCGATGTACCTCATTCAACACATTCAATTCATTCCACGTGAGTTATCATATCGTCTAAATAGATTCACCTTTTGAAATCGATAATGCAGACTGACAAAATGATCAAACATAATTTAAAGCCAAGGCACACATTCCATTTTTCAATTGATTGAAACCATTTATTCATAAATGAGATGTTTGCAATTCAGAATATAAAATCGAGCATTTAAAAACTTTCGCCGCAAAAATGTTAGATCTTATCAGGGATAATAGATCTTCACAGCATCAGAATTAACAGGAGTGGAGAACTCACGACCATCCATTTCTGCGAGGATCAGGGCACCTCCGGGAAGCACCTTTTTAACCACATATGGACCAATGTAGTTTGGGGCAAATTTTCCTCCAGGAACAGGAAAGACTGGCAGTACCTTTCTTAGGACTAGATCATTTACCTCGAAGTGTCTTAGACGCACCTTTTGATTGAAAGATCTAGCTACCCTCTGCTGATAGGTTTGACCGTGGCAAATGGCTCTCAATCGCTTCTCATCAATTAGGTTTAACTGCTCATGCCTTAGTCGCATCCATTCTGCCTCGGACAACTCCACTTGAGACAATACTCGTAAGGAAGGGATCTCTACTTCGACGGGTAGGACTGCTTCCATGCCATATACTAATGAAAAAGGGGTTGCTCCGACAGAGGTTCGGATCGAAGTTCGATACGCCATTAGCGCAAATGGCAACCTTTCATACCATTCACGATAGTTTTCAGCCGTTTTGGCCAAGATCTTCTTGATGTTCTTGTTGGCGGCTTCAACTGCTCCATTCATCTGTGGACGATAGGGAGATGAATTCAGGTGCCGGATTTTGAACTCGTTGAACAACTGATCAATGAACTTGTTGTTCAAATTTGTCCCATTGTCAGTGACAATAGCCTCAGGGACACCATAGCGAGCGACTATGTCCCGCCTGATGAATTTTACAACATTCTTTGCGGTGACGTTTGCATAAGATGACGCTTCAATCCACTTAGAGAAATAGTCAATCGCGACCAAGATAAATCGATGTCCATTTGATGCCTTGGGATTAATCGGGCCAATCACATCGATGCCCCACATTGAAAAGGGCCATGGCTCAGACTGCTGATGTAATTCCGTCGGGGGAACATTTATCTTATCCCCATGAACCTGACAACGATGACATCTTCGAACATGTTGGATGCAGTCATTCTCAAGACTGAGCCAATAATAACCTAACCTCATAATCTTCTTAGCTAACATGTGGCCATTCATGTGTGGACCACATATCCCTTCGTGTACTTCTTGCATGATTCTGGTAGCTTCAGCTGCATCCACACACCTTAATAGGACCGAATCATATGATCTTTTGTACAGCTTTTCACCACTAACAAAGAATTTTGAAGCCATTTTCATTATGTACTTCCTGTCAGCCGGGGTGCTTCCCTCAGGAAATTCTTGTCTCTGAATGTAACTCATGATATCGTAATACCATGGCTTTTCGTCAGGCTCCCCGATCACAACCATACAGTAGGCTGGCTTTGTCAGGACTTCAATCTTCAGGGGTTCTACCTCTAACCCATCAATCACTTGCAACATGGATGATAGCGTAGCTAGCGCATCAGCAAACTGATTATGAGACCTCGATAAGTACTCAAAAGAGACATCTTCGAATTCCTTTATGATTTCTTCGAGGTATTCATGGTACGGCACTAGCTTGGTGTCTCTTGTCTTCCACTCTCCCACAGTTTGGAGAATAATCAAAGCAGAATCACCAAACACTTTTAACTTGGTTATCCTCATTTCCACTGCGGCTTGGAGTCCGAGGATGCAAGCTTCGTACTCGGCTATGTTGTTGGTACAGGGGAACACCAACTTTGCTGCTACTGGATAATGTTGCCCATCTGGGGATATTAAAACTGCCCCAGTGCCGGAACCGGCCAAGTTTACAGCTCCATCGAAAAACATGGTCCACGTGTCTTCCTTTATTACCAAAATACGATCTTCTGGAAAATATCTATCATCATCAGGGACTCCAGGATTTTTAGCTAACACATCAGCAATTACTCGACCTTTAACTGACTTTTGTGGCTTCATCTGGATATCAAACTCTGAAATTAAAATCTGCCACTTGGCTAACTTTCCTACCAAAGCTGGCTGATCAAGTAAATACTTAATGGGATCGTTCTCAGTCACAAGAAAAGTTTGGTGATGCAGTGTATATTGTCGCAGCCTATGGAGCACCCATACTAGCGCAGCGCAAGTCTTCTCGGTTTCAGAATAATTCAACTCTGAGACAGTGAACTTCTTGCTTAGGTAATAAATGGCTCGCTCTTTCCCATCTTCAGGACTTTCCTGGGCTAGCATCGCACCTAAAGATTCACTATGAATCGTGAGGTAAAGGATCAAAGGCTGGCCCGGCATTGGTGGGACTAGCACTGGTGGTTTCATCAGGTATTGCTTTAGTTCGTTAAACGCTTCCCGACAATCCTCATTCCATTTCACTTGAGCATTCTTCCTTAGAAGTTTGAAGAATGGCTTAGCAGTTGCTGAGAGTTGAGAAATAAAACGGGCTATGTAGTTCAATCTACCCAGGAGACTTCGCACTTCTTTCACGGTCGACGGGGGTTGTAACTCACATATAGCCTTCACTTTGGAGGGGTCAATTTCAATGCCTTTACTGCTTACTATGAACCCAAGTAATTTACCCGAGGTTGCTCCGAATACGCACTTGGCTGGATTGAGACGGAGTTTAAACTCGCGGAGCCTCTCGAATAATTTCCTCAAGGTATCAACGTGACTCTTCCCAGGTCGAGACTTGGCGATCATGTCATCGACATAAACCTCAATCTCCTTATGCATCATATCATGGAAGAGCGTCACCATTGCCCGTTGATATGTTGCCCCGGCATTTTTAAGGCCGAAGGGCATGACCTTATAGTGGAATGTCCCCCAAGGAGTGATGAACGCCGTTTTCTCCTTATCATCGTCCTTCATTTTTATCTGATTATAACCCGAGAAACCATCCATGAAGGAAAACAGCTCGAACCCTGCTGTACTATCCACCAAAACATCTATATGTGGCAATGGGAAATCGTCTTTAGGACTGGCCTTGTTTAGATCGCGATAGTCGATGCAAACCCGAACTCGACCATCCTTCTTCATGACTGGGACAATATTGGCCACCCAGTTGGGGTATTGGGTGACTTCGATGAATCCCACTTTCAAAAGTTTCATGACCTCCTCCTCTATTTTCTTGGAAAGTTCAGGCTTGGTCCTTCGCAATTTCTGTTTCTTGGGCGGCATGTCTGGATTAGTGGGTAGACTATGCTCCACGATAGAAGAATCTAGACCCGGCATATCGACATACGACCAGGCAAAGATATCCTGGTAATCCTTCAGCAGTTGGACCAGGCGTTTAGCTTCACCTTCAGGAAGGGTTGCCCCTATCTTCACCTCTTTGGGTTCTCCAGAATCACTCAAGTTGACAGTGATAGTTTGGTCTATCGTTAGGACTTTAGGTCTTTCATGATGCTCTAGATCACGCTGGAGGTCCGAGGAATCTTCGAGTTCATTGGCGTCATCGAGATCAGGTTCGGTAGCACATAATTCATCAGATTGGACCATTTCCATACCCTTACATGTCACAAGATTGCCCCTGAAACATAAAGTAGGGGGTTCAGTAGGACAAACAGGGCTAAACAGTGTATTCCTATTGATTTCTTTTATTTTGAAATTCTTTTTAAAAGGTTTTAACACGAGGAAGCATGAAGAAGCCCAGGCCTCAGAATTCTCCTTGGACTATATTTTATTTTATTGGTTGGATATCATCACCGGGCTGGTTTGATGTACCTCAACATGCCCTCAAAACGAAAATAACTTGTAATTTTATTGATTATCACCAAATGAATTACATTTATTGGAATGGAAATTGCAACAATCAAATCCTAGAAATGCAAAGTACTAAAAAGTAGCTCCCGAGACGGGGCAAGTCCTAAAAAGCAGTAAAAATTCCCGCGTAGGGGAATGTGCGAAAAAGGTAAATGTGTTACTCTTGCGGGCCAATGCCCATTCCCTTCAACGGTCCTTCCTCGATGGCTCCAATTAAGAAATTATCGAACAGGGCGGTGATTCCCTCCATTGCATCATCAGAATCTTCTGTCACTAGAGGTGTTGAATCATCCATACCTCCCCATCCATCCGGGACAATGTCACGGGGGTCAACATAGAAGCTCGGGGGTGCTGAGTATTTGACATAATAGTCGAACTTGCCGCTCGGCTGCCCCAGAGTGTCGATCACCTCTTTCTCTTCATGCATCATTCTTGCAGGGCCTGGGAATGTGGTGCGGAGGTGTGGAGGCAACCTACCACGCCCACGTTCTTCGCCATTTGGCTCTTCTTCGGATCGCAATCTATTTTGACCATTTCTTCGACCACGTTCACGTCCACGTGCCACATTGTTCGGCTCACTCGACCCCAGGTATCCCAACCCAGTAATGCGGGGCCTCTGAGAAACTTCCACCGGTTGGCGGATGCCTTGACTACTTCTACCAAGACCTTCACCTGGAGTAAAGCCGTGAGAGATCATTACTCTCCCAATCATGACCGCAGCATTTGACACCTCAGGAATAGGCGGTGATGATCCTCTTGACGCATGTATGGTTGATACGAGCTCCAGCGACTGATAGCTCGATTCTATTTTGCAATCAGGCTCAACATAGGGGATAGCCGTTGCGTGGTAGATTGGGTGTTCTTCTTCACCGTGGACCGTGACTAACTTTCTCTCCACGACGAACTTTACCATCTGATGTAGACTGGATGGCACAGCTCCAGCAGTATGAATCCATGGACGACCCAACAGAAAATTGAATGCAGTGGGAATGTTCATAACTTGAAATAGGACATTGAAAATCGTTGGTCCTATCTGTATGTCAAGGTGTATTTCTCCCATCACTTCTTTCTTCGTTCCGTCAAAGGCTCGTACGGAGGTTCTTGCAGAACTTATCCTAGAAGGATCTATCTTAAGGCGGTGTAAAGTCGCCAAAGGACAGATGTTTAGGGCTGACCCGTTGTCAATGAGTACCCGGGCAACATGTGAGGTCTTGTATTTGACGGAAATATAGAGTGCCCTGGTATGCCCCCTCCCTTCTAGAGGGAACTCTTCATCTGAAAAGGCTATGAGGTCCTTAAGGAGTATAGAGCCCACAAATTCCTCTAATTTGTCATGATCAATCGTTTCTGGCACGTGGACTTCACTTAACACCTTCATTAAGGCCTTCTGATGCATGACAGATGTCTGGAGCAGCTCAAGCAGGGAGATTTGCGCGGGCAGCTTGCGCAATTGTTCAACTATGTTGTACTCGCTAGCCTTAATCACAGCTAGAAATTCCTTGGCTTCTTCATCAGTAACGGGTTTTGCAGGTCGGGCATTAGCTTGGCCGTAGGAACGCCCAGATCTGGTAACTAAGTCGACATCGAGACTGTAGGACCAGGGAACCGCCTTATTGTCACTGTACTCATACGGTTGAGGTATCTCGATCACTATCCCTTCATCAGTTGTAGGCGTGCTTACAGTGATTTCCTCATTATCGGACGCGTCTTCAAGCGGAGGCATGTCTTCAGGCAGAGGGTCGCCCTTGTCGCTCCTGATGTTCAATGTAGCAAACTCCTCCTCCCAATTAATAACCACTTCGGAGATAGTGGAAACGATGCCAGTGTGGTCAGCATAAACAATCATCCCAGCTTCTACCATTCTTGAGATTCTCTCTTTCATGAGAGCCAGGGGCAGGTCTTCATTACTTGGGTAACAACCGGCCTTCACTAACTCACCGTAGACGTCGGTAGTACACACCTTAACATTCTTGATTCGACCAGCATTGAAGCTAAATATGGCATTCACATTGCCTGCGTGATCAGGGAGTGGGTTGCTCTGAACATTCGGCTTAGCAGGTTGAAATGAGAACGCCTTCGTGTCTAGGAGGTTTTGGACTTGGTGCCTGAGGGCATAGCAATCATCGGTTGAGTGTCCCGGCTCACCCATGTGATAATCACATTTCTTTGACGGGTCGAAGTTATGGAACCGCTCAGGATTGGGCCGCTTTGGCTCAGTAGTGAGCAAACCTTTCTTCTGGAGCACCGTCAACACTTGAGACAACGATCCGGGGAGGGGAGTGAATTGCCTCTTGTTGTTCCTCCTCTGAAAAGGTTGACGACTCGAGTTTTGTTGCTGAGCTTCTACTACTTGGATCGCTGGGGCGGAGTTAGCATTCCGCCGGCTCGGTTGGTTATAAGCCACATTCACTTCAGCTACCGGTTCTTTCTCTTTTCTCGCACCAAATCTTCTAGTCGAGGAGGGCGGCTCGACAAACCATCCATCTTTCAACCCTATTTCAATTTGTTCGCCCATGGGGATGAGTTGGTTGAAGTTGTCAGTCGGAATGGCAACCATCCGATTACGGTATTCGAACGGGAGAGTTTTCATGAACATCCTCTTTAACTCACTATCTATGGGTTCTGGGACAACCTGAGCAGCTAAATTTCTCCATCTGATAGCATAGTCTTTGAAGGACTCAGTCTTTTTCATCTGGGCGCGTTCGAGATCATCACGGGTAGGAATGATGTCTGTTATGAATCTGTACTGCTTCAAGAATGCTTCACTGGCTTCTTTCCAAGTTTTGAGGCCATTTATCTTCTTCATGAGATACCAGCTCAAAGCAGGACCCGTCAAACTTGCTTGAAAGGCATGAATCATCAGGAGTTCGTTATCAACGTACGAAGTCATTTGCACGTGATAGAGCTGTAGGTGGGCTTTTGGACATGTGGTGCCATTGTACTTATCGAAATCCGGCATTTTGAACTTCTTTGGGATTTTGATCTGTGAGTAAAGGGACAGATCAATCGAAGGTGAATCCTGCGAACCTTCCAGCTGCTTCACTCTTTCTTCAAGTTTATTGACCCGCTCATCAGGTTTGTCCTTGTTGACGATGATCTGGACAGGGTCATCTTCTAAATCAGGAATATCGTCATCTCCGTCAACATCGACACTTTTCCTGATTTTCTGCTTTGGGACAGACGCTTCGGGAGGTGTCGAAACAGGAACCGACCGGAGAGCTTTGATCTCAGCGGACATTTGTTGCATCGCGATGACAAGCTGCTTGATGTGGTCTTCCACACCAATAACACGTTCTTGCAAGTCGGTTTGATCGGCCATTCTGGCTCTCGACCGTGTACGAATGGGCGACCGTGATCGGTCCGTAGCTACCTAATTTCGAAATGAAACAGGCATACATGAGTGTTAAGCGAAATGATACGCCAATCCATGACATTGGTCTAACCGCTTTGAATTGAAAGGACCTCTTTATTGAAATGGCGAAAATTTTTACACCAATTAATGACTTGAAATTGAACTGAATATAAAGACAAATGACTCAATTCCTAAACAAACTTTAAAACTGAAACTGAGATAAGAAAAGAACTTCAAGCTTTTTTATTTAGCTTGATCTATAGACATATGGGAGGCGACTTCCTTCTTCAGTTGCTCATAAGCTCGAGCTATCTTGGATGCTTTTTCTTCAGCTTCTTCGGCCTTCCTTTTGAGGCGATTGTTCTCTGAGCGATTGGCGGACTTGAGAGGCACCTTAGGTATCTTCGGGAGCCAATCTTGCGGGATTTTGTGCCGACGAATGTACTGGGTTGTCGCGAAATAGGACTTCTGTTCTCCCTTTAGTTCTCTTTCGGGCCGTGCTATCTTCAACACACGACACTTCCTCCACATCTTATTGAGCTGGGCTACAGTCGCTTCGTGGTCTTTATCATCATCGGCGAAGTCAACTTGCAGGAGTTCTGGTTGTAACGCCGGAGGGAGTCCTTGGAGAATCTGATACTGACGAGACACTCTGGCGGGGTAGTATTCGATCGCACCAGTGAAACCTAATAGTGGAACCGGCCCGATACCATTACATGTAAGCCGAGCTTCCTCGACTTTGAACCAATTAGCATGCCATTGGAAACCTTGGGGTCTAGCATTTTTCATGAAAATGATCCATTCAGAGTAATGATAATCAGGTGCATCCCCTTGTTTTTCTTTGTACCTTAAAACTGGATGGCTAAAATCACTAAGCTCGGATATTGTGAGTAAATTGCCGCACCCTTTTATATGAGACAAAAACCAGATTTGCAAAAGTTCGAGGGGGGCATGAAAAGTTTTGTCAACATGTTGCTTAAATTTAGTGAGGGAAATGAAAGTCTCTGCTAAAATGATGTTGATAAAATTCTTTTCAAGACAGACCTGTTGGACCAACCATGCGATTGACGGATTACATGCATTCTTACAGTGAGGAAAAATCACGAACCCGAAAAACGCTAGCAAAAAGATTCTGCCTTTTTGAAAAGATGTGGCTTTTTCAAAACACTGGCTCAGGAATGAAAAAGGACATGTGCCACGATTTGCTTTTAAAACTTTTCCCAATTCATCTTTTCCGACATTCAAAAATTCAGCCAACATTAAAGTAGAATCAATTCCCAAAGGTGGTGTGACTAAATCCGACTCCAATGGTTTTCCAATGAGCACGCTATATTCTTCCAATGTCGGGGTGAGCTCGTGCTTACCGAATATAAAGGTAGAGGTCTCGGGACACCAGAAGTGCGCTAATGCTCGAACGAGGCCGGTACGGACCTTGACCTCCAGTAGGGGGAGGAGCCTCCCGATGTGGCCCTCAACTAACCTGCGGTTGGTCGGATTGAGTAGATTCCACCAGGCACGGAGCTCGTCCTTAGGAGCATCAAGAATCCGGATGTCTGCCCCTCCCATAGTGTATAGACCAAGACTCGCGACCGACCTAATGTCATGGACCGACCAAAGAAAAAGACGAAAGATAAATAAATTGCGAGATAAAGGTTTAGAAATCTTACTTCACCCGGTAGAATGATGGCAATCACATAGACATGCGCATGAAATGTGAGGTTCGATTTCTACCTAGACTCTGGCTTGCAAAATGGAGACATGAGGATTACCGAGCTAAACCAGTCATGGTGGTGGTTAGGCTGAGATTCCCCTGACTCCGGCTCAGTCAAAGAGCCGACCCGGGTTGCAAAGGGTGCAACCGTGGCAGGTATTCAATGACACCACGAAAGAACTTTCGGGACCAAGAAAGGCGACCCATACCACGCGGGTGTGGTCGGGGTGTCCATTTTCTCAGTACCATCCTAAACCTGTGCCGCCCAGGTCCGGCAGCGGGTAGTGTGTGCGGTGTAGTGTAAATGTAAGGCATGCACAACAGGTTATATCATACAGCGCTTCGTGCATAAAATAAACCATACATCCAACACCTCCCTGCAAAACAAGGGTTAACAGTCACGCCTCCCCTTATACCTCCCATTCTGCAAAAACATTTAACACCTAAAATGTTAGGGACGTACCTGGGATCCTCGCTGCCAAGCAAAATATATTTTTTGAAAAGAAAAACTGGCCTAAGTCCACTAAGAGTTTTAACTCAAATCCCCAGCGGAGTCGCCAAGCTGTCGCGACCTAAAAATAATTCCTTCTCAGGCTAATGGATTATTAGGACTAAACCTAATTCGGGCCCTCCCAAACCCTACCAATTCGCAACTTAGGGTTTAAGTTTTTAAACGTGCAAATGTTTTCATGCTTGGAGTCGCCACTAATCAATTTGTGGTAGGTCGATTAGAAACCTAAATAAAACATAGGGAGATATGTTTTATTCCTACGAACCAGAGATTCTAAGCCCGGGGACTTGATTACGCTAGATCTAGTCTAACGCCCTTTCGGTACCTTTTCTTTTCAAAAATATTTTGGCAAGCAATTTGGATCCATTTTAACTTAGTCACTAACATGTGAGGTGTTCATGCGGGTGCGCAAACCACCAATTTAACACCCAAGAAAGCATTAAATAAATTGCGAGCTGGAAGAATTACTTACCTCGAAGCAACGTAAGCATCTGCATTGTTAGCTAGAAAATCACATCAACAACCTAATATGATTTCTAATTAACAAGGAATTCACTCAATTTTCGGATTTTCGCTTATTTAAATGAAAGCTAATCTACATGCAATGACATGCAAAAATGACATGTAAGTAATGCAACCTAGCATGCAAACTATATGTCATGCGACGACGTGACCTAATTCTGATGACGGACAAATGATTTATTTTTGGTATTTTCTAATGAAATTCGGAATAAAAATATGCCTAAATTAACATGCAACCTATGATGACTTATCATATCCTAACATGACTTATTTTTTTGGGATTTTTGTTAAAATTCGAAATAATAAACTACTTAAATTAAGAATGCAATCTATCCTAATCTACCATAAAGCAATTCATTCTTTTTTGGGGTTTTCATGAAAATTCGGAATTAAAAAATAACCTAAATAATCTATTAAGATTAGAATATTACTTAATTTAAACTAGGAAATAGATTATCTCAAGTCCTAATTTAAATTAAATAATTACTCTATCGTCTAGATATATTTAGGATTCCTAAACATGCAAAACTCAAATTCAAATCCTAACTGATATTTTTTGAATTTTCTTTTTTATTTGAAAAGGAAAAACAATTTAAACAAAGATAGCATCCACATTTAAAACAACCACGCAATCCGCAAAATTCGTTTCAAACTCGGATCAGGCACAAAAATCGAATTACCGGTCATATCTACAGGGTTATAGATATTAATGGAAAGTCGATCGTTCAAATTTGGAAAGCAGATAAAAATCATTATCGTACCCAAGTGATTATGGATAGGATAATGATTTTCCGTATCGTCACGTATCGTACCTTAGGGATAAGGTCGGATAGTTGTCCAGATACGTTGCTGAATTAGGAAAGATTCCTAATTTTGAATATTTTCAAATATTGCGAACAAGGCAAACATTATCCTAAGATATCTAGCAATCCACGCAATATTCACAGAATATTCAAACATTCAAAAATTAAGAAACGAAATATTCTAAAAATATTAGATAATGTTCAATTACCTAATTTGCGGATAATTTCCAAATTCGAACTTGCGGATCGGGACGAACGGCGGATCGGCGGCGCGGTGTCGGGAACGGCGGCAACAGCAGCGGCGCACGGCGAGAAACAGCGTCAGCACGCAGTCGCACTCGCTGGGACAAACAGCAGCTCCGGCGGGAAGCACGGCGTCGGCGGGAGAGGCGGCGGTGTAGGGCGCGGCAGCAGCAGCACGGCAGCGTCGGCGTGAGCGGGAAGCAGCAGCGCGGCAGCAACGGCGACGTCAGCGGGAAGCGCGGCAGCGGCGACGTCGGCGGCGTGAGGCACGGCACGGCGGTACGTCGGTGGGAAGCGGCAGCAGCGGCGTCGGCAGGGAGCGGCGGTAAGCGCGGCAGCAGCAGGATCGCGCGGGGAGCAGCAGCGGCGTCGGGGCTCGGCGTACGGCAGCTGGCGAGCGCGCGGCAGCGGGCGCTGCAGGGACGGCAGCAGCGGCGTCGGGGCTCTGCGTGCAGCAGCTGGCGAGCACGCGGTAGGGACGGCGGCAGGGCACGGCGACAGGCGGCAGGGCGCGGCGACAGGCGGCGGACAGCAAGCGGGCGTGGCGTCGCGCGGCAGCAGCGACGTCGTGGAGCGACAGAAGCAGTGCACGGCGGCAGGGATGGCGCGCGGCAGCAGGGCGAGCGCGCGGCGGTGAGCACGCGGCAGGGAGCTGCAGGCGCGGCGGGCAGCAGGCGAGCGCACGGCGAGGGGCGGCGCGCGGCAAGGGGCGGCGGCAGGCGCGCGGGAGGCAGCAGCGGCGTCGCGCGGTTCTGGCCGTGTGGAGGGTGCTCCGGCCGGTCTCCTTCTCTCTCTCCTTTCCTCACTCTCACTTTCTGAAAATTCTCATCTGAAATTGTGTTCTCCCCCCTCTAAAATTCTGACCTAATAATGTATATATAGTATTAACCTAGGTCAATTAGATGGGCTTTTAGTCCTAATGGGCTTAGGCTTGGGCTTTAATTTAAATGGGCTGAATTAATGGGCTGAATTAATTAATGACAATGGGTTGAATTAAGTTCAAATTAAAACAACCGAGCCCGTTTGACTTATAATTCTCGGCCTTTGCATTTCAAGCGAGCCGAGTCCCATTCGATGAAATTTAAGCTCGTTCATTCACCGCCGGTCCGATGCAAAAAATGCAATGAATCTAAAATGAATTTAAACTATATGTTATGCAAATTAAATATTTTTTGTTTAGGGGTTAAAAATTTAATCCCTAATTTTCTATGCAAATTACACTAAATGGTTACTAAAATTTAGGTGTCAACACCTAGCAAAGAAGAAGATCGGTGATTATGCCTAGATGATCACCAACTCTCACCCTTATACACATTTTTGAGCCTGATATATCCTTTCGTTTCTTAACCCGTAAACCTAGCCTACGTTACGTCCCTTGCAAAGTCTCTTCTGATTAGGGCACTTGAATTAACGTAGAGTTTCAGATGTTTATAAGCTTAGCTCGAAGAAGTGTGAGCAAGTCTATTTCTTTATCATTTTGCAGGGTTCTTGACTTGTAAATCCGGAGATAATTGTGGAGTATTTTCTTTCAATAGCCTCGACTCAAAGAGTCCCCTTTGTTAAGCCATTGACCAAACCGACACTACGGTCCTGATAAAGACCTCTTAGATTGATAAAGTCGTACCGCTTGCGAGAATACTCGGATCCTTGTCGACATGATAATGGTGAGACGGAGTGATTTTCATAAAATAGCTCTTCTGAATAAGAGTGAGTGAAAGCCCTTTCTAACTGAAAGTCTCTCATTTAACACTCTTAAGAAATCCACGTTATGAGTGAAAATTGTCTTAATTAATGATTCTCCCCAGTGGAAATTTGGTGATGCAAATATGGTAAAATCATCATGCATAAACCTCAATTGAATTGATGAATTCTGAAATGTGAGTTCTAGAATAGCTGAGATTGCTAATCTCCTTGAATGAATGCATATGTGTTTTGCTCTAATCATGTCTGGCAGGTAATGTTTCCTCAAAGACTAAAGAGTTCCTGACGCTACAGTTGTTTTTTGAAGCTTCGTGTTCGTCTAAATATTTTTGAATATTAAATTACCTAATTGTAGTTTCAGGTATCATTTCCGAAAATCCGAAGGGAATTTTCGATCCTATTAATCATATCTGATTGCAGTTTCAAATATCTTTCTCGAAGATCCGAAAGGAATCATCAAGCCCATTCAAATATCTGATTGAGGTTTCAGGTATTATTTCCAAAAATTCGAAGGGAATTTTTGATCTTATTAATCATATCTGATTGCAGTTTCAGATATCTTTCTCGAAGATCAGAAGGGAATCATCGAGCCCATTCAAATACCTAATTGAAGTTTCAGGTATTATTTCCGAAAATCCAAAGAGAATTTTCGAATCTATTAATCATATATAAGTGCAGTTTTAGATAGCTTCTCGAAGACCCGAAGGGAATCATCGAACCCATTCAAATATCTTATTGAAATTTCAAGTATCATTACCGAAAATCCGAAGGGAATTTTTCGAGTCTTTCAAGCATCTGAGTCGCCTTTCAGATGACTTTTTCGACTACTTGAGAGGGTTTCCAGATACTTGGTAAGTTTTCAAAAGTTGTTCCATACCCCAAATTTGCTTTCCCGAATTCACAGGTAAGTAAGTGCAGGTATGTTTTCTATCTTTACATTAGCATTTGCATTTTTACATCACATTAAAAAATGGGTGTGGGCTCGCTGAATTCTCATTTACTCGACAAAAAGATTAATTTTTCTCATTGCATTTGCATAGTCAAAATTTATGTATCATTTTATCTTTGAATGAAACCTCTTCGAGCTCCCCTTCAAAGAGGGGCAGCTGTTGACACCTAAATTTTGACGATCTAGTTAGTCTTTCGTTGCATAAAAATTAGGGATCGATCACAGTCCCTAGACAAAAAATTAGCATATAGATTAGAAGCATTTGAATTTGTATTTAGCCTCATATAGTTGCATTTGCATTGGACTGGCAGCGGATGGACTCAAGTGCAGAGGTTGTGAACTCAATGGAAATTGGACTAAACCCGCGTGGATTAAAGATTTTGGCCTAGCCCATTTATTTTTGCGCAAGGGATCCTACACTTAGAAAGAATTTTCGTAAGTTCACAATCTAAGGACATGCGATCAAGAGCGACATATAAATCGTGCAAAAGGTTATATTCTTGATTGTGTGCATATTATATGTTTGCCATATATTTGGTGCATAATTCTCGGTCAAGATTCGAAAAAACAAAGAGAGAGATTCTTTTCCGAGTCTTGAAAGGCGTAATCTTGCTGGTTTAGGCGTGGAATCTTGGCTGAAATACGGACAACATTCTGATTTGGCGAGGGAAGAAGACAAAACAAATATAAAAGGAGATATGTGCGAGAGGGGAGAGGAGGAAAGAAATTGCAAAGCTAGATTGTGTAATATGTGGTTGGAAAGAGGAAAAAGTTGTATATTTTCTTTCCTTGGTGGGTTCCATTTCTTGGCATATAAAAAAAGATGATAGCGCAATGCGTGGGGGAGGTTTTTGTTCCTTTTGGGAGGCACCCAATTCATCCACGCAGCCACAAGAAAGAGACAGATACGCAGAGGAGTTGTGCGGCCATTAGAGAGAAATCGTGAGGGGAGCTTCACAATTTCACAATTTCCGACAAAGAAGCACAACACATTCAAGAGGCCAAAGAAGGAAAACGTAGAGAAAGGGGGGAGCTGCACCACACCCTCTGAGACGATTTCAACATGCAGCAAATACCAAAAGGAGAAGACGTTCATGAAAACTCCTTCGCCCAACGCCAGAAGCAAACTTCCAGGTGGCGAGCAGCTTCCCGGGTGTCGTTGTAACGTCAATCTTGCAGCCTTGCCGCATTAGTCACGAGCTTCTTTCCCATCGACACCAGCTCAACGGCAAACCGACGAATCCCAGTTTGGTGGTTTCAGTGATCATCGAGCTATACTGGTCCTTTCTTTTGCAGGTTTCCTTGTAGAGATTCTCTACCGTGACGGCAAATTGTCGCACCCCACATCGAGCCCGTAGTGATATACGTTGCCGTGCGCCTTTGAGTTTGAAAGCCAGCCCCTTTTCGCTGGTACTATTGCCTACGGCCACCGCCACGTCTCTACGGTGGTGTTATCCAATCCCTCGACGGTTCTCCACGGCGATTCCTCCCTGACGATCCTGTTCACTTCCGAGACATTCCCATACCGTGAGTCGGTCCGTTGCCCCTCTCGTGATTCTATTTTGCAGGTGACAGGCCAAAAAATCCCTGACGATCCGTGAGCGACCTCGTCGCCATTGCCATTGCCATTGCCATTACCGTTGCCGGTCCACCACTGTTGGCCGTTCCGATCTGCAATCCCGATTCCGTTAAGTTCGAATTTGGAAACTATCTGCAAATTAGGTAATGATCTCATCTGATATAGTTTTGAATATTTCATTACTTGATTTGGGTGATATTGTTATCTATTATTGATTTTTGTTAATATTTGGGTGAGTATGTGCTATCCGCAGATATTTAAAAATCACCCCAAGTTAGAAAACTTTCCTAACTTAACAACGTGTCGAGATGACTATCCGATCTCAATCATGAGATACGATACTCGGTGCCACGAAAAATCTTTATCTTATCCATAACCATTTGGATACGATAATAGATTTTATTTTGTTCCCAAATTCAAACGAATAGCCTTCCATCAATATCCATAACCATATGGATATGATTGTCGGTTTATATCGTTTCCTTAATTCAAAAATAATAAAACAAATCTTGCGGATCGCGTGGACTGGTTTTGATCGTGGTGATTATCTATCTATTTGATTTATTTCCTTTAAAAAGAAAATTGCAAAAAAAGATTAGTTAGGATTTGAATTGATCTTATTAGAAGATAATGATGCATGTTTAGGATAGGTTTAGAATAACTTTCTTTGAATAAGTCGATAGGATAACTTTTTAATTTAATTTAGGAATTGGAGTGATTTATTTCCTAGTTTAATTTAGATATTATTTTGATCTCGATGGTTCATTTTAGGGTAATTCTTGATTTCGAATTTTCATAAAAATACCAAAAAGAAGTCACTTTAGGATAGATTAAATTATTTTTTTTTAGATTAGATTGCATGTTAATTTAGACATTTTTTTAATTCCGAATTTCATTGGAAAAAACACATCATTTTCCGTCATTAGAATTAGGTCACGTCGTCGCATGTCATATAGTTCGCATGCTAGGTTGCATTAATCGCATGTCATATTTTGCACGTCATTGCATATAGGTTAGTTTGCATTTTAATAAAGCGCAAACTCTAAAGAACACCTTGAGTGCCTTGCTTTGTTAATTAGAAATCATATTAGGATTGTCTGTGTAATTTTCTACTAACAATGCAGATGCTTGCGTTGCTTTAAGGTACGTCATTTTCCCAATCTTGCAATTTATTTAATGTTTTGATTATTGGGTGTTGCTTTGGTGATTTGCGCACCCACATGATCACCTCACATGCTAGTGACTAAGTTAAAATGGATTCAGACTACATGCATAAACATTTTTTTGAAAAGAAAAGGTACCGAAAGGGCATTAGACTAGATCTAGCGTAACCAATTCCCCAAGCTTAGAATCTCTAGTTCGCAGGAATAAAACATATCTCCCTATGTTTTATTTAGGTTTCTAATCGACCTACCGCAAATAGATTAGTGGCGACTCTAAGCATGAAAACTTTTGCACGTTAAAAACTTAAACCCTAAGTTGCGAATTGGTAGGGCTTGGGAGGGCCCGAGTTAGGCTTAGTCTTAACAATCCATTAGCCTAAGAGGAATTTTAGGTCGCGACATCATTCATCCAATCCATCATAAAGTGATGTTTATAACTGAAGTATTGAAAGTTGTGAATTGTTGAGAAACCGAGGTAAGGAGAAGTGAATCTTTGTACATAATTTAAATTTACGAAACTTTGCACCTGCACCGTCGCAAGAAATTCATCGTATCATGTACGTAGGGTCGCGAGTAAATGGGCCACATAGACCCCGTGATCTGTGATGATTTGATTGGTAAAGATTGAAATAGTACATTTATCATCATAATGTTCACCGGCATCGTGACCAACTTTATACACAGCTTATATACACTGGGAAACAATATCATCTTGACCATAATATAAATATATATATATATATATATATAGTTTAGCGCTGTGAGTATGTTCGTGTTAATCAACATGATTGATTAATTCTTTATTGTAAGTTGAATTTGTAATTAAAGCAAATACTCGCCAAATTATCAATGTTGCTCTATATTCTCTTTGCAATCCATGGCTAATGCATATCCAATGCAGAACTTTTACCTTGGAAAATCAGATAAACGAGTCATCCCGTTCTCAAATTATATTGTGTGACCTAGATGGCTTCGTCTCTTTCATCAACATGAAAGAGCAGGCCGATGCGTTGAGTTTCTTCATCAGCCGAGTTGTCAAGCCGATCTATCCAATCTGAACTTACAAAACATTGACGTGGTTTTATTCATGTTTCATTCCAGAGTCTATCCAAGACTACTGGCACTTCTAGTGGTGACTTGGTAGAAGATATTCCAGAGAAAAATAACTTTACATTTTTGTTCTTGTTTCAGGAAAAGATCAAGGGGGCATATTCAAGTTTAATAAGCCAATTTCCGTATCTCTTGAGGCAATTCTGGAATTCGTTTCTTGCGATATTGTCGAATGGTATGACCGACTTATTTCACTAATCATTGGAGAGAACAGAGACATTTTTGCCTTATGACGGTATGACCTAGCTTGATGAATGGTTCGCAACCATAATTTCACTAACTTGGTGAGTAAAGCATGCGTCTGTTTATTAAAAGCATCTTTGATTAATCTCTAGATTACAACTAGTGCATATAACAATCACCCATGTTAGCATTGACTTTCTGGATGTATATTACACTTTGCTTTAAGATATAGCTAGTGATATGAAAGCATACATGCATAAAATGCAAGAACAATATATAGCGCACAGTATTATTTCTCATGAATGTGTCACGTTCAAGTACCCTACAAGAGGTCCATCGCATCATTTTATTACTAAAAAATTTCTTAAACTATCACTCTACAGCTACTGTACAACTAACATTATTCTCTTTTGATTTGTTAAGCTCTTGCCAAAAATTAGCGTGTTAATGAAAGCTTCTTTATAGTTAGAAAAATGAGGTAAGTGCACTAAAAATTCTAAAATTTGTCATGAAAGTATAATTGAGTCATAAAACTTGTCAAATTTGTCCAATTGATTCATTCTGTTAACTCCGTTCAACTTGGCTAACAGAAAATGCTGACGTGGCCTTTTTATTTTCTTTATCTATCCTATGTGACGGTGACGTGGTTAAAACGTTGTCGTTTTAGTCCAAATCTAATTCTTTATACAAATTTTATTTAAATTAAATTAAAAATAAGCTAAATTTATTTAAAAAAAAAAGAAAAGGAACTCTCTCTGTCTCTCCAACTACCACATATTCGCCACGCTGATCGCATGGCCTCTCAACAATCGGGTTCGATGTGACCTCACGAACGAGAGAGAGACGTTAAACACCCACCAATCGGGGGCTGGTTGTGCAGCGCTTTAGAAAGTTTGTAGAGAGAGAGAGAGAAGTGATTTTTTACCCTAAGAGAAGAGAAGAACTTGCCTAAACTCGATCCAAGTCAGATTTTTATGTGGATCTCACATTGGATTGCATATGGATCCCACGTCTGATCCACACGTGAGTCCCTTGGAATTCGATGGCTTGACTATGCGCGGTCTGTGAATATAGATTCAATATAAGAACTTCCCCACGAGAAGATACATTTACAAGTGAGAAAGAGAATCGAAACGAAAATAAATTAACAAATAGAGAGCATATGTCTTGGATGGGAACATGACATAATACATATACGGAACGACTGTCGTATAACATCATCAGTCATTTTCGTAGTCAGGTAAAGGCTGAAGTACACATTACCGATACTATTAGCAGTGTTTCCCACCGGACAGACCTTGTGACTTTACTTCTTTTGTTATTTTTCGCAAATGATGGAGCAACATTGGGACCCAAAGGCCGCTACTAGTAGATGCATCGTGGGCACATGTATCTTAGAGCTCTTCTTACCAATTTGGTCTTTATTTAGTGGTTTTTGGGACACTTGCATATAGATAAATAATGTCAACGCGAACACCTTGCTATATAGCTAGTTCCATTGTTTCATCTTCCATCGCCAAACACTCTACCACGTATAATTTCTTCCTTCCCTTTGCTCAATTATGGCCGCATCATTCCAAACAAAGCTGCTCATCATTCTCTTGGCGTTAGTCCTCTCCTCCCCCGCCACAATCGCCCAGGAACTTGAGGTCTCCGAACCGCTCAGCCTTGGGCGCGAGAAGATAACCTGCTTCCGCATCTATGTGCACGAGATATTTGACGGGAGCAATGCCACTATCGTGTAGGCTGCCCACGGGAATGCGACCAACCTGGTCTTCGGCACCGTCTCGGTGTTCAACGATATCCTGACCCTCGGACCCGAAGTGGACTCAAAGGTCATCGGCCAGGCCCAAGCCCTCTCCAGCCTCGCCTCACAGACCGAGTTCGCTCTGACAATGGTCCTGAACTTCGTGTTCACCGATGGCAAGTTCAACGGGAGTGTACTGACCATAGCGGGGAGGAACAACTTGAATCTCAATGTCAGGGAGCTGCCGATCGTGGGGGGGATGGGAGCTTTCCGGTTCGCTCGGCGCTATGTTCGCACGAGCACGATTGCCGTCAGCCAAATCAATAAGACCGTGGTGGCGGAGTACAACGTGTCTGTCTTACATTATTGACGTTTAGGTTCGTTCAAGTTGAAAGAGCTCTGCTTTTGCTTTGTTTTGGTTCTTGTGATGAAACAATAGGGCAGCCTCTCGGTGACCATTTGGAAACTCGGTATTATTTGTATCTTTTTGAGTACATGTAATGGATAATATGGCAATTCATTCTCGCAATTTCCACTTTAAAACGTCCGTTTATCGATTCCAACTTTTTTTATCTTGTTCTTCTCTGTTGTTTTTCCCGTTGTGATTATTTTGTAGTTTTTGCAATTTGGATCCAAGAAACAAACGTTTTTAAATTGAGTAACGGGCAGAAGCGAGAGAAGAAACTGTAAAGTGCGGGAATCACTTTATATCTTTACTTTCTTTCAAATTATTATTTTGTTTTTTCTGTCCAGGTGTCGCAATGTTAATGGTACTTTAGCCCAATGACTTGGCACTATTCAACTTCCTAATATTTTCTCGACTTAAAAAGTTTTATCTTAGATTGCGCCATGATTGTTTGGACATAGGAGACGGGATTGCGAATTAACATTTAGTTTTCACATTAAAGCAATAGTAAATAGTAGCTGTTGTTGTCCCATCACAATTTTAAATATTATGAAAAAAATGATGCTAAATCTATGTGCTAATATTTATATAGTGCGAAACTTTTAAAGTTTTCAAGTTAAGAAAAAGTTAAAGTTCATCCACCGCAAGATATATATTAAGCAAAATGATAAAGTCCATTTAAACAAGCCCATATAGCGTATTTTTAAGTAAAGTATCCATCAAATCGCGTGGGCCACATTTCAGATGGCCATCTCAAAAGTCAAAAGTAATGTAGTAAGTTTGTACAAATCAATACAAGTGACTTTATACACCATCGATTAGAGAGTATATACAAATCACGAGCGAATAAGGTCGCTTGTGTCAAATTTCCTTTACATTAGTGCACGCTCATTTTTTTATTGTTGACACACCATGGCCATATGCATAACCATATTTTGTTGCATGCCAAAGAGGTCACCTGCCTCTGGCTCAAAGCCAGAACAAATGTCTCGCCACCTCCGTGTGAATGAAAGCTTTTGAGGCACATGAGAGCAAGTATTGCGTCAAAATATTTTAGACCAAGTCAATCACATTTCAAGAATTTATGGGTTCGACATTGGGTCTCGTAAAAAAATTACAAGTCCCCATACAGTTTATGTATTGTGTGATCGGCAACGCCCATCACATCGTCCATGGACTAATAGCCTGTTTCATGACTCCACTAACTGCCGATAACTAATGTAGTTAGTACTTAATAAAATTAAGCAGGTTTAATAACCATAACTAGTTGGACTTAATGATCCGATTAAGTCAAGAAATCACTTAATGCACTTAGTTAGGATGGGGTTACTTTTTTCATTCGATAGAAAGAGCATTCAAATAGGAAATAAAATATTGCACATTACATTATTAAAGCCTAAAATCTACCGATGATATTCACTATTGAGTGTTATGACCATTTCATTCGATAGAAAAGTGCACTCAAATAGGAAATAAAATCTTGCATATCGCATTGCTTAAAGCCTAAAATCTACCAATAGTATACACTATTTAATATTTCGCCAAAAAGCATTCTTCCATTCCCATTATTCAGGTATTATTCCACCGTACTCACCGTGAAATCCAAACTTCTAACCTCCAAGCGTGAGAAGCTCACTCGCTTCCTCGTCTATGTGCACAACCAAAATGCCGGGAGCAATGCCACCACCGTAAACGTAACTCATGTGTCGACGACCAATCAGTCTGCCACGTCATTTAGTCTAGCAGGGTTTTTCGACGATGTGTTGACTGTGGGCCCCGAGATGAGCTCGAAGAACTTGGGTAGGCTCCAGGGCATGGTGGCATTTGCATCCCGAACAGAGGTGGCCATGTTGATGTCCATGAACTTCGTGTTCATGGAGGGAAAGTACAACGGGAGCAGTTTGACCGTTGTGGGAAGGAACTTGTTGTTCTCGATGATGAGGACAATGCCAATCGTGGGTGGAACTGGTCTATTCCGGTTGGCCCATGGTTATGTTCAGACCTCCACTTACTTGTTCGACCTGAACACTGGACTCCTCGTTCTTGTGTCTGATTTCTCTGTGTACCACTATTGACGGTTTCGCTAGGTTAAGTTTGGGAGTTGTCTTTGTTTCGTTCAATAACAATAAAAACATAATTAAACTCTCAGCGAGAGACCATGAAAAGGTTTCATGAGAGGTTTGGAAGAGTTTCTTATAATTCTGTCGACAGTGCATGATTGGAAACCGTTCCAGCTATCTTGTTATTGAGTGTTTTGTTGGTAACAAGCGAGCTCTCCATTTATTCTCCAACACAGGATGAGGTTACGTAATACCGTTATTTATAGCAGTGCAAGAAATGACATAAGAGTAATTGGAGCCCACCTGATTGCATTTGGTAAGTGATAAGACATTGCGCAACGATAGCACATCAAAACGGGACACACTAGAGCAAGTAGCAAATGAAGACAACACGCATAACATTTGTGATCTACGAGATGAAATTTCATTCATCCAATCCATCATAAAGTGATGTTTATAACTGAAGCATTAAAAGTTGTGATTTGTTGAGAAACCAACTGAGGTAAAGAGAAGTGGATCGTTCTACTTAATTTAAATTTGCGAAACTTTGCACCTGCACCGTCACAAGAAATTCATCGTGTCATGTACATAGGGTCGTAAGCAAATGGGCCACATAGACCCCGTGATCTACGGACGTATGTGATGATTTGATTAGTAAAGATTGAAATAGTACATTTATCATCATAATGTTCACCGGCATCGTGACCAACTTTATACACAGCTTATATACACTGGGAAACAATATCATCTTGACCATAATATAAATAAATAAATATATATATGTATATATATAGTTTAGCGCTGTGAGTATGTTCTTATTTTATTAATAAAGAAACAAATACAATTTATTCTCACCGTTAGAGTTTCTTGAGCGCTGTGAGTATGTTCGTGTTAATCAACATGATTGATTAATTAATTCTTTATTGTAAGTTGAATTTGTAATTAAAGCAAATACTCGCCAAATTATCAATGTTGCTCAATATTCTCTTTGCAATCCATGGCTAATGCGTATCCAATGAAGAACTTTTGCCTTGGAAAATCAGATAAACAAGTCATCCCGTTCTCAAATTATGTTGTGTGACCTAGATGGCTTCGTCTCTTTCATCAAAATGAAAGAGCAGGCCGATGCGTTGAGTTTCTTCAGCAGCCGAGTTATCAAGCCGATCTACCCAGTCTGAACTTACAAAACATTGACAAGGTTTTATTAATCTTTCATTCGAGATGGTCTGTAACATTTGCGTACAGGCCGCTCTTGTTTTTGGTGACATGTGTAACCTAAACTTAAACTCTCATTACTCGTGTTTAAGTTAGGAAAGTTTCTTAATTAATCCTCATAACACAATTAATAGAGGCCTTTGCTAGAATAATAACCTTTGGGCCAATGCGAGAATAACAACATGTTATAAGCCACATATTCTTGAAGCAGTGGACCCCACAATAATTTTTAATTGTTTGTTATTTATTTATTTTGTTGCCAGAGCATTCTGTTAATCTCACAGTAAATTAAGAACAATCCATAAGCATTTCTCGTTCAGGTGATTGAGAGTATATCCAAGACTACTGGTACTTCTAGTTCTAGCGGTCACTTCGTAGAAGATATTCCAGAGAAAAATAAATTTACATTTTTGTTCTTGTTTTAGGAAAAGATCAAGGGGACATATTCAAGTTTAATAAGCCAATTTCCATATCTCTCGATGCAATTCTGGAATATGGTTCTTTTGATATTGTCGAATGGTATGACCGACTTATTTCACTAATCATTGGAGAGAACAAAGACATTTTTGCCTTGTGACGGTATGACCTAGCTTGATGTATGGTTCGCTTCCATAATTTCACTAACTTTGCGAGTAAAGCACGTGTATGTTGATTAATAGCATCTTTGATTAATCTCTAGATTACAGCTAGTGCATATAACAATCACCCATGTTAGCATTGACTTTCTGGATGTATACTACACTTTGCTTTAAGATATTGCTAGTGATATGAAAGCATACATGCAGAAAATGCAACAACAGTATATAGCGCACAGTATTATTTCTCATGAATGTGTCACGTTCAAGTACCCTACAAGAGGCCCATCGCATCATTTATTACTAAACAATTTCTTAAACTATCACTCTACAGCTACCGTGCAACTAACATTATTCTCTTTTGATTTGTTAAGCTCTCACCAAAAATTCGGGTGTCAATGCTTCTTTAGAGTTAGAAAAATGAGATAAATGCACTAAAAATGCTAAAACTTATTGCGAAAGTATAATTAAGTCCTAAAACATGTCAAATTTGTGCAATCGATTCCTTCTATTAACTTCGTCCAACTTGACTACCAGAAAATATTGACATGGCCTTTCTATTTTCTTTATCTATCGTATGGGCGGTGATGTGATTAAAACTATTGCGACCGACCTCCCTCTCTTTTTTTTTCGATCATGCAAAAAAGGGAGGGCTCGCCTGGCATGCGCTAAGTTTAGGTTTGAGACTTAACTTGGGCTCTCTCAAGTCTATACCATATCGCGACTTAGGGTTTAAGTGTTTAACATGCAAGTGGTCTATATCAAAGAATCGCCACTAATCGATTTGGGGTGGATCGATTAGAAACCTAAATAAGGTGATGGGAAAATTACCCTATTCCTACGAACCAGAGATTAACTGAGTTCAGGGATTTGGTTACACTAGTTGGATAACTAATGCCCTTTCGGTACCTTTTTACCCTGTTCATTTCTGAAAATATTTGTCAGGTAATTTGGATTAATTTTAGGACATTTCTCCTAACATGTGAGGTGATCAAACGAGTGCGTAATCAGAAACGATTAGTAGTCAAAACAGATATGCAGCCTAAGGTTCTAGTCCTAACTAAGTCAGATGACATTCAAAACACAACAGTTGATGCAATTATATTCTAATTAAAAACATGCATAATAATAACACAACAGTAATAAAAACAGCATGCAAAATACTACTGCACAACCCTATAGGCTTATCTAATTTAAACATGGCAATTTATGCAATTATTTTAATAATATGCATAATAATACAACAATAAATTAAAACAATAAGATATACCACATAATTTAGAGAAATAAAAAAAATTAAAAAAATTTATAATTTAAAAAAAAAAGAAAATACAGAAAGAGAAAAATAAATAATTTTTTTAAATTTTTTTAAATTTTTTTTAAAAATAATAATAATAATATAATAATATAATAATAATATCAAAACCGGGTCGAGTCGGTCAGATCCAACCAGGGTCAACGGATCCGACCCAGGGCGTTGACCCGGGTCGGGTCAATTGATCCGGATCGGGTCAGAACAGACCCGGGTCAACGGATCCGACCCAGGGCGTTGACCCGGGTCGGATCAGTTGATCCAGGTCAGGTCGACTCCCGTATGCACAGGCACACGGGGACGCCGGTGGAGCCAAAATTTGGCTTATCGCCGACCGACCCAAACCAGCACTGACCGAAATCCTTCCCCCTGAGGACCCTAAAAAGCTGTTTCACCCACCTAGGTCACCGTCCGACCACCTGCTCACCGGCCGGCGAGCTAAATGAAATCGGCTTCATTGAGGCGTTCCATCGAACACCCGGGGCGCGTCGACAAAAACTGGGGTCTCTGACCTCTCTCGGGACTCTAGCCAACTCTGGCGACCTGGCTTACCTTCGACGACAATGTATGAATAGTGGGGAACAACGGTATGGGCCGGGATTCGCGCGAAACGACCGGCGCGAGTCCTGGCCAAACCAGACACCAAAACAGGGCTAAAAGGACAGTCAGGATCGGGGGGAAGCTCACCGGTCGGCGGCGCATCCGGGGGGTTTCTGGCTGGTCGGGGGGCGATGGCGACGTGGTTGGTTCTCCTTCCTGCTCCAACGTGACCTCAGTATAATCTCAACTCTCCCTTTTCTCTCTATTTCTCGCTCAATCTCTCCTTCTCTTCCGGTGCTTTGTTTTGGTCGAGAATGACCAACTGGTCGGGGATGTCAGTTCGGTGGATCGTCGGTGGCTCTGGCTTGGCGCGGGGGGAGGGGGGGCTCCTTTGTCTGTGTTCTTCCACCTATAAGCCAAATATCGGAAAATTTTCACCCGATCTCTCTCTTTCTCCCTCGGTTTGTCTCTCTCTCTCTCTCTCCTTTTTTTTTCTCAAAACTGCCGGCCGAACTAGACCGTCTCCTCTTCTCTTTGTGCCGCGGTACGAGCACGGTGGTCGCCAGAAGAGTTTTCCGTCTCTCTGCCTCGCTCAATCTCTCTAGGTCTCTCTCACGGCCTCTCTGTTCTCTCCCTTTTCTCTATCTTTTTTTTTTCAAAAGAAACCCCGACCCCTTCTCTCTCTCCTTTGCCAGCTTCTATAGCGACCGGAGGCCACCTGCTCCTGCCCCCAAAGTCGTGGCCTTAATGGCTCTGCACCGACCACGACTTTGGTGGCCATAGCCGTGTGGTGGAGCGATTTTTTCGCGTCGTCCCAGGCAAGGACGAGACAGGGGAGAACAGAGAAGCAAGGGAAGAGAGGGATAGCTGGGCCGAAGGCGAAGAAGAAGAAGCAGGCCGGGCCGGGCCCAGCCCGCGCGTGGGGGAAGAGGAAAGGAAAAAAGGGCAGGCTGGGCCTGCGGGAGGGAAGAAGAGAGAGGGCCGAGTCGACCCGGCCTTGACCCGGCCCATTTCGAATTTTTTATTATTATTTTTATTATAATTTTTTTATAGAAATTTTCTCTAATAGACCCTATTAATGCAAATGTGCCCAATTTTTGTATGCAATGCATTTAAATAGAAATATTTTTTTGTTTTATGAATTAAAGAAAATTAACTCCTAAATTTTATGTAATTAATTTTGGGCAAATTAAAATTGGTGTCAACAGCTGCCCCTCTTTGAAGGTGAGCTCGCAGAGGTTGAGCTCGTAGAGATTACGTTCAAAGATAAAATGACACTTAAATTTGGCCCATGCATGCTCAATGAATGTTATTTTTAGCGAGACTGTGAGTCTTATTTTTTATGCGATAAGATGATGCGTGCTAAAGCAAATAAAAATATACATGGAGCTACTTACCTTGCCGAAAGGTAGAGTAATTCCAGATAATTGGTATTGTGTGTCGAGGATCTCAACTTGTCTTCGATCGCCTTGACGGAGAAATGGTTTGTCTAGGACCCGAACCTATCTTCGGTCGCCTTGACGGGGATTGCTTTTGTCTAGGATCTGAACCTTTCTTCGGTCACCTTGACTGAGGAAATTGCTTGCTTAGGATCCGCACCTATCTTTGGTTACCTTAACTGGATTTCGTTTGTCTAGGACTCGAACCTTTCTTCGGTCGTCTTGACTGGGGCGCCTAACGGCTTTGGTGAACAGAGGATCGGTCTAATGTTCAAGGGATACCTGGGGGTCCTCGCTCGAGGATTTGATGGATTGCCTAGTGGGTCCTCGCCAGCAGATCTTGAAAAGACTCAAACAATGAGCACCTAGGGGTCCTCGCCCGAGGATTTGTTGGTTTGTTTGGTGGGTCCTCGCCAGTAGGCCTTGAAAAGACTCAAATGATGAGCACCTGGGGGTCCTCACCAACAAGCCTTGAAAAGACTCAAATGATGAGTACCTGGTGGTCCTCGCTTGAGGATTTGATGGTTTGCCTGGTGGGTCCTTGCCAGCAGGTCTTAGAAAAACTCAAACAATGGGCACCCGGAAGTCCTCACCCGAGGATTTGATGTGAATAGAGGGGGTCAGTCTCATGCTCAGGAGGGGTATCATAACAATTATAGGTACATGGTGAACAGAGGGATCAATTCAATGTTCAATTAGTGAACAGATGAGTCAATCCAATGTTTAGGAGGGGTACCATAACAATCGTAGGTACATAGATTTCTGGAATCGGGCATGGGTAGAAAATACTTACCTGGGCACTTCTTGCCTTTAAAGGGCATGTCTCCTGTCAAACAAGTTTTTTTGTGCACAGACATGCATTCATTGGAGAAATAGACAATTGAGGCTATTCTAGAATATCATATGAATTATCTTGATCAGCAAGTCAAGATGCTTTTCTTTTTCGAAGGAACACTCTGTTTACCTTCTGGGTAGTTTGAAAAGAATTTTGATGAAATACCCAGGGTTTCTTACCTAGAGGTTTCATACATCATCTGCTGAATACCCGATCTTTTTCGGGACATCTCTCTTGGGATGATAATGAGGGCTTCTCCAGCGCCCGAATTTTCGTGTCCTATCGCTGGGGATTAAAACTCTGAGCTGTCCAAGACGATTAGCACAAACATGCATGCCTTCATCAAGAATAGACAAGCTAAGCTATTCCAAAATGTGTATTTGAAAGTTCATGCATGATGATTTTGCCATGTTTGCATCACCAAACATCCACCGAGAGTAATTATCAATTAAGACAATTTTCGCTTGCAAGGTGGACTTCTCGAAATGCTAAATGAGGGACCTTCAGTCAGAAAAGACTTTCCACTCACTCTCATTGAAAAGGGCTGTTTATCCCGTCCATTAAAGTAGAAACATCGAAAACACTCAATCTGACCGTTATCATATTAACAAGGATTTTAGTTTTCTTGCAAGCGGTACAACACTGCCAATCTGAGAGGTCTTTTTCAGGGTCGTAATGTAGGCTTGGTCAATGGCTTAACAAAGGAGACTGTCCGAGTCAAGGCCATGAAAGAAAATATTTTGCAATTATCTCCAGGTTTATAAGTCAAGAACCCTACAAAACGAGATAGAAGTAGTCTTGCTCGCACTTCCTCGAGCGTTGTTTATAAACATTTAAAATTCCACGTTAATTCAAGTGCCATAATCAGAAGAGACTTCATGAGGGACGTAATATAGGCTGGGTTTACAGGTTGAGGAACGAAATGATCATTGGACTCAAAAATGTGTGGAAGGGTGAGGATTGGTGATCATTTTGGCATTGTCACCGGTCTTCTTCTCCACCGTCAGGATCCTTTTGGAAAACTTCTTGGGCAATCCCATGCTTTGGCTTCTTGGACAGCTTTTTCTTGAGGAGCTTCTATGTCAAGCATTTTCCCGAATACTATTCGATCTATGTCCCAATTGCTTTCTCCAGGATAGGTTCGTCTTCATCTATCATGTGATAGATCTTCGTCAAGACAGAGTTCTCAAAGTAGGGGTTTGCATCAAAGAAGAACTCAAGTTTAAACCCTTTGGGGTTGTCTATTCTATACCACTTAATATCTTTGAGGTATTTGAGAGCACCTTCATCACGCTCAGAGATTTCTTCAGCTAAAACTTCATTGTTTTTCATAGCAGTTACTCAGAAATTAGGGACTCCTTTCTCTTCATTTTTTTCATTGTTTTTCTTCTTCTCCTTTTTCTTTTTCTTTGTTTTTTTATTCATGGGCATTGGCCTTGCTTTTACCAAGCACACTACTTTTTTTTTTATAACCGATGTATCCGCGCGGCTGGCGAGCTAGGGCTCAAACCAGCAGTGATGCCCAACTAGTCCTCGAGGGGGGCTAGCGCACTACTTTTTCATGCCCCTAGTTTTCAATATTTTTTTTGCTGTCATTTTGGTGTTGTCAGGACTAGCCTAAATAAATTTGAACAAAACAATATTATTAGGCTCTTGGAGTCTTCATCTTGATTCGGTACTTTGGACCCTAATGCTCAAACTCTAGTGACTTTTGCCTTGCCCTGGTGTGGGGGATGATCGCCAACTGGGTTCGTACAAAATGAAATCGCCAGCTTAATTGGGCTAGCAAGGAATATAAATGTATGGGATAGAAAAAGAATTGCTCTTCGTTATCCTAGGACACTTAAATTATCGTGAAAGTTCATATACAATAATAACACTCAAATATTAATGCAAGTGAGAGCAAGAAAATTTCTATTCATCTTTTCACCTTGTGCGAGCTATTGTAGCCGATGATCATAGAAAATTTTAGATATTACAAATTCTTCATCCTTCTTATCTTGCTCAATTCCTAGGTGAAACCATCACTGTTATCAACGACATATTGGTAATTTGAACAAGCTTTAGTTTGCTGCTTCTCTTTTAACAAAGCCCTCTTAGCCTCGACTGTCCTGTCGTCGATAATATGCTTGTCTTGGAGGACCCTGTCAAGGACTACCAAACCCGTGAAGACGATGAGGCCAAAGCCACGGGGGCGGTGATCAAAAGGGAGAGACGCTTTTCTTGCTCCTTCTGAATTTGAATCCTCCCTATGATGCCGATTTATCTTAAGCTGCCCCAATGTGGGGTGATTCTTGACAGGGGTAATTTAAAAGGAACCTCCAAATATATGGGCTCAAAAATGGTCAAGCAAAGGACCAATGGTAGTATATGGGGCAAAGAAATAAACTGCCTCTCATCATTTTGACTATCGTATCTTATGCGAGAAATCCATTTATTTTGTAGAAATGAAACATTTTCGCTCATCTTGCAAGGGTTGTGTATAGACTAAGGATTGCCTCTCATCGTCCTGACACATCTCGTTCAATACATTAGAGCAGTTCGATACCATTCATCGAATTGTCAAAGTTTTCACGATGAATTGGTGAATTAAACAGGTAAAATTACTATGCGAAATTCTTTCCAAAAGACATGCGATGCACTTGAGGGAGGGTTAAGCATTTATTTGCTGTAAACATGCTTCCTCTTTCTCTGTTTCTTTGTACTCTTATGAGAAAAGTTTTTTAGAGAAAGAGATACCTACTTATGCTGCAATAGTAGAGCAAACCTGCAAGGTAATAAGAAAGGTCATGTTAATGAACAGCTGTTTGAGGGACAGGAATTGGAAACGATGCAACATTACCCTTCGTGATTCCTTTCAATTGAGATTAAATTGACAACTCCTTGAGTTTTCTTGAATGTCGATAATTTCCTTTTGACAAAAACATGAGCTTATGTTCGAAATGAGATGATTTAGGGTAAATTTAGAACGATACAAATTACCCTTCTTCCATTTTGCCTTCAAAGCTAGCAGAGTCTTTTCTCCTCTCATGGTTAGTCTCGAAGCTCAAATGAAATCCTCTATAATTAAGGGTGCTTCCAAATGAACGGTCCTATTGTCAGTGCATGCTATGTCAATGCGGCTCTGGCACATTGAGGAGCTTCTCGAGAATCATATGATTCCTGACATGTACATGGCATGTGCAATTACTTGTATGGGGATCTTCGCAGCAAAGCTTTAAAGGTCTTTGACGGATATGGGCATGACTACCATCGAGACTTCCATGGTTGCCAGGATCGGCCTTGACGCAATTTTGTCATATGCAAAGTCCTTTCCAGTTAGACTTGTTACCATGAGTGTTCTTTACTCAATTTTCTCCTATGTAAAAGGGAAAGATATGTCATTTCTATGCTAAAGTGGATGAACTTTAGGAACGAAACACACCCTTTTTTATGGACTGAGAGATCGCATGCCCCCTAGTCTACTCTTCCAATTAAGCACATTTTCGTCATGTTTCATTCGAGAGGTCCCAACATTGGTGCTCTATCCGGCTCGCTAGCACCTCAAAGTCTAGCATGTTCCCCAGTTCATTATCTGCAAAAGAAAATGGATGGAATGTCATTTTCAAAATTTGTTAACGAATAAGACATACCTTTTTTCTTTCAAAAGGGGTAATCTTTTCTTGATCTGCCTCCGATTTTTGTATGAAATGATGTTTCGCTCATCATGGAGTTAAAGAATGCTCAGCATTCTCTTTGACTCTCTGGGGCTGATATCATCCACCGGTAGTAATGAGATTTGCCGCATGTTTCATTTGAAGATTGGATGATCTTCGCTCGGACTGCCCCTATCAAATGAGTTGGTCCGCTATCATTACCAGGTGCTGATGTGCTCTTCAGTTTGTGTCATTTCCAAATGTCCCATTTGTAATAACAAGTCAAAAATGAGTATGTTCTGAGACACGAAGTAAGCAAGTTAGAAAAATAAACAGGGCTATGAGCATGCACGCTTTTTCACCACCGTTCTTTTTTTCAGCCCTTTTGAAAAATGATAAAACGTTTGTTTTATTTTCAAAAGTTCAGAAACAAGGAAGCATGAGGAAGCTCGGGCCTCAGAACACTTTCCTTTACATGGCTGGATATCATCAACGGGCCAGTTTGGGATACTACCTCATGCCCTCAAAACATTATTTATTTACAATACATGGATTTACAACCTCAAAAGAGGGAGAGTTCAAAAAGACATTTCTTCCGGCAGAAATGACGTCAAAAAACAAAATATAAGAATAACCCATTTTCCGGGGATTCATGCAGAAGAGAGGAGAGGAATTCTACTCAAGCGGGCTTGCGCCCATTCCTCCCACCAGTCTAGAATGAGAAACTCTTGGTGTCCAGTAGGTTTTGAATTCGGTGCTTAAGAGTATAGCACCCATTAGTTGAATGCCCCACCTCGCCCATGTGATAATCACACTTTTCAGACGGATTGTAGTTTAAAAAGCTCTCAAGATTAGGTCGCTTTGGTTCAGTGGAGAGCAGCCCCTTCTTCCGGAGTATTGCCAACATCTGAGACAGGGGTCTTGGGAGGGGAGTGAACTGTCTCCGGTTGTTTCGCTTTTATGATGGAGGGATACTAGGTTTGTATTGTTCATGTTTCATGAACTTTGGGCATAGTGTGCTCAATTCCTTAGGATCAAGGGACTCATGGACATTGTCAACTATGACATCTTTACCCTTTTGGTTGACATTGGAGGGCTCCATTTGAATCATCACCCCTGGTCTTGGATAACAAAACGGAGTCATGGTGAGTTGGTCTAATCGGACTGACAGATGTTCCACTTGTTTCAAGAGTTATCGAAGAAAGGCGAAGACTTGCTTCATTTCAGTCTCCATGTCCGCCACACGAGTTGTCATATATTTTTCAGCCATTTTTACTTGGCGGGTTGGTATAATTCGTAATTACCTATTAAAAAAATGGCAACAAATGAGTATAAAATCTCATAGATGATCAGTCCATGACTTAGTCTATTATTGTATCTAGCTATCAGATATTTTTTATTTGCAAAAAAATAAGAGAAGCAAAAAAAAAATTTTATTTATATATTCATTACAAACGGCGTCCTCGGGGTTCGAATCCCGATCGCCTTGAACCGCCTTCATTCCCGAGTACCACCAGGCCGAAGCGCTGGTAGTGTTACCGGGGTGCCTTTTTTTTATTTATACACAATTTTCTCCTTTTTTTGAAAATGACAAGAAATCATATGGGAAAAATAATGATTTGTAATGTGTTTATAAAAATAAAGGTACGAATTGGAAGTAATTATTATGAAAAAGTTTTAGTAACTATTTCTTTCAAAACGATTACAGTGTTAAATCCACAACTAACCTAGACTAATCATGGACCGATCGAGATATACAAAAATAAATAAATTGCAAAGTGCATGAATAGAAAACTTACTTTACTAGGAACCATGGCAATCACAGAGACATGCGCATGAAAAGTGAGGTTTGATTTCTATTTAGACTGTTCAACAAAGTGAAGCTAAAAGGGTGCCTGACCATTGCAGTCTCGCGTTGGTGTCAAGTCCTTTTAACTTCGGCCAAATCGAAAGGAATATCTTATAGTCACGCGAATAGCGGCTAAAGATATTTCTTTACGATTTTTTAGAAATAAATTTCGGGAAAAAGAAAGACAACCTCTAAATCGCAGGCTTGCGTTCGAGGTCGTATCTTTCTTAACACCATCCTAAAATGCCCTATCCCGACCCAGGTCCGGCAGCTTGATTATATATGCAACAGTGTAGTGCTAAATCATTAAAGCACGCACAACAATTCATAAACAATCAATTTGAACCTACAAGAACAAATAACACCTTAATGTTAGGGTCATACCTGGAATCCTTGCTGCCAAACAAAAATTATTTTTGAACAGGATAAAAATTTTGGCTTAAGTCCACTTTAAAAAAAAATCCCCAACGGAGTCGCCAATCTGTCGCGATCGACCTCCCGCTCTTTTTTTTTCGATCATGCAAAAAAGGGGAGGCTCGCCTGGCACACGCTAAGTCTAGGTTCAGGACTTAACTCGGGCTCTCCCAAACCCATACCATATCGCGACTTAGGGTTCAAGTGTTGAACATGCAAGTGGTTTATATCAAGGAGTCGCCACTAATCGATTTGGGATGGGTCGATTGGAAAACCAAATAAGGTGATGGGAAAATCACCTTATTCCTACGAACAAGAGATTAACTGAGTTCGGGGATTTAGTTACACTAGTTGGATAACTAATGCCCTTTCGATATCTTTTTACCCTGTTCATTTCTGAAAATATTTGTCAAGCAATTTGGATTGATTTTAAGACCTTTCTCCTAACATATGAGGTGATCAAATGAGTGCGTAATCAAAAATGATTAGCAGTCAAAACAGATATGCAGCCTAAGGTTCTAGTCCTAACTAAGTCAGATGATATTCAAAATACAACAGTTGATGTAATTATATTCTAATTAAAAACATGCATAATAATAACACAATGATAATAAAAACAGCATGCAAAATACTACGACACAACCCTATAGACTTATCTAATTTAAACATGGCAATTTATGCAATTATTTCAACAATATGCATAATAATACAATAATAAATTAAAACAATAAGATATACCACATAATTTAGAGAAATAAAAAAATTTAAATTTTTTTAAATTTTTCATTAAATAAAGAAAATACGGAAAGAGAAAAAAAAATTTAATTTTTTTTATTTTTTTAATATAATACAATATAATATAATATAATATAATATAATATAAAAATCGGGTCGGGTTGATCGGATCCGACTCGGGTCAAAAAATCCGACCCAGGGCATTGACCCAGGTTGGGTCAGTTGATCCGAATCGGGTTAGAACCGACCCGGGTCAACGAATCCGACCCAAGGCATTGATCCGAGTCGAAACTGACCCGGGTCAACGGATTCGACTTAGGGCGTTGACCCGGGTCGGATCAATTGATCCGAGTCGGGTCGACTCCTGCATGCACAGGCACGCGGGAACACCAGCGGAGCCAAAATTTGGCCTCTCGCCGGCCGACCTAAATCGGCACCGACCAAAATCCTTCCCCCTGAGGACCCTAAAAAGCTGTTTCACCCACCTAGGTCGCTGTCCAGCCACCTACTCGCCGGCCGGCGAGCTAAATGAAATCGGCTTCATTGAGGCGTTCCATCGAACACCTAGGGCGCATCAACAAAAACAGGGGTCTCCGACCTCTCTCGGGACTTCGGCCAACTCCGGCGACCTGGCTTACCTTCGACAACGATGTATGAACGGTGGGGAACAACAGTATGGGCCGGGATTTGCACGAAACGACCGGCGTGAGTCCCAGCCAAATCGGACACCAAAACAGGGCTAAACAAGGCAGTCAGGACTCGGGGGAAGCTCACCAGTCGGCGGCGCGTCTAGGGGGTTTCCGGCTGGTCGGGGGACAACGGCGACGCGGCTGGTTCTCCTTCCTGCTCCGGCGTGACCTTAGTATACTCTAAACTCTCCCTTTTCTCTCTATTTCTCGCTCAATCTCTCCCTCTCTTCCGATGCTCTATTTTGGCCGAGAATGACCAACCGGTTGGGGACGTCGGTTCAGTGGATCGTCGGCGGCTCTGGCTCGGCCGGGGGGGTTTCTGTGGCTGTGTTCTTCCACCTATAAGCTAAATATCGGAAAATTTTCACCCGATCTCTCTCTTTCTCTTTCGGTTTGTCTCTCTCTCTCTGCTTTTTTTTCTCAAAACCGCCGGCCAAACTGGACTGTCTCCTCTTCTCTTTGTGCTGTGGTACGAGCACGGTGGTCGCCGGAAGAGTTCTCCGTCTCTCTGCCTCGCTCAATCTCTCTATGTCTCTCTCACGGCCTCTCTGTTCTCTCTCTTTTTTGTCCTTTTTTTTTCAAAAAAAAACCCCGACCCCTTCTCTCTCTCCTTTGCCGGCTTCTATAGCGGTCGGAGGCCACCTGCTCTTGCCCCCAAAGTCGTGGCCTTAATGGCTCTGCACCGACCACGACTTTGGTGGCCATGGCCGTGTGGTGGAGCGGTTTTTCTGCATCGTCCCAGGCGTGGTCGGGACAGGGGAGAACAGAGAAGTAGGGGGAGAGAGGGACAGCCGGGCCGAAGGGGAAGAAGAAGAAGCGGGCTGGGCCGGGCCCAGCCCGCGCGTGGGGGAAGAGGAAAGGAAAAAAGGGCGGGCTGGGCCCACAAGGGAGGGAAGAAGAGCGAGGGCCGGGTCGACCCGGCCCCGACCCGGCCCATTTCGAATTCTTTATTATTTTTTTATTATAATTTTTTTTAGAAATTTTCTTTAATAGACCCTATTAATGCAAATGTGCCTAATTTCTATATTCAATGCATTTAAATAGAAATATTATTTTTGTTTTAGGAATTAAAGAAAATTAACTCCTAAATTTTATGTAATTAATTTTGGGCAAATTAAAATTGATGTCAACAAAAACGTTGTCGTTTTAGTCCAAATCTAATTCTTTATACAAATTTTATTTAAATTAAATTAAAAATAAGGTAAGTTTATAAAAAAGAAAAAGAACTCTCTCTGTCTCTTCAACTACCACATATTTGCCACGCTCATCGCATGGCCTCTCAACAATCGTGTTCGATGTGACCTCACAAACGAGAGAGAGATGTAAAACACCCACCAATCAAGGGCAGGTTGAGCAACGCTTTGGAAAGTTTGTATAGAGAGAGAGAGACAAAAGTGATTTTTTACCCTAAGAGAAAAGAAGAACTTGCCTGAACTCGATCCAAATCAGATTTTTATGTGGATCCCACGTCTGATCCAAACGGCAGTTCCTTGGAATTCGATGGCTTGACTACGTGCGGTCTGTGAATATATATCCAATGTAAGAATTTCCTCTCAAGAAGATGCATTTGCAAGTGAGAAACAATGAGAGGAAAGAGAATCAAAACAAAAATAAATTTACAAATAGAGAGCATATGGCTTGGATGGGAACATGACATGATATATACAGAACGACTGTCGCATCATCGGGTCAACCCAACACTCGGCAAAACCTACTGCTTTCGTGAAAACATCATCAGTCATTTTCGTAGTCAGGTAAAAGCTGTAGTGCACATGTCCGATACTATTAGCAGTCTTTTCCACCGGACAGCTCGTGACTTTACTTCTTTTGTTATTTTTCGCAAATGAAGGAGCAACATTGGGACCCAAATGCCGCTTCTAGTAGATGCATCTAGCGCACATGTATCTTAGAACTCTTCTTAGCAATTTGATCTTTATTTAGTGGTATTGCATATAGATAAATAATGTCAACGCGAACACCTTGCTATGTAGCTAGTTCCATTGTTTCATCTTCCATCGGCAAACACTCTACCACGTATAATTTCTTCCTTCCCTTTGCTCAATTACGGCCGCATCATTCCAAACAATGCTGCTCATCATTCTCTTGGCGTTAGTCGTCTCCTACTCCACCATGATCGCCCAGGAACTTGAGTGATAAATGTAAAGTGGAAAATAAAGTTGCGAAATTTTCTGTGTTTCATTGAACTATACATGAGCCTATTTATAGGCTTTATAGGATGACTAACTACAGTAGCATAATATTACAATAGAAATTACAATCAATCATAATAACGGGATTATGATTCTGAGATATATTCATAATCAGAATAACGAGATTATGATCTGAGAGATACTTAGAATATGATCCGAGAGATACTTAGAATCAGAATAATGATATCATGATTCAAGAGATACTCAGAATCAGACAATATATTTCTAACATCCTCCCTCAAACTCAAGGTGACATGGAAGAGGTCAACTGGAGTTTGGAAAAAAGATCTTGAAAACGTCTTGGTGGATGTGCTTTAGTGAATACATCAGCAAGTTGATCAACCGATGAAGTGGAGACAAGATGAACAATGCCTTGAAGCACGTGAGAGTGAATAAAATGGCAGTCTATCTTAATATGTCTGGTGCACTGATGGAAAATATCGTTATGTGCTATTTGGATAGTACTCCAATTGTCGCAATATAGTACCGTTCCACCGTTTTGATGGACACCCATGTCCGCTAATAGCCATCGCAACCATAATAATTCTGTTGTCGTATCAGCAAGAGCACAATATTCAACTTCCGTACTAGATCAAGCGACAACAATCTATTTCTTGCTACACCATGAAATAAGTGAGTTACCTAGAAAGAAACAATAGCCGGTGGTAGAGCAACGATCAAGAGGGTCTCCAACCCAGTTAACATCAGAGTAAGCCATCAACTTCAAGGTAGATTGAGCAAAAAAGTGAAGACCGTGAAATAAGGTGCCCTTGACATAGCGAAGACTGCAAAGAACAACAGCAAAATGAGTGGTTTGCGGTGCATTCATGAACTGACTAACAATATGGACTACGTAGGCTATATCAAGACAAGTCACGATAAAATATACAAGACTGCCAACTAGTTGTCGATAAAGAGTATGATTCGAAAGAAGAGTCCCATCTTTATCATTAAATTTAGCATTAGTCTCGATAGGAGTTGAAGCAGTCTTATTATCAGTAAGTCCTACTCAAGAAAGAAGATCAGTGACATACTTAGCTTGGGAAAGATAATAGCCAAAGGAATCTGAAGTAACCTCCAAGCCTAAACAATAACTGTATTTGGTGAGATCTTTCATTTCAAACTGTTGACTGAGATATTGCTAGAGTTTTGTAATGCATGTATAATCATCGCCAGTGATAATTATATCATCCACATATAAAAGTAGTAGAATATACCCACAAGATGTCTGTTGAACAAATAGAGCATGGTCATAGGGACTGGATCCAAGGCGTTCCATGGTAGAGCTGAATTTTGAATACCATGCACGAGGAGCGTACTTCAATCCATATAATGCTCGACGTAATCAACACACTTTATCAGAAGTAGTGTATCCAAGAGGAGATTCCATATATACTTCCTCAGTAAGATCGCCATTGAAAAAAGCATTTTTAACATCCATATGGAATAGAGGCCATCGCTTGATAGGGGCCACAACAAGAAGGCTTCGAACAGATGTAAGACGTGCAACCGAAGCAAACGTCTCATCATAATCAATTCCATACTCCTGAGTAAATCATTTTGCTACTAGTTGAGCTTTGTAGAGTTCCACCGTACCATCAGCCTTTGTTTTTATCTTATACATCCATTTACATCCTATAGCAGACTTTCCAGGAGGCAAATCAACCAAATTCCAAGTATGAGATTTATCTTATGCTTGCAACTCATCCACCATTGCTTGCTGCCAAAGAGGATTAGTACGAGCTTCTCTATATGTACAAGGCTCGTGGAAAGAAGCAATAGTAGAGTAACAATGAAAATCACGAAGTCAAACAGAAGGTTGACTTACACGAGTGGAATGACGAAAAGGAGAAGGAGGTATCACTAAGGGTGAGAGATCCTCGAATGGCACACACATGTCGGGAGCTTCCGAAATGAGGTCGCCAGATGTACCTACATCAAGATTAGGAGAGGACAACTCTGACGAGAAAGATGCAAGTGTGTCATCCTCAGGAAATAGTTCTACCGAAGGATTGGTAAAGAAATGAATGGTTGGGATGTCTCAAAAGGATGGAGAGATGAGAACATCTTGTGTTCCCAAAAAGTAACACAACGAGACATACGTAGACTTTTAGATACTGGATCCCAACATCTATACCCTTTGTGCTCAATGCCATATCCAAGGAAGCAACATAAGCAAGCATGAGGTTCTAACTTCGTGCGTTCATTAGGGAGTAGATATACAAAACAGGCACTGCCAAAAACTTGAAGAGGATTGTAATTTGGAACACTGCTATACAGATGCTCATAAGGAGATATGTTACCTATAATGGGTGACAAAATACGATTGATGGTGTATATGGCAATACGACAGGCTTCTCCCTAAAAATGTTCTGGACAAGAGGCTGAAATGAGAAGAGTGCGTACAACATCTAAGATATGTCTATGTTTCCGTTCTGCTTGACCATTTTGTTGTGAAGCTCTTGGACAAGAATGATGAATGACAGTATCATTTTGAGAAATAATTTTAAGAAACTTTGTATCTCTATATTCCATGGCATTATCAGTACGAAAAACCTTAATATTTTGAGAAAATTGTGTTTTGATCATGGCAACAAAATCACGATAGATGTGAGTAAGTTCAAAGCGATTTTTCATAAGGTAAAGCCATATACAATGAAAATGATCATCAACAAAAATCACAAAACAACAAGATCCTCCCATTGTTGGAGTAGGAGATGGCCCCCAGATATTAGAGTGAATAAGATCAAAAGGTACACGAGAGACAGAGTTACTAAGATCAAATGGTAAGACATGATGTTTTCCCAACTTACAAGATAAACAATCAAAATGTTTATTTTCTACAAAACCTAGATGACCACTGGAAATCAAGGAAACTAATCTAGATAAAGAAGCATGACCCAAGTGAGAATGCCAAGTTTCATATGAAACTATGACAGCACAACCAATGAAAGAGTTTAGAAGCTGCAAGGACACAAGTTTAAATAGACATCCCACTTTACGGCCTGTCCCAATTGTCTGTCCTGTCCGTGGATCTTATTCACAACAACCATTTGAATAGAAATGAATGTCAAAACCAAGTTCACATAATTGTCCCACAGATATCAAGTTTAAAGAAAGTTTAGGAACTAAGAAAGTGTCAGGTAAGGACAATTTAGATGTCGAAACGGTCCCTGCATGACTAACTATCATCTGCGAGTTATCGGCTATATGAATAGTAGGTACTTGTGAAGCGAGTGATTTTGACTTGAATAAAGTGGAATTGGAAGTCATATGATTACAATAGGCAGAATCAAAGAACCATGGATCGGGAGTACCTGGAGTGACTGACAGAGCAGAAGTGCTAGGGACAAAAGAGCGAGAATTACCGATTTCTCGGAGAATAGAACGAAGATCCTCTAATGATAAAGTAACAAATGAGTCTTTGGTGGAACCTTCAAAGATAGCAGTAGTGGATTGATATGCAGGTTGAGGTGGCCCTCTGTACTGGGATCAATTGTTTGTCCCTATAGGTTGCTTGGGTTGTCTTCTATAACAATTGGATGCAAGATGACCAAATCAATGACAATTGGTACAATAGTGTCTATGTAAGGAGGAAGAACCAGGGGTTGCAAGCATTGTGTCTATAGGCAAGCATACAGAGCGTTGCGCCTTTAAGGTAGCCAGTCTAGTCTCTTCAATCAATAGCTCTGAGATGACAATCTCAAGACTAGGTAGTGGATCTCGAAGTAGAAGTGAAGCTCGCATAGATTCAAATTGATCATTAAGTACCATAAAAAATTGCATAGCTCACATACGATCACGATATTCAGCGAACTTGCGAGCATTAGAATCCGCATCCCATTGTGTTTCAAATAGTGTTAGTTGATCCCAAATAGCATGCATTGAGGATAAAAAATCATTAATAGGCTGACCTACCTCCTGATGCATGCGATGCAGATTCCCCAATCGCTAATATTGATGGGCAATATCCGAAGTGGAATACCGGCTAGCAAGTAGATCCCATGCTTCCTTGGTTGTATTAAGACGACCAAATGGAAGTCTAATAGAAGGAATCGAAGTGTTGCGGAACCAAGTAAGGATTTGATGGTTCTTGCTATCCCAATCCTCCAATCATTCACTAAATTTGCCATTAGTTTCATCAATAATCCGAATAGGTACACTAATAGTACCAGAGACATAATGCCAGAGTCGGCGTCCTTTCAAAAAACTGGATATTTCTTAAGCCCATAAGATATAATTGGAACCATTGAAAATGGTTTGAATGGGTATTGAAACTTCCAATTTCTCCATGATATGCAAAGTATTAGTCGAAACTGAGTAGATTATGCAGTGAGTTTAAAGAAAATCGGCACTTCCACAGCTGATATGTAGAAAATAAGGCCACAAATAGATTCAGGACATCAAAATACCTCAGGAATCGGCCGAAAAACACAAAGAACCGATCGGAAACGGGTCGAACCGATCTGGAAGATAGGCGAACCGGTCTGGTCAATGCCGGTCAACGAAAGTCAACGCGTCGTTGGTCAAGGTCATATGCTGACGTGGCAGACACGTGGCGGACGTGTGGTGATGACTTGGCAGACACTTGGCAGACACTGTGCTGACATGTGACGATGATGTAGCGGACACGTGTCGATGACGTGGCAACAGGTGGTGATGACATGAAATACACGTGGCTGATGACGCGGCAGACATGTGGCTGATGATGTCACTTCTTCGGATGGGCGACGGATCACGTGAGAGGCACATGGCGCATGAAGACCACTTGCAGAGGCTTCTAGTGGCGCGTGGGGCTGCGTGCGGTGTCAGACAGCGACGATCTTCCCAGATCCTAACTCTTCGGATGATTTAGAGGCGGATGGTGGTGTTTAATTTCCAAAATAGGAAACTTAAAGTGTCAAAATAGCTCTGGAAAGTTTCGGCATCGGTGAGTCTGAGAGGTGGCGGCGCATGAGGGCCTGCACGGCGGCCAACAGTGATGAAATTTCAGGGTCTGGCAGTCTTGAGGTTGGTAAGTCTACTATGGTGTCGATTTTGCGAAAGAGGCAGCAGAAAGTGGTGATACAGCACTCAACAGCGGTGGGTTTTGCCAAAAAAGTCGACACCGGGCTACTGATCGGGCAGCTGACCAATATTGCTGCGACTACCACCTTGTGATAGACTTCACCTAGAATGGCTCCGATACCATCACAAATGTAAAGCGGAAAATAAAGTTGTAGAATTTTCTATGTGTTTCATTGAACTATACATGAGCCTATTTATAGGCTTTACAGAATGACTAACTATAGTAACATAATATTATAATAGAAATTACAATCAATCGGAATAACGGGATTATGATTCTGAGAAATATTCATAATCAAAATAACGAAATTATGATCCGAGAGATGCTTAAAATCATAATAACGATATCATGATCCAAGAGATACTCATAATCAGACAATATATTTCTAACATTGAGGTCTCCGAACCGCTCAGCCTTCGGCGCAAGAAGCTAACCCACTTCCGCATCTACCTGCACGAGATATTCAATGGGAGCAATGCCACCGTCATGTATGCAGCCCACGGGAATGCGACCAACCTTGTCTTTGGTACCATATCAGTGTTGAATGACGTCCTGGCCCTTGGACCCGAAGCGGGCTCGAAAGTCATCGGCTGGGCCCGAGCCCTCTTAGCCATCACCTCGCAGACCGACTCCGCTCTGACAATGATCTTGAACTTCGTGTTCACCGATGGCAAGTTCAACGGGAGCGTACTGACCATAGCAGGGTGGAACAACTTGAATCTCAAGGTCAGGGAGCTGCCGATTGTGGGGGGGATGGGAGCTTTCCGGTTCGCTCGGGGCTATGTTCGCACGAGCATGATTGCCATCAACCAAACCAAAAGGACCGCGGTGGCGGAGTACAACGTGTCTGTCCTACATTATTGACGTTTAGGTTCGTTCAAGTTGCAATGAGCTCTGCTTTTGCTTTGTTTTGGTTCTTGTGATGAAATAATGTGGCTGCTTCTCGGTGAACATTTGGATGCTCGGTATCATTTGTGCCTTTTTGAGAACATGTAATGGATAATATGGCAATTCATTCTCGTAGGTCCGGTACTTCGTTTCTTTGCTTTCTCTTTTGTCAACTGCTGCCGCTACTAAACTCTTCTGCGTGACGTTCATATGTCGTCTTAAAATTGGTTTTTCTCGGATTGCACAATGATTGTTTGGATATATGAGACGGAATCATAAATTGCCCGTTTCTTTTCACTTTAAAGCAAAAGCAATTTTTTTTAAATTTTCCCATCACAATTTAAAGTATTATTTAAACTACTCACGAATGTATGTGTCAATGTTTATATACTGTAAAAGTTTTAGGTGTTTCGAGCTAATAAAATTCAAAGTTCGTTCAGTGCAAGATTTAGACTAAGCAAAATGTAAAGTCCATCCAGACAGACCCTAACAATATATTCTTAAGCAAAGTACTCACCAAATTGTGTGGGCCACATTTCATATGGCCCACCTCAAAAGTCAAAGTAGTAAGTACATACAAATTAATACAAGCGACTTTAAACCCCATCGATTAGAGAGTGCATATAGATCACGAGCGAATAAGGTCGCTTGTGTCGAATTTCCTTTGCATTAGTAGTGCATGCTCTTTTTTCCATTGTTCAGACACCATGGCCATATGCATAATCATATTTTGTTACATTCCCGAAGAGGTCCCCCTGCCTTCGGCTCAAAGCCTGAACAAATGTCTCGCCAGCACCATGTGAATGAGAGCTTTTTAGGCATGGATAGCAAGTATCATGTCAAAATATATTAGATCAAGTCAATTACATTTCAAGAATTTATGGGTTCAACATTAGGTCTCGACAAAATATACAAGTCACCATACAGTTTTTGCATTGTGTGATCTGCTATGCCCACCACAATCTCCATAGACTAATCACCTGTTTCACTCCAATAAGTGCTGAAAATCAATGTAGTTAGTACTTAATAAAATTAAGCAGGTTTGATGACCATAACTCTTTGGAAGATTATCTAGAGAAGGTAGCTCAACATTTTTTTTTGTAGGAAAAGATAAGGTGGGCATATTATGATCCTCTCACATCTCTAGGCGGCTAATTAATTAATACATTGAACTCGCTCTACCTAATCATTCGATATTCCTATTTGGAGTTGCGTACGACATTAAACATAGATGCGGAAAATATTCGAAAGAAAAGGGTGGGAGGGATAATGACCGATGATCTTCTATTGAACATTGTTAAGTGCTCAAATTGTGCACACATGAATCTAGATCACAGATGAACCGCACAAAATACTTGTATATCCCAAGATTGTCCTGTAATATATATTGAGTGCAGGTAGATGATTTCGATGCAATCTCGGATTTGATTATATGTTGCAACTAATGTATATTACAATCATCCATGCTAGCATTGACTTTCTGGATGTATGCTACACTTTGCTTTAAAATAATGCTAAAGATACAAAAACATTCATGCATAGAATGCAAGAACATTCCTCATAACACATATAACGTTATTTCTCATGAATGTGCCATGTTCAAATACCCGAATTCATCACATCATTTTATCACAAAACAACTTTTTATTGTTAAGCGTGGGGAAATCAGAAAGCCAAGGAAAGCTTTTCATTAGTTGAGAGAAAGAACCATCAATTAGGGATGGATTAAGCACGGCTATACAACCACTGGGGTTTGCCCCAGTGGCCACCTTTCCTACTTGGAAAGAGGGAGATTGAGATTTTGAATCCTCATCTTCTCAGGGAGGCTAGGAGTGAGACGTGTAGTTTCAGATATGGGTCGCGAATCCCACGCCCTACAAGAGTTAGGGCAAAATTCTAAGAGTGAGTTGAGAGTTAGAGTATATACCAAAAAAAAAAAAGCAAGGCTCTACAAAATTTGGAGAGAGAGAGAAGTAGTATCTCACACTAAAAGCGTGAAAGTACTTGTCTAGACTCTATTCATTATGGATCGGATGACCTCAAATTGGATTGCATGTGGATCTCATGTCTGTTCCATGCGCGAGTTTTCTGAAATTCAGTAGCTTTGTTGTGCGCGGTCGATAGATATAGATCCAAGGTAAGAATTTCCCGTCAAAAAGATGCATTTGCAAGTGAAAAATAATGAGAAAGAGAATCAAAAGGGACAAAATAACAACTACAGAGCATATGTCTACGAGAATGATAAAAACAAGGTCATAATCTGCACTGTAAACATAGGAACACGACATAACACACGGGACGAGTGTCTCGTCATCGGGTAAATGCCTACCATCGGCCAAACCAATTGCTTTTATGAAAACACCACCGGTGACAATTTTTCTTCTCGCATGAGGGTACGAGGCCAAGATAGTAGGTATAACTTGTAAAATGCACCGTGCACACATGTATCTTAAAACTCTTCTAAAAAATTTGGTCTTTATTAAATCGTTTTATCCTCTGTTTATCACGATTTTATCAATTTATGATTTTTCAAGGTATTAATCTAATTTAACAAAGGGTAAATTTATCATAAGTATACCAATTTGGGATTTTTCATAGTTATCTCTTGAACCCTATAGATAAATATACATACCTTGCTATTTAGCTAGTTCCATTGTTTCATCTTCCATCTCCAAACACTACCACATATAATTTCTTCATTATGGCCGCATCATTTCAAAAGTTAAATGTAAAAATTACAGAAGAAAGAAATGTGAGAAATTGTATATATTTCGATATATGGAAAAGACTATATGGAGAGCCTATTTATAGGCTTCATGAGATGACTATCTAAGTAATAAGATAAACACAATATCAAATATAATCATTTAAGGATATGCACAATAAAAAAAAATATGCATAATCCTGAGAGATTTGCAAATTCAGATAAATATCCTAATATTACTAACACAAACAAAGCTCATCATCAAGCTCATCATCATTCTCTTGGTGTCGGTCCCTGCCCAGGAACTTGATGATGCCAAACCGCTCAACCTCGAGCATGAGAAGCTAACCCGGCTCCACCTCTATGTGCATGAGATATCTGACGGGAGCAATGCCACCGTCGTGAACGCCGCACACAAAAATGCGACCAACCTGGTCTTTGGCACCATCTAGGTGTTGAACGATGCCCTTGCCCTCAAACCCGAAGCCGGCTCGAAAGTTGCCGGCAGGGCCCAAGGCCTCTTCTATAAGAATTTCCTAATGTGGGTTTCATTAATTGAAATTAACTGAATTAGTTTGGTCTAATAAAGGTAAAATATATAGGTTCTTAATAAGTCTAATATGGGGCTGGTTGGTGTGGACCGAATACGACCTTGCCCGTAATGATAGGGTCCGTGGTCGAATACTCTATAAATAGTGCTCAAGTCCCTCCCCTAACATGATGATGCACAATATGACTCACATACGGATCTACATAACTTTCTTCTCGTGAGTGGCAATCTCATTAAGCTAGTGTTCTAACGAAGGGTATAGGGGAGAAGCACTTAAGTTCGTGTTCGGAAACCGTTGCAAATTTCGCGTCAAGTTCGATAGATTCTAAACTAGGTACACGAATCGATAATTTCTCTATTAACGTGTTTCGATTTCTGATTATGGTGATCATGGGCGTGCTATTTCACATGGCCGACATGTGGTATCAGAGCCTGCTATAAATTAGAACTGAAACATGCAGATTAGGACCGTTTTCGTTATGTCTGAAAGGTTTTTATTCATTTTCGGAATTTTTTGTCAGATGAATGTAAAATTTTATTACATATTCGGAATCTACTCATCGAGACGAGAAGATTGACGGGTGGGATGTCACCGGATGAGGCCGCACGCGCCCTCAGGCGCCGACACACGCCGTGGGCGCAGCGGCGCGTGAAGGCTACGCGCGGCTATGACGAACCGGCGCGTTTTCTGCCGGTAACAGCAGGATGACGTCAGCAGGGGCGTGGATCCAGATTGACCCGGATTCTGACCCGACCCGAATTTCGACCCGACCCGACTGTTGACCCGACCCGACCCAACTATTGACCAGACCAGTCAACCGATCGGACTGGTTCATTGACCGTTGATCGATTGGACTGGTCAACCAATCAAACCAGCTATTCAGACCGATTTGATCGGCTGAACACGCGCACATGTACCGCGCTTTCCGGTGACGTGTGAGGGAGCGTCCGACGCCGTTTGGGACGTTCTTGGTACCAACACGCTCGTATCAAGATTCTCTACATTGTGGTGTATTTATTTTAAATGTTTGAAGCTTTTACATATGTGAAAATACTTATATAACCCTATGTACGGGTATTTTTACGGTATTTTTGCGTATTTTCTTGTATTTCTCTATGGTTTCGGAAATGCATATGGTAGCTCAAATGTATATCACCACATAAGGACTGTGTAGAGTGTAATTCATTGTCTATCAATGAATGGAGCAATATAATTAGCATGACATGTAATTTCAGAGATATACGCCCCTGTCTTTACGTCTAGCATTACATGTATAAAGTGAATGTGATACATAAAGTTCATATCCCTGGTACGAAAGATTTTCAAGGATTCAGTTGGGTAGTGACCACCAAAGTGGCATACTTGACAGGGTTTGAGAAATATCGGTTTCATATTGTGATGGGATGTCTCTTGTTCTATTGCGTGATCATACTCCCAAAGGAGTTAATCTTGTATTGGTTCATGGAAGGGTATATGTATAACATGTGCTTGAGAAATGACTGATCTTAGCAGTTCATATACCCAAAAGTGGTGATTTCACAAAAGATTAGAATATGTTTACATGGCCGCTGTCATGTGGAGAGTATATAACTGCATGTTATATTTTCTGCTCAAAGGTGATTATATGATGATATATGTAACTCTCTAGATAAGTACTCACATGATGCTGATTGTATTATTTGTTTATTTTCCAGTCACTTTTTCTGTAAACGGCAATTCTATTTCCATTAAGGTCCTTACTGGATTGAACTTTAAGAAATGGAAAGAGGATTTTCTATTTGGAATGGAGCTGGCGAATGTTCACATTGCTCTTACAAAGGATAAACCGGCAGATATCACGACCACCAGTATTGAAGCTGAGAAAACGGACTATGCTACCTAGGAAAAGAGCAATCGGATTTGCTTATTGATAATAAAAAAATCCATTCAAGAACATTTGAAAAGTGGTTTGCTAGCTGACTGTACTGCTAAAGAAATGATGGCAACCTTAGAGGCTAGAAACCACATTTCATCTAATGCTGAGGTTGGTACACTTCTTCCAAAGCTCTTCAATATGAAGTATGATGGTACCGCTAGGATTAGAGATTATATCCTTAGGATGGTACACCTAAAGACGAAGGTTCAAGCTCTTAATGTTTCCATTCCTAATGCTTGCATTGTGCATCAAGCCTTGAACGCCCTTCCACCTGATTTTGGGATTATAAAGACAAATTATAATTCCCAAGATAAGACTTGATCAGTTAATGACTTGATAGCAAGGGTGGTGGCAGAGGAAGAGAAACTTAAGAAAGAAAAAGGGCATCTAGCCTTATATGTTTCTGGTTCCCACAAAAGGAAGGATAAGAAATCCAAAAATCGTACTCATAAAGGTACTCATGACACTACCGGTCAATCTAACAATATAGGTCCAAAGAAAACATCCTTCAAAAGGGATGGTAACCACTACTTCTTTTGTAAGAAGAAAAGTTACATAAAGAAGGACTGTGGAAAGTTCAAAACTTGATTGTCCAAACGTGAGCCTACAGGTAATGATTCTTTGGTACTTGTTTGTGAATCCAACCTATCAAAAGCACCATCCAATTCTTGGTGACTCGATAGCGGTGCAACTAATCATGTTGCGTTTACCATATAGGGATTTATAAACCGGAGGAAGCCAAATCAGGATGAGTCAAAACTCACTGTGGAAAACAATAAGAAAGCCGATGTTGTGTTTGTGGGAGATGTTATCTTGATTCTAGATTCTGGTTTTAGGCTCCGTTCATTTGCCGGAAAATATTCTCCTTTTGGAAAATATTTTTCCAGAAGTCATTTTCCTGAAAAATGTTTTTCTGGAACACAATTTTTTGGTATTCGGCTAAAATTTGAAAACGTTTCGGAAAATATTTTCTGGTGTTCGACGACCGCCGATCCGGCGGCGTCCGGCGATCGGCGGCGTCCGACGATCAGTGGTGGAGACCAGCGGCGGCGACGAGTGGCGGCGGCGACGGTGGCGGCGACTGGCGACCGGCGGCCGATGGCGGTGACCGGCGATCAACTTTCTCTCCCACGGAAAATATTTTCCCTCCCATAGGCAATTTTGCCTTCACTTTGGGTGAAAATGATTTCCTCTTTGTGAAAAGAGGAAATCATTTTTCTCAAAACAATGAAGGATTTGAGGATGGAGAAGGAAAATGTTTTCCCACGAAAAACATTTTCCGCCGCTAAACACCCGGAAAACGCGGAAAATATTTTTCGGAAAAATATTTTTCCTGAAATGAACGGAGCCTTAGATTAATGTTGAAAGACACTTTTTATGTACCTTCTTTTAGACAAAACTTAATTTCTGTATCGTGTTTGGATATGTATGGCTACTCTTTTGAAATCAAGAATAATGTTATTTCTTTGTTTCTTAATTCAAATAAGGTTAGGTGTTGTAATATATCAAACGGATTGTACAGATCGTTTTTGTCTCCCAATGACATATACATCGCTTATACGGCTGAAAAGGTTGTTTCCAAGAGACCACTACCTAAGGAACAGTCTTATGAATTGTGGCATAAACGGCTTGGTCATATCTCTAAGGATAGAGTAGAAAGGCTGGTGAAAATTAATATCTTGTCTGCTCTTAAAGATGACCTAGAGACATGCATAGACTGTTGTAGAGGTAAAATAATCAAGATAAAGAAAAACACTGTAGTCCGAAGTTTTGACCTGTTGGAGGTCATTCATATTGATATAAGTGGACCATATACGGCAATCTTGTATAGAAATTTTTATTTTATCACATTTATTGATGACTATTCTTGATATGATTATCTATACTTGATTAAAGAAAAGTCTGAGTTTCTTGATAAGTTCAAGATTTTTCGGACTGAAGTCGAGAAACAGTTGATAAAGGTCATAAAGGTTGTTATATCTGACTGAGGTGGAGAGTATTATGGTAAACATGGCGATGCCGGACAGCTTAAGAGGTCATTTGCCAAATACTTAAAGGATTCTGAGATAGTGGCTCAGTTTACTATGCCTGAAAGTCCTGAGCAAAATGGTATAGCCGAAAAGAGCAATCGCACCTTTATGGAAATGGTAAGGAGTATGATCAGTAGGACAAATTTACCTGATTTTCTATGGGATGAAGCTTTGAAAATAGCTTTATACATTCTGAATCGTGTATCTACTAAAGTTGTTCCATTGACTCCTTTCGAATTATGGACTGGACGTAAGCCTAGCTTAAATCATCTTAAGGTTTAGGGATATCCTGCAGAAGTGAAGTTATATAATCTAACATTAAGTAAGTTGAACTCCAGAACCACTCGGTGTTACTTTGTATCTTACCAGGAACATTCAAAGGGATATCGGTTCTATTATTCCAATGAAGGTACAAGAATTGTGGAATCACAGACAGCGAAGTTTTTGGAGTTTGATGTGGCCGAAGAAAGTAGTTGCTCATAGACTATTGAGGATAATAGTACGATGAGTAATGTTGTATCTTTATCTCTTCCCATACAGATAATTGTGGAGATTCCTATACCATAGACTGAACCTTTTGAGGCTCAAGATTCTATTGTTGAGACAGCTCCTAAGAAAGTTCCTCAAGGCTCTCAAGTGCAAGATGAGGCTGTTGCTACTCCAGTAAGGAGATCCATTAGGGAGAGACGATCAGCTATACCACCAGACTATTTAGTCTATATAGGAGAGCAAGACTATGATATCGGTTCTGTGGCTGATCCAATGACTTATGCGGAAGCTATTTCTTATCCTCAGTTGGAATTGTGGTTGGATGCAATGAGAGATGAAATGCAGTTTATGAAACATAATGGTGTTTGGGAAATTATTGAATTACCTGAAGGTCATAGACCCATTGGCTGTAAATGGGTGTATAAGATTAAAAGAGACTCCAAAGGAAAGATTGAGAAGTTTAAAGCCAAACTAGTAACTAAGGGTTTCACTCAGAGAGAAGGAGTACACTATGAAGTAACTTTTTCTCCAGTCTCTTTTAAAGATTCTTTCAGAGTGATCATGGCATTGGTAGCTCATTTCGATATGGAGTTATACCAGATGGATGTTAAAACTGCCTTTCTTAATGGAGACATTAATGAAGAAGTCTATATGATGCAACCCGAAGGTTTTATGGCAGATGATTCAGGTACGCTTGTATGTAGACTGAAAAAGTCTATTTATGATCTCAAGCAAGCTTCTAGACAATGGTACTTGAAGTTTCGTAGTGTTGTCGCTTCATTTGATTTTGTTGAGAACAAAGTAGATAAGTGTATATACTACAAGGTTAGTGGGAGGAAATTCATTTTCCTTATACTCTATATAGATGATATCCTGCTTACGAGCAGTGACCTTGATTTACTGCATGAGACAAAGTAGATATTGTCAAAGAACTTTGATATGAACGACCTTGGTGAGATGTCCTTTGTCCTTGGCATTGAGATTCATAGGAATCGTTCTCATCAACTATTGGGTTTATCTTTGAGGGTATATGTTGATCGTATCTTAAAAAGATTCAACATGCAGCAATGCAAGCCAAGAATTGCTCCTGTCATTAAGGGTGATAAGTTGAGTTTGTCACAATGTCCTCATTCAGATTTTGAAAAAGCTCAAATGAAGAATGTACCTTATGCTAGTGCACTTGGAAGTATTATGTATGCTCAAGTATATACTAGATCAGATATTACTTTTGCAGTAGGACTTCTAGGCAGGTATCAGTCAAATCTAGGATACGATCATTGGATTGCTGCCAAGAAGGTTTTGAGGTACTTAAAGAGGACAAGAGACTATATGCTGATTTATAAACATGTTCAGGACCTACAGTTAATCGAGTATTCGGATTCAGACTTTACTGGCTATCACGATGAAAAAAAGTCGACAACGGATTACATCTTTAAGTTAGCAGGGGTGCAGTATTATGGAAAAGTGAAAAACAAAAATTAATGACATCCTCTACCATGCAAGCGGAGTTTGTAGCATGCTTTTCGGCCGTTACTCAGGCAATTTGGCTCCGAAACCTCATCAAAGAGTTGATCGTGTTTGATTTTGTGGATAGACCCATACAGTTATATTGTGACAATAACTTTACAGTGTTGTTTGTTAACAACAACAGAGGTCTAAAGGGGTCTAAGCATATAGAGGTAAAGTACCTGACTATAAAGGAAAAATCTCAAAATGGTGACATTGCAATAAAGCACATTTCGACATATGATATGATCGCAAATCCACTAACTAAAGGCCTTCGCCCTTGTGTATTTGATCGACATATCATTAACATGGGCTTAAGAGTATTATGGGATATTGTTAATTAGTAGGAGCTATTTAATCTTGTGTTGCTCTTATGAAATTTGTATATGATTTTATGTTACATTTTGTAGCATTTGGATATGTATCAACTTTTTGCATTCTGTTGACACCTAAATTTTGGCGCATCACTTAGTGTAATTTGCATAGAAAATTAGGGATTAAATTTTTAACCCCTAAACAAAAAATATTTAAAATTGCATAACATATAGTTTAATTTCATTTTAGATTAATTGCATTTTGCATCGGACCGGCGGTGAATGAACGAGCTTAAATTTCATTGAATGGGACTCGGCTCGCTTGGAATGCAAGGGCCGGGAATTACAAGTCAAACGGGCTTGGTTGTTTTAATTTGAGCTTAATTCAGCCCATTTATCCTTAATTAATTCAGCACATTTAAATTAAATTAAAATCTAAGCCCAAGTCTAAGCCCATTAGGACTAGAGAGCCCATCTAATTAACCTAGATTAGGGTTATATATACTTCATTAGGTCAGAATTTTAAGGGGGGGACTCATAATTTTCAGATCAGAATTTTTAGAGTGTGAGAGTGAGAAAGAGAGGGAGAGAGAGAGAGACCGGCGAAGATCGCCGCCGCTCCCTACCGCGCCTGCCACCGCCGCGCCTTCCGCACCGGAGCCAACCCACGCCGCCGCACACCGCGCCCCGACGCCGCTACCTGCCGCCCGCCGCACGCCGGAGCCGACCCACGCCTGCCGCGCCTGCTGCCGCCGTGCCTGCCGCGCCTGCCGATCGCCGCGCATCACCGCCGCGCCTGCCGCGCCTGCTGCCGCCGTGCCTGCCGCGCTTGCCGCCCGTCGCGCGTCACCGCCGTGCCCGCCGCGCCTGCCGCCCGCCGCGCGTCACCGCCGCGCCTGCCGCGCCTGCTGCCGCCGCGCCTGCCGCCCCTGCCGTGCGCTGCTCTCCGCCGCGCGACACCACCTGCTGCCGCCACTCCCCGCCGCGCCTGCTGCCGCGCCTCCCGTGCGCCTGCTGCCGCCACTCATCGCCGCGCCTGCTGCCGCGCCCGCTGCCGCACCGCCGCTGCCGCCGTCGCTCCGCCACCGCTGCTGTCCCGGAGTTGCGCCATCACAAGCACCATCGTAAACAGCGTCGCCGCCGTCCTCGTGGTCGCGCCACCGCCGGTCCGCCGTTCGCCGCTCATCCCGATCCGCAATCCCGATCCGCGAGTTCAAATTTGGAAATATTTCGAAATTAGGTAAGGATGTTATCCGATATTTTCAGAATATTTGGTTTCTTAAATTTTGGATGCTTGAATATTCTGTGAATATTGTGCGGATTGCTAGATATCTTAGGATGATGTTTGCCTTGTTCGCAATATTCGAAAATATTCAAAATTAGGAAAACTTTCCTAATTCAGCAACGTATCTGGACGACTATCCGACCTTATCCCTAAGGTACGATACGCGGCGATACGGAAAATCATTATCCTATCCGCAATCACTTGGGTACGATAATGATTTTTATCTGCTTTCCAAATTTGAACAATCGACTTTCCGTCAATATCCGTAACTCTATAGATATGACTGATAGTTCGATTTTTGTGTCTAATCCGAGTTTGAAACGAATCTTGTGGATCGCATGGCTGTTTTAAATGTGGATGCTATCTCTGTTTAAATTGTCTTTCCTTTTCAAATAAAAAAAGAAAATTCAAAAATATCAGTTAGGATTTGAATTTGAGTTTTGCATGTTTAGGAATCCTAAATATATCTAGACAATAGAGTAATTATTTAATTTAAATTAGGACTTGAGATAATCTATTCCCTAGTTTAAATTAAGTAATTTTCTAATCTTAATAGATTATTTAGGTTATGTTTTAATTCCGAATTTTCATGAAAACCCCAAAAAAGAATGAATTGTTTTATGGTAGATTAGGATAGGTTGCATTTTTAATTTAAGTAATTTATTATTTCGAATTTTCACAAAAATCCCAAAAATAAGTCATGTTAGGATATGTTAAGTCATCATAGGTTGCATGTTAATTTAGGCATACTTTTATTCCGAATTTCATTAGAAAATACAAAAAAAATAAATCATTGGCCTGTCATCAGAATTAGGTCACATCGTCGCATGACATATAGTTTGTATGCTAGGTCTTGCATGTCATTTATTGTACGTCATTGCATGTAGATTAGGTTTCATTTAAATAAGTGAAAATCCTAAAAATATTGAGTGAACTGCTTCTTAATTAGAAATCATATTAAGATTGTTGATGTGATTTTCTAGCTAACAATGCATATGCTTACGTTGCTTCGAGGTAAGTAATTCTCCCCAACTTGCAATTTATTTAATGCTTTCTTGGGTGTTAAATTGGTGGTTTGCGTACCTGCATGAACACCTCACATGTTAGTGACTAAGTTAAAATGAATCCAGATCGCTTGCCAAAACATTTTTGAAAAGAAAAGGTACCGAAAGGGCGTTAGACTAGCTCTAGCGTAATCAAGTCCCCGGGCTTAGAATCTCTGGTTCGTAGGAATAAAACATATCTCCCTATGTTTTATTTAGGTTTCTAATCGACCTACCACAAATAGATTAGTAGCGACTCCAAGCATGAAAACATTTGCATGTTAAAAATTTAAACCCTAAGTTGCGAATTGGTAGGGCTTGGGAGGGCTCGAGTTAGGCTTAGTCTTAACAATCCATTAGCCTGAGAGGAAATTTTTAGGTCGTGACGCATTCAATGAGATTTTTGTGAATATAGATTTATCAAGTTGAGTACACGTATATGATGAAAATCTCGAGACATTGTGTAAACCTTGAGTACAGGCTATGGGGTATTCTTGGTATTAGCATTAACGATATGTCTTGTTACACATAAAGTGCAGTTAACTATCAAGGTAAGACATATGTAGGTTCGTTGGAACAATGAAGGATATTCTCTGGTGACACTAGGTTTTGTGACACTTAAGGAGAGAGAATTTAGACTAACAAAATGGATAACATATGAAGTATCACTCATTATGAGGAATTGTCCATTTGACATACTACCATATTGAATCCTTATCAGTAAAGTTGAAAGCACTCGTGACCATGGAAGGCTCTGCGTGAGTACATGCAGTTACCGCCATAATTCGGTGTTCGAGACTTTATGGGATCGGATTGACTATTAAGAATAATTTCTAGACCAATATAAGGGTGCGCACACAGTTCTATTTCAATTAATATCGCTCAAGTGGGAGAATGTAAGAATTTCCTAATGTGAGCTTTATTAATTGAAATTAACTACATTAGTTTGGTTTAATAAAGGTAAAATGTATGGGTTCTTAATAAGTCTAATATGAAACTGGCTGGTGTGGGCCGAGTATGGCCCGGCCCGTGATGAGAGGGCCCGTGGTCGAAGACTCTATAAATATCGCTCGAGTCCCTCCTCTAACCTGATGATGCACAATCTGACTCATATACGGATCTAGAGAAAACTTTCTTCTCGTGAGTGGCAATCTCATTAGGCCAGTGTTCTAACGAAAGATATAAGGGAGAAGCACTTGAGTTCGTGTTCGGAAATCGTTGCAAATTCCGCGTCAAGTTCGATGGATTCCAAACTAGGTATGTAAATCGATAATTTCTCCATTCACGTGTTTCAGTTTCTGATTATGATGATCCTGGGCATGTCATTTCACGTGGCCAACATCTTCACCATCGCCTTGCAGACCGAGCTCGCTCTGACGATGGCCATGAACTTCGTGTTCACCGACGGCAAGTTCAACGGAAGCGTGCTGACCATTTTGGGAAGGAAGAACTTGGATCTCAACGTCAAGGAGATGCCGATCGCGGGGGAGGGGGGGTGGTGCGGGGGGCGGCGGTTTGTGTGTGGAGGGACGGGTGCTTTTCGGTTCGCTCGGGGCTATGTTCTCACGAGCACTGTTTACATTTCCCAAACCAATAAGACCTTTGTGGCGGAGTACCACCTGTCTGTGTTACATTATTGACGTTCAGATTTGTTGAAGTTGCTAGAGCTGGAGCTCTGCTTTTGCTTAGTTTTGGTTCTTATGATAAAATTATAGGGCAGCCTCTCTGTGACCACTTCGATGATTGGTGTTATGTGTCTTCTGAGTACATGTAATGAACGGTATGGCAATTCACTGTCGCAGGTCAGCGAGTTCCTCTATTTGCTTTCACCTGTGTCAACTAATTTCGCACGAAACTCTTCTTCACGACGCTCATATCTCGATTTGGAAAGTTTTTTCTCAGATTGCACCGTGACTGTTCGGATATATGAGACAGAATCGTAATATTGTGGTTTGTTTTCACTTTAAAGCAAAAGCTAAACTGAGTTTTTCATTTTTCTTTCACAGTTAAAATATTTATGAAAAAATTACACTTGAATCTATGTGTCGACAGATATATACCATGAAAGTTTCACGGATTTCGAATTAAGAAAAGTCAAAGGTCGTCCACCCCAAAATTTAAGTTAAGCAAAGAAAAGTAGAAGTCTATCAAGACTTACCCAAACTACATACTCTAAAGCAAATTCCCAACCAAATAGTATGGACCGCATTTGAGATGGCCCATCTCAAAATTTACGTGTAGCGTAATAATTAAAGCACACTTTGGCAGTATACAAATTTATAAAAGTGGTTTTATATACCATCGATTAGAGAAAGGATAGTTATAATTCTCAAACCAAGAGTGGATAAGTCGCTTGTGTTAAATTTTATTTACACTAGCAGTGTATGCTCTACTTTTGCTTATTCACACACCATGGCCATATGCATAGCCATGTTTTGTTGCATACCGAAGAGGTCACCTGCCTCTGGCTCAAAGCCCTAACAAATGTCTCACCAATCCTGTGTGAGGGAGAGCTTTTTAGGCACACCGAGCTAGTATTGCGAAAAAGTATATTAGATCCACTCAATTACAATTCAAGAATTTATAGGATCGACATTTTTTTTTGTCAAACACAAATACCATTTCATCCATTCAAAAGCAATACCAAACGAGCAAAGTTGATAAAAGTCAATACATAATAAATCCCAAAGAGGTTGAGGTGACCTAGACATCCAATTGAAGGGGAGAGTCCCATTTCGGTGAGTCTTGGCGATTCAGTCTGCGGCTTGGTTAGCTTCCCATGGGCAATGGGCTAGAGAGACACCTTCTAATTGGGCTAGTAGTGCATTGCATTCCCCAAAGAGACATCTCAAACTCCATGGGCTCCAACTCAGCTCAGCAGTGAATCTAACGATAGATTTATTGTCCATATAACGCTCACCCAAGATCAGTTGTAAAGATTTATTCACACACATAATCCCCTAAAACAGAACAGGAGAGAAAAGAAAAGACAGTCAAAGCAAAAAAAAAAATCAAGGGTGAAGTAGGCTCTCAGCTTCAAAAATTGAAGCTGAGAGCCTACAAGAGAGCTTCAAAAGATGGAAGAGTTTTTGGGGGATGAAGGGGTTTGCCTTGGGAGATTTCATCAGCCTAGTTGTCAAGCCAATCTGTTTAATCTAAACTTACAAAACGTTTAACAGGGTATTATTCATCTTTCATTCTTGGGGGTATGTAACATTTGTGTACTGTTTTTTATGACATCTGTAATTTAAACTTAAACTCTCATTATTTGTGTTTAAGTGGGAAAAATTTCTTAATCAAACCTCGAAACGCAATTATTAGATATAAGATAGGGACGTGATCTGCAACAATCACGTGGTATTAGCTTCAACGTGACCCTGAGGTTTTCCAATATGTAACATTTGTGTACAGGCCGATCTTGTTTTTGGTGACGTGTAATTTAAACTTAAACTCCCATTATTTGTATTCAAGTGGGGAAAGTTTCTTAATCAAACCTCGAAACGCAATTAGTAGATATAAGATAGGGACATGATCTGCAACAATCACGTAGGCATTAGCTTCTACGTGACGCTGAGGCTTTCCAATTAATTGGTAGTATGTTAGGTGAACAAAAATTAGAACTCATCGGCCACCACAATGATTGGCTCTGTGATAATTGTATCACCTATCCTAACTATGGTCACGAGCTCAATTTATATCGTAAGTGAATCTCTAAATAGCTCATTTTAAACTGTGTAGCTACAACATATCCTGTGCCTGACTCACCAACCTTAGATCCTCGGATTGCGAGTGGTACAGTGTAGACGCAGCTCAAGTGGAACATTCCGTAGCGGATGTAGAATCCTTATGGTGACAGAGGGGGGTCATTAGTGCCGATGTGCCTTTTACTTATCAAAAAGAAAAATATAACAATGCCAACAAAAATTAAATTTTGACATTAACAAAGTCATTACTAGAAAAATGTTTGGTTCGGCCATCCAGATTAGTTGTCAGGACAGTCTATGAGATGAAACTGATGGGTTATGATATTTAATGATTCTATCTCTCGTTTGGTAATCCATATAGACTATAACACCGATACAAACATAAGGACTTTCCTTTTTTCTTTTTTCAATTGCTAGACTTTTCTTTCTTCCTGTGATTGTAATTTCTTTTATTTTTCTATTTCTCAAAACTACGCCAACATAATTCCGAGTTATTTTAATGACATCTAACATCAATGATATTGTTAATTAAATATGGTTGATTATTAAGTAAGGATCATTTAATTAAAATTGCAAATTTTTATAGAGACGAAGCGAGAGAATATTATATTTGCTTGTGTATATATTATATGACATTATGAGAAACAATTGATAGTGGGTGTGCCAAAATGGATGTTGACGGAAGTCAATGTGCGACAAGGCGATTCGATCTTAAATAATTAGAGAGCGACCTATATTTCACGATTCGGCACTTGAGCACAAAGTGCACAAATGAGACAGATGGAGTGCGAATTTTGATGGAAAGTAAGTGCATTCGATTTGAAGTCATATTGAATTGAAACGTTTGGAATTGGAAGTACATCGAGATGAAAATATAAGGAATTGAAATGTTCCATGAAAACGAAAATATAAGGAAAGGGAAAAAAATGAAACCACTACAATATGTTATATCTTCTCGCATTAAAAATGTGCGTACTTGTTATCTTCATCCTTACTTTCGATCCTTGGATACAGTCACACTTGGGGCGCCATGGCTGCGCTGAGAACTACATTCCCAAGGGGCTTTGGGTTTCAAAATATTTTGGGTGAATGTAAATTCCGTTTGGCAAATTTTTTGGAGAGCTTTGGAAAATGTAATTGCATTTCCAAAGGCCTCTAACTTAAGGTAGGTCCGGAGATACTTTGAGTTTTGTATTATTAGGAAAATCCCTTTATGATGTTTTGAAGATAACAAAATAGTCAAAGGCTACTAATATGTTTAGTTGTTGAGTAACTAGACTAAAGATGCAATAGCCGTTATACAGATGATAGGAACAACTAAAGGATATGAGTTATCTATTAATGATGAACAAGGCATTGCGCATAGAAGTGTCTACAAACTGGAGGTACCGAAGTAGAAGGTCAACAAGCCTAAAACAAGTAGTTCGGTAAAACTTGAAAGTACCATGGATAGGTGAACAGCGAGGTAGATTGACAACTACCAATATACTTGGACATCACCAGACAACTAGAATTGAATATTATCTAAAGCCAGTTATAATGTGGATATCAGTAGCATACTTCATGGATATCATCAAGATTATTGCATAGATATCATCAGAGCAACGGTGCGGATTTCACTAAAGCTTATACGCAGATCTCATCAAAGTAATTGATCTTTTCAAATTCTACGCTAAAACTGAATATCATCATATTGCAAAATCTACGCATGGAAATATATTCAAACGCAATATACATTCATACGCAAAATTTAACCATCACAACTAGTGATTTGGCCTGGATTTCCAACTTAGAAAGCATTTATTTTCGATCCTAAAGATTGTTTTGCAACAAAACCATTTACGCAAGACAGCTTAGATTGATTGGCAATCACTTCATAGACAATTTACTTTCCTTAATCGTAGAACTCTACTTATGAAAATTGGAGATTTGCTTGTATGGGCGACCAAATCAATGGGGATTCAGATCTTATCTCTCATCGCTACTCAATCTTCTTTATGTAATCTCGTCCAACGGGTTGATTGGAGAGTGATCATTAAAGACTGCCCAACAGGTAGATTGAAAGTGGCGAAATATAAAATGAGATCGAGGTGCCGAAGAGAATAGAAAGATCCAGAGTAAAAAATTTCAAAGAGTAAGAGAACTTCGATCTTACATACTTGTCTTCCATGAGCATTAAATTGTGATTCTTTTGAAAAGTGTTAACAGTATTATAGTTTGTACTTAGGTGTGAGATAGTGAGTCATATCAGCTTGGGTATTAGCAACACTTACTTCGAGGAGAAGTGCTTGCATATAAGCGGCAAATGCTACTATAACTTTAAGAAGATTTTTAGTAGAATCCAACCAATAAGCTGTTAGCGTGAAAGAGTAGACGTAGACTTACAATAAGTCGAGCCACTATAAATTCTGTATGAAATTTCTTCTATCTTTAAACTCTTGTTGATTATTTTTTTTTATAGACTTTTGCACATTAGTGAATCACATCGCACCTCTGTTAATATTCAAACTCTGGCTTTCATTCTTTGTGCATATCATCATATGACTTTTAATATTCAGACTCTGACTTCACTCGATTTGATAATATTCAATTCGATCATCTTACTTCCACATTAAAATTTCAAGTTGTTTTAAAATCACCTATCCCCCTTCTAGGCACGTGATATTGTTAGCTACAACACACGCAATGTCACCGGCGAGGGTTTAGACCGCCAGCGAGACCAAATCTGGCTACTGGTAGCCTTGCTTGAGGACGGTCGATCTCAAGCGACCATTGCTTAATGTATGATCGGTAACTATAATTTCACTAACTTTGTGAGTAAAACACATGTCTGCTTTTGGAAAGCATCTTTTATTATCTCAGAGATTATTTATGCAGCTACTATATATAACAATCGTCCATGTTAACATTGATTTTATGGATGTACACTACACTTTGCTTTAAAATAATGCTAGTTTTATAAAAGCATACATGCATAAAATGCAAGAATAATATATAGCACATATAGCATTATTTCTCATGAATGTGTCATGTTGAAGTACCCCACAAGAATTCAGCACCATCATTCTGTAACAAAACAACTTAAACTATCATCTACTATTCGACAAAATAAATAAAAAAAAACTATCATCTACAGTCTGACCAAAAGAAAAACTATCATCTACGGCTATTGTACAACAAACATCTTTCTCTTTTGGTTTGCTAAGCTTCACTGAACCATATATAAACGTTATTAGCCTCTCTCTCTCTCTCTCTCTCTCTCTCTCTCTCTCTCTCTCTCTCTCTCTCTCTCTCTCTCTCTCTCTCTCTCTCACTCACTCTAATGGCCCCCTGCAACACAAGCTTCACCATCTTGGCCTTCTTCTTTTCCCTCACCTTTCCCACTGCGATTAAATCGGAGACCTTGTTCGCTCGAGAACTATCTGCTCGAGATCAGTACGGGCTCAAACCCGAGAAGATGACCCATCTTCGCTTCTATCTCCACGACACAGTCACCGGGCAACACCCTACTGCCGTGTCCGTTGCCCAAGCAGCGACAACAAATACGTCAGCTACGTTTTTTGGCGCTGTCGCCGTCACTGATGACCCGTTGACCGTGAGCCCAGACCCGAACTCCACGCTTGTCGGGAGAGCTCAGGCAATATATGCGTCATCATCACAAAGCGAGATCAGCCTCGCCATGACTATGAACTTGGTTTTCACGGAAGGCACGTTCAACGGGAGCACGTTGAGCGTGTTGGGGCAGAAGCCGATTCTGAAAAATCCGAGGGAGATGACAATCGTTGGCGGGACCGGCATTTTCTGGTTCGCTCGCGGATATATTCAGCTGAGAACTCTCACTTTCGACACGATGACCAGGAATGCGATTGTGAAGTACGATGCTTACGCATTACATTACTGATGACGAACGTACGAGAACGAGCACTGCGATAATAAAGGAAGTTTTATTTCTGTCCATGGAAGTGAATAATTCAGTTTCAGTGGAGATGTTGTGTATGTCCTGTTCAAAACTAGAACGTGCACGATCAGTAGTAGGTCGTGTTAAGTTTCATTCCGCTGATGCGTCGACATGTTGACGTTCGCTTATGAACGGCTTTTTACATTGTGTTTGACCGGAAAAGCGCAGATCTTAAAAAACGGTCGTGCGGCAAATGCTAAAATAACAAAATCTGGAAATCAATGATGTTTACGTGATGCACGAGGCCCAGTGGTACAATAATTGGGTAGAGTGGAGTGGGGTGGAGTGGGGTGTGGTGGGTTGGGGACGATTAGTTTTCGGTGTGAGTTCGATTCCCATGCTCTGTAAAGAAACAAAACAAAAGTTTGAGAAAAAAATGAGAGTTAGAGTAGGAAAAAAATAAGAGGCAATCAATACTTTGACAAATGAAAATAATAAATTTTTTTAGGAAAAAAATTGAATTCTTGAAAAAAAGAACGAAATGAGTCTTTTAAAATTGATCTTGAAATTTGAAAAATGAATTTGAGGTTTCGACTAAAAAAATTGAGAATCGAGTTCTTCCAAGGTGGACGTGGGGAGAGTAGTATATCGAGGCCGAACTACATTATAAATCGCTCTAGCAAACTCTCATTACATCTCTATATTTGTGCATTGCCCAAATTTCTCGCTAGATTTATTTTTATTATGTTTCTTGATTGCTTGAATTTAGATTGCGAATGGTTGCAATCGAACTTTTGGGCCAACATCAACAATCTGAATCAAGCTGACTAATATCTAACAAATTGTAGACACCTATTTTTAATTTGCCCAAAATTAATTACACAAAAATTTAGGAATTAATGTCCTTAATTCCTAAAACAAAAAAATATTTCAATATAAAACGTATTGCATATAGAATTAGGCGCATTTGCATTAATAGGACTTATTAGAGCATATTTTGTTAATTAATCCTAAAAAATATATATATAATAAAAAAAAAAAAGAAAAAAAATCGGATCGGGCCGGACCAGGCCGGCCCAGCCCGCCCCTTTTCCTCCTCGCTTTTTTCCCTCGCGCGCGGCTGGGCCCAGCCCGGCCCAGCTTCTTCTCCTCCTTCTTTTTTTTCCTCCGCGCGGGCCCACGGCCCACCATTTTTCTTCTCCTCTCCCCGCGCGCGGCTGGGCCTGGCCCGGCCCAGCTTCTTCTCCTCCTTCCTTCTCCCCCGGTCGCTCTCCTCGCCCCTGTTCTCCCCTGTGCGCGACGGAAGCGTGACGCACGGCGGCGCCGCTTCTCGCCGTCGCTATCCGGCCAGAGGAGGGCCGAGACAAACACGCACAGGGACTGGCCATTAAGGCCAGTCCCGTCTCCCCGCTTTCCCGGAGCCCCCTTTATCCTCTCCTCTCTCTCGCTCCCCTGTTCTCCCCTCTGCATCCCAGAACTGACACCCCTCTGCACCGGCCTATGGCCGCGGAATTCGCGGAGCCTAGGCCGGTGCAGGCCATCGTCACCAGACGTAAGGGGGAGGGGAGGCCATCGTCGTCGCCGGATATACATAGCCCGAGAGAGAGGGAGAGGGAAGCCGGCCGATTTGGAGAGGAGGCCCGGCCGGCAAAAATTTTGGAGGAGCTCCGGTGAGTGAGAATAGAGAGAGAAAGAGAGAGAATAGAGAGTGAACCGAGAGAGAAAGATAGCCTCCGGCGGCCACCGTACCTCAGCCATCCATTCCCGCCGCCGAGCCGACCACGGCGACACAAAGAGAGAGAGCAGAGAGAGAAACAGAGGAGAGAGAAAAGAGAGAGAGTAGAGAGAGAGAGAGTTGCCGAGGCCACGCCGGACCAAAAGAAGAGCCAGCAGCGTCGCCGTCGTCCCCCTGACCAGCCGGAATCCTCTCCGGACGCACCGTCGACGGGTGAGCTGCCCCGGGGTCCCGAGAGCCTCCTCTGTCATCCCCTGTTTTTGCACGCGGTCCGGCCGGGACTCGCGTTGGCCGACTCGTGCGATTTCCGGCCCATGCCGTCGCCGGTCCCGGTCCCCACTTGCAGTCGAACCTCAGCCGCAGCCGTCGGACCCAACCGCGCCGCCGGAGGAGATCGAAATCGGCCGATTTTCCACGCGCCCGCCAGGTGTTCGATGAATTGCCCCAGGTAAACCGATTCTGATTCGGTCGCCGGTCGGCGAACCGGCAGCCGGACGGCGAGCCAGGCGGTCGGCGACGTCGGTGGCGGCCCCAGGGGCCGATTCGGATGGTGGCGCTGGCCTGGGCCGGCCGGCGGACGGCCAATTTTGGCCTCGCCGGCGTCCCCCACCCCCCGGTTCTGTTTCTTCGGGTCGGGTCCGACCCGAATCGACAGATCCGACCCGGGTCAACGCCCGAGTCGGATCCGTTGACTCGGGCCGGTTCCGACCGACCCGGATCGACAGATCCGACCCGGGTCAACGCCCGGGTCGGATCCGTTGACCCGGGTCGGACCCGACCCGACCCGGTTAATATTATATTATTTTTTATTTTATTTTTGTTTTATTATATTTTTTATTTTTTTTAAATTAAAAAAAATTATTATTAAAAAAAAATTTAAAAAATTCTAAAAAAAAATTTTAAATTTTTTTTTGTAAAACAAGTTTTATTTTTATTTTCTTTCGGTATTTTTTTTTCCGAAAAAAAAAATCAATTTTTTTTTTAAAAAAAAATTAAAAAAAAAATCAATTTTTTTTTTATATATGTGGGTTATCTAAATGTTTTAATCCATCGTTATATTATTATGCATGTTATTGTCTTATTTAAATTAGACAAACCTAAGGTTGTGTTAGTACTTTGCATGTGTTTTTCACTACTGTTGTTACACATGTTTTTAATACAATTGCATGAGCTGTTGTATTTTGAATGTCATCTGACTTAGTTAAGGTTAGAACCTTAGGTTGTAAAAATTATTGTGTTCCTGACTGCTAATCGTTTCTGATTATGCACTCGCTTGATCACCTCACATGTTAGGAGAAAGGTCCTAAAATCAATCCAAATTGCCTGACAAATGTTTTCATGAAATGAACATGGTAGAAAGGTACCGAAAGGGCATTAGTTACTTAACTAATGTAATCAAGTCCCCGAACCCAGTTAATCTCTGGTCCGTAGGAATAGGGTGATTCTCCCATCACCCTATTTAGGTTTCTAATCGGCCTACCCCAAATCGATTAGTGGCGACTCCTAGGTATAAACCACTTACATGTTAAAAATTTTAAACCCTAAGTCGCGATATGGTATGGGCTTGGGAGAGCCCGAGTTAAGTCCTGAACCTAGACTTAGCACATACCAGGCGAGCCCTCCTTCCTTTTGCATGTCGTCCGATGAAAGAGGCTCGGGAGAAGTTCGGTCGCGACAGACTGGCGACTCCGCTGGGGACTTGTTTTTTTTAAAAAAAGTGGATTTAGGCCAAAATTTTTATCCTGTTCAAAATTTTTGTTTGGCAGCAAGGACTCCAGGTATGATCCTGACATTAAGGTGTTATTTGTTTTTGCAGGTTCAAATTGATTGTTTATAAATTGTTGTGCATGCTTTAATGATTTAGCACTACACTATTGTACACACAACCACGCTGCCGGACCTGGGCCGCAATAGGATTTTTTAGGATGGTGTTAAGAAAGATACGACCTCGAACGCGAGCCCGCGATGTAGAGGTTGCCTTTCTTTTCCCCGAAATTTATTTCTAAAAATTGTAAAGAAATATCTTTAGCCGCTATTCGCGTGACTATAAGATATTCCTTTCGATTTGGCCGAGGTTAAAAGGACTTGACACCAACGCGAGACTGCGACGGTCAGGCACCCTTTTAATTTCATTTTGCTGAGCCAGTCTAGATAGAAATCGAACCTCACTTCTCATGTGCATGTCGTTGTGATTGCCATGGTTTAAGGAAAGGTATATATTCTATCCCTTCTCATTTTTATACGGCCTACTTGTTTAATGGTTTTATCACTGATGGGTCACTCATTGATTGCAGTTTATATACGAGGGATACGCTTATTGCGGAAATTTGTCCGTGAAAATAAGCGACTCCAAGAGACCGTGATTTCCCCATCGTTTATAAAATGAGTACCCGGGAAGGGCGCCTTTTTGTTAAAAACCCCTGTCTTTCATATTTTCCTAGTAATTATGTTCAGGGGTTTTGGTTTTCTTCCTTAAAAACGTTTTTGAGTTATACTAATGTTAATATAACTCGGGCCGTTTTTTACACTTTAAATGAATTTTTTGGCCCCTTTAAGACACCACCGCGGCCTTTGGCCCAGTGGTATCCGGGGGTGAGGCCTCAGGGTCCGAGGCGACCGGGGTTCGAATCCCGGGGACGCCGCTTGTAATGTGATATTAATAAAAACCTTTTTTCTCATTTTTTCTTTGCAAATAAAGAAAATATGTAATAATAATATGACTAAGTCATACAGTGATTTTTTATTGGGCATTATACTCATTCATTTCAACGTTTTCTCAGGTAGTTAAAAATGGCCGAGGAAAACGTCCGTCTCAATAACATGGAGGACGAGATGAAGATGGTCCTCAATGCGATTCAAAATCTTGCAAAGCAGGTGGAGTCCATTCAGGGCAAACTTACACCCACGCCTGCAGCAGTTGAGGTAGTATTATCACCACCGTCTACTGGAAAAGACAAAGCCTCCGCCAGCGACAGTAAAATGCCCCCGCCAGAGGACGATCCGCTTCCCCTTGCCGTCTGGAAACCTGAACTTGAAGCTGCACCAATGACGAAGCATGACAAACGCCTTGCAAAGGTCGAGGAAATGCTGAAACAGCTACAAGGCCCGCAGCATGCTGTTCCACTTGACCTGTCAATATACAAACGGGTCAAAGTACCAGAAAAGTTCAAGATGCCAGAATTCGAAAAATATGATGGCACTTCATGTCCCAGACACCATTTGCACATGTACCATGTGCGAATGACCCAGTACGTTGATAATGAACCCCTCATGATTCAAACTTTTCAAGCAAGTTTGACGGGGCCAGCCTTGACATGGTACATGTCGAGGGATGTGGATGCTTTTAAGTCTTGGGATGATGTTGCTGATGCATTCCTCAAGCAATATCAATTTAACCTCGACATTACCTTTACTCGTGACGATATGGAACGCGCTGAGAAGAAGAAGAGTGAGTCCTTCAAAGAATATGCCACCAGATGGAGAAACTTGGCCGCCCAGGTTACCCCACAACTCACTGATCATGAACAAGTGAAGTTGTTCATAAAGTCCCTTCCGTACGAATATAGACACCGCCTGGTTGGTGCCACCGCTGAGTCCCTTAATCGTCTTGTTCCTGTGGGTGAACGAATTGAAATGGGATTGCGTAAGGGGTGGTTCACAGACCCCACTTCCACAAGCGAGAAACTCGGCATGAAGAAAGAGAAAGAACCCCTAACAGATGCGGACGTTGCATACACCCAAACCGTTCGTCCTTCCCTAATGATTCAGATGAGCAGTGGACAAAAACCGGCCTCAAGCCGCAAGCCGCCCCAAAGGCGAAATAACAAAAAGTAGTTCACGCCACTCCCTTTGCCTATGTCTTAGGTCCTGCCTATTCTCCGGGAAAAGGGACTGCTTTCCACTGAACCAAAGCGACCTAATCCTGAGAATTTTTCAAACCACAATCCGTCTGAAAAATGTGATTATCACATGGGCGAGGTAGGGCATTCAACTGATGGGTGTTATACTCTTAAACACCGAATTCAAAACCCGCTGGATACCGGGACTTTCTCATTCGAAACCGGTGAAGGGAATGAGCGCAAGCCTGCCTGAGTAGAACTCCTCTCATCCTTTTGCATGAATCCCTGGAAAAGGGGTTGTCCTTGTATTTTGTTTTTTGTCGTCATTTCTGTTGGAAGAAATGTCTTTTTAAACTCTCCCTCTTTTGAGGTTGTAAATCCATGTGTTGTAAATAAATAATGTTTTGAGGGCATGAGGGAGTATCCCAAACCGGCCCGTTGATGATATCCAGCCATGTAAAGGAAAGTGTTCTGAGGCCCGGGCTTCCTCATGTTTCCTCGTTTCTAAGCTTTTGAAAATAAAACAAATGTTTTATCATTTTTCAAAAGGTCAAAAAATGGTGGTGAAAAAGCATACTTGTTCATAACCCTGTTTGTTTTTCTAACTTGCTCACTTCATGTCTCAGAGCATACTCATTTTTTATTACAAATGGGACATTTGAAAATGACACAAACTGAAGTGCACATCAAACCCTGATGAGGTTAGCGGACCAACTCATCTAATAGGAGCAGTCCAAGCGAAGATCGTCCAATCTTCAAATGAAACATGGGGCAAATCTCACTATTACCAGTGGGTGACATCAGCCTCAGAAAGTCAAAGAGAATGCTGAGCATTCCCTGATTTCATGATGAGCAAAGCATCATCTCGTACAAAAATCTGGGGCAAATCAAGAAAAGATTACCCCTTTTGAAAAAGGTACGTCTCATTCCTCAACAAATTTTGGAAATGACATTCTATCCCCTTTCTTTTGCAGATAATGAACTGGGAAACATACTAGACTCTGACATGCTAGCAAGCCGGATAGAACACCAATGTTAGGACTTCTCGAATGAAACATGACGAGGAAGTGCTCAATTGGAAGAGTAGACTAGGGGGCATGCAATCCCCCAGTCCATAAAAAAGGGTGTATTTCGTTCCTAAAGTTTATCCACTTTAGCATAGAAATGACATATCTTTTCCTTTCATATAGGACAAAATTGAGTAAACAACACTCATGATGGAAGCAGCAAAGATTGGAGCAGCTGAATATGATTGATGAAAAGCGGCTGAAGGCTCTTTGTCATGGACAATGCTATCAACAGAGGATAGCTAGATCGTTCAATCGGAAGGTACGCCCCGGACGCTTTGAAGCAGGCGATCTTGTCCTAAGAAAAGTGCTACCACTACCTCCCGAGCTTGGAGGTAAGTTCGCTCCAAAATACAAGGGTCCCTATGTCGTGAAAAGGACACTTCCTGGAGGGGCTTTGATTCTGACTGAAATGGATGGACGCCAATTCTCCAACCCGGTCAGCTCGGATGCTGTGAAGAAGCACTATCCTTGAAATAACTCTTATGTCTCAATTGATAACAAGGGAATTGGCAGAAAAGTTATTGATAGGAACACTCCTGTCGGCGGATCAAACCTGGAAAGGACTTCGCATATGACAAAATGGCATTGAAGCCAATCTTGACAATCACAGAAGTCTCGATGGTAGCCACGCCCATGCCCGTCAAAGACCTTTAAAGTAGAGATTAGCTTTGCCGCGAAGCTCCCCATGCAAGCAATTGCGCATGCCCTGTGCCTGTCAGGAATCATATGACTCCCGAGAAACTCCTCAACGTACCGGAGCCGCATTGACACAACATGCCCTGACAATAGAACTCTCTGTTTGGAAGCATCCCTAATAATAGAGGATTTCATTCGAGCTTCGAGACCAAGAGCATGAAGGAGCAGATTGAGGCAGAGAAGGCTGAACAAAGTAAAGAGAATAAAAGACTCTGCTAGCTTTGAAGGCAAAATGGAAGAAGGGTAATTTGTATCGTTCTCAATTTACCCTCAATCGCCTCATTTCTAACATAAACTCATGTTTTTGTCAGAAGGGAATTATCAACATCCGAGAAAACTCAAGGAGTTACCGGTTTAATTTCAAATGAAGGGATTCACGAAGGGTAATGTTGTATCGTTTCCAATTCCTATCCCTCAAAGAACTGTTCATTAACACTGTTCTCCTCATTACCTTGCAGGTTTGCTCTACTATTGCAGCATAAGGTAAGTATCTCTTTCCCTAAAAAACTCTTCTCATAAGAGTAGAAAGAAACAAGAAGGAAGAAACAATCAAAGAAAATCGATACTATTTTCTTCTTCAAGTGCATTACGTGGAAAGTAATTTTGCATGGTAATTTTACCTGTTTAATTCACCAATTCCCTGAGAAAGCTTTGACAATTCGACGAATGGTGTCGAACTGCTCCGAGGTGTTGAACGAGGTGTGTCGGGATGATGAGAGGCAATCCTTGATTTATACACATTCTCAAGTACCAAACCCTTGCAAGATGAGCGAAAAGGTTTCATTTCTACAAAGTAAAGGGATTTCTCGCATAAGGTACGGTAGCCAAAATGACGAGAGGCAGTTCATTTCTCTGCCCCATACACTACCATTAATCCTTTGCTTAACCATTTGAGCCCATACACTCAGCGGTTTCTTTTAAATCAACCCTGTCAAGAACCACCCCACATTGGGGCAGCTTGAGGTCCGGCGATCCTCAACAGAGTCCTCCTAGACAAGCACACCATCGACGGCCGGACGGTCGAGACTAAGAGAGCTTTGTCAGGAGAAGAGCAGCAAACTAAAGCCTATCCAAAATGACAATATCTTATTGATAACAGCGATGTTTTCACTAAGATGGATGAGGAGTTTGTAATATCTAAAATTTTCTATCATCATCAGCTGCAACAGCTCGCACAAGGTGAAAGGATGAATAGAAGTTTTCTTGCTCTCACTTGCATTAATCTTTGAGTGTTTTTATTGCAGATGAACTCTCACGATAATTTAAGTGCCCTAGAATGATGAAGAGCAATTCTTTTTCTATCCCATACACTTATATCATTTGCTAGCCCAATTGAGCCGGCGATTTCATTTCGTACGAAACCCAGTTGGTGATCATCCCCTACACTGGGGCAAAGCAAAAGTCACCACAATTTGAGCATCAGGGTCCAAAGCATCGAATCAAGATGAGGGCTTCAAACTCGTTTAGGCTAGTCCTAACAACAAAAAATGCTGAAAATTGGGGGCATGAAAAAGCAGTGTGCCTGGTAAAAGCAAGGCCAATGCCCATGAATGGAGATTTCTGAGCGTGATGAAAGCGCTCTCAAATATCTCAAAGACATTAAGTGGTGTAGAATAGACGACCCCAAAGAGTTTAAACTTGAGTTCTTCTTCGATGTAAATTCCTACTTTAGGAACTTTGTCTTGGCAAAGATCTGCCACATGACAAACGAAGATGAACCTATTCTTGAGAAAGCAATTGGGACAGAGATAGAATGGTATCCAGGAAAATGCTTGACGCAGAAGCTCCTCAAGAAAAAGTTGTCAAAGATGCTAAAACACAGGATTACCCAGGGAGTTTGCCAGAAAAATCCTGACGGCGGAGAAGAAGACTGGTGACGATGCTAGATGATCACCAATTTTTCACCCTCACACACATTTTTGAGCCTAACGATCATTTCGTTTCTCAACCTGTAAACCAAGCCCACGTTACGTCCCTCATGAAGTCTCTTCTGACTAGGGCAATTGAATTAACGTGGAATTTCAAATGTTTATAAACATCGCTCGAAGAAGTGCGAGCAAGTTTACTTCTATCTCTTTTGCAGGGTTCTTGACTTGTAAACCTGGAGATAATTGTAAAATATTTTCTTTCATGGCCTTGACTTGGACAGTCACCTTTGTTAAACCATTGACCAAGCCTACATTACGACCCTGAAGAAGACCTCTCAGATTGGCAGTGTCGTACCGCTTGCGAGAAAACTCAGACCCTTGTTGATATGATAAAGGTCAGATTGAGTGTTTTCAATGTTCCCGCATTAATGGACGGGACAAACAGCCCTTTTCAATGAGAGCGAGTGGAAAGTCCTTTCTGACTGAAGGTCCCTCGTTCAGCGTCTTGAGAAGTCCACCTCATGAGCGAAAATTGTCTTGATTGACCCTCGGTGGATTTTTGGTGATGCAAACATGGCAAAATCATCATGCATGAATTTTCAAACACACATTCTAGAATAGACTAACTTGTCTATTCTTGATCAATGCATGCATGTTTGCGCTAATCTTTTTGACGGCTCAGAGTTCTAATCCCCAGTGATAGAACATAAAAATTCAGGCGCTGGAGAAGCCCTCATTATCATCCCAAAAGAGATGCCCCGAAAAAGGTCGGGTATTCAGCAGATGATGCATTCAACCTCCGGGTAAGAAATCCCAGAAAATTTGTCTGACAGGAGACACGCCCTTAAGAGGCAGGAACACGCCCAGGTAGGTATATTCTACCCATGTCCGGTTCCAAAAATCCATGTACCTATGATTGTTATGGTACTCTTTGAACATTGGATTGACCCCTCTGTTCACCAACTGAACATTGGATTGACCCCTCTGTTCATCCTGTACCTGCGATTGTTATGGTACCCTCCTGAGCATGGGAATGACCCCCTTTGTTCACATCAAATCCTGGGGCGATGACCCCCAGGTGCTCATCATTTGAGCCTTTTCAAGACCTGCTGGCGAGGACCCACCAGGCAAATCGTCAAATCCTTGGGCAAGAATCTCCAAGTACTTTGACAAACAGTACAATCAGTCAAGGCGACCGAAGAAAGGTTCGGGTCCTAGACGTACAAATCCAGTCAGTCAAGGCGACCGAAGAAAGGTTCGGGTCCTAGACGGACAAAGTACAATCAGTCAAGGCGACCGAAAAAAGGTTCGGGTCCTAGACATACAAAATCCAGTCAGTCAAGGCGACCGAAGAAAGGTTCGGGTCCTAGACAGACACAACCCAGTCACGGCAACCGAAAAGATTCGGGTCCGAGACAAATGAGATCCAGTCAAGGCGACCGAAGAAAGGTTCGGGTCCTAGGCAAGCGATTTCCCCCGTCAAGGCGACCGAAGAAAGGTTCGGGTCCGAGACAAATACAATCTCCGTCAAGGCGACCGAAGAAAGGTTCGGGTCCTAGACGGACAAAATCCAACCAGTCAAGGCGACCGAAGAAAGGTTCGGGTCCTCGACAAACAACAAATCCAGTCAGTCAAGGCGACCGAAGAAAGGTTCGGGTCCTAGACGTACAAAATCCAGTCAGTCAAGGCGACCGAAAAAAGGTTCGGGTCCTAGACGGACAAAATCCAATCAGTCAAGGCGACCGAAGAAAGGTTCGGGTCCTAGACGTACAAAATCCAGTCAGTCAAGGCGACCGAAGAAAGGTTCGGGTCCTAGACAACAACAATCCCCGTCAAGGCGACCGAAGAAAGGTTCGGGTCCTAGACAAACCATTTTTTTCGTCAAGGCGATCGAAGAAAGGTTCGGGTCCTAGACAAACCATTTTTTCGTCGAGGCGACCGAAGACAGGTTCGGGTCCTCGACACACAATATCAACTGTCCGGAATTACTCTACCTTTCAGCAAGGTAAGTAGCCTCAGGTGTGTTTTTATTTGCTTTAGCATGCATCATCTTATATCGCATCATAAAAATGGGACTCACTGTCTCACCAAAAAAATAACATTCATTGAGCATGCATGGGCCAAATTTAGGTGTCATTTTATCTTTGAATGTAACCTCTGCGAGCTCAATCTCTACGAGCTCACCTTCAAAGAGGGGCAGCTGTAGACACCTATTTTTAATTTGCCCAAAATTAATTACACAAAAATTTAGGAATTAATGTCCTTAATTCCTAAAACAAAAAAATATTTCAATATAAAACGTATTGCATATAGAATTAGGCGCATTTGCATTAATAGGACTTATTAGAGCATATTTTGTTAATTAATCCTAAAAAAATATATAATAAAAAAAAAAGAAAGAAAAAAAATCGGATCGGGCCGGACCAGGCCGGCCCAGCCCGCCCCTTTTCCTCCTCGCTTTTTTCCCTCGCGCGCGGCTGGGCCCAGCCCGGCCCAGCTTCTTCTCCTCCTTCTTTTTTCCTCCGCGCGGGCCCACGGCCCACCATTTTTCTTCTCCTCTCCCCGCGCGCGGCTGGGCCTGGCCCGGCCCAGCTTCTTCTCCTCCTTCCTTCTCCCCCGGTCGCTCTCCTCGCCCCTGTTCTCCCCTGTGCGCGACGGAAGCGTGACGCACGGCGGCGCCGCTTCTCGCCGTCGCTATCCGGCCAGAGGAGGGCCGAGACAAACACGCACAGGGACTGGCCATTAAGGCCAGTCCCGTCTCCCCGCTTTCCCGGAGCCCCCTTTATCCTCTCCTCTCTCTCGCTCCCCTGTTCTCCCCTCTGCATCCCAGAACTGACACCCCTCTGCACCGGCCTATGGCCGCGGAATTCGCGGAGCCTAGGCCGGTGCAGGCCATCGTCACCAGACGTAAGGGGGAGGGGAGGCCATCGTCGTCGCCGGATATACATAGCCCGAGAGAGAGGGAGAGGGAAGCCGGCCGATTTGGAGAGGAGGCCCGGCCGGCAAAAATTTTGGAGGAGCTCCGGTGAGTGAGAATAGAGAGAGAAAGAGAGAGAATAGAGAGTGAACCGAGAGAGAAAGATAGCCTCCGGCGGCCACCGTACCTCAGCCATCCATTCCCGCCGCCGAGCCGACCACGGCGACACAAAGAGAGAGAGCAGAGAGAGAAACAGAGCAGAGAGAAAAGAGAGAGAGAGAGAGTTGCCGAGGCCACGCCGGACCAAAAGAAGAGCCAGCAGCGTCGCCGTCGTCCCCCTGACCAGCCGGAATCCTCTCCGGACGCACCGTCGACGGGTGAGCTGCCCCGGGGTCCCGAGAGCCTCCTCTGTCATCCCCTGTTTTTGCACGCGGTCCGGCCGGGACTCGCGTTGGCCGACTCGTGCGATTTCCGGCCCATGCCGTCGCCGGTCCCGGTCCCCACTTGCAGTCGAACCTCAGCCGCAGCCGTCGGACCCAACCGCGCCGCCGGAGGAGATCGAAATCGGCCGATTTTCCACGCGCCCGCCAGGTGTTCGATGAATTGCCCCAGGTAAACCGATTCTGATTCGGTCGCCGGTCGGCGAACCAGCAGCCGGACGGCGAGCCAGGCGGTCGGCGACGTCGGTGGCGGCCCCAGGGGCCGATTCGGATGGTGGCGCTGGCCTGGGCCGGCCGGCGGACGGCCAATTTTGGCCTCGCCGGCGTCCCCCACCCCCCGATTCTGTTTCTTCGGGTCGGGTCCGACCCGAATCGACAGATCCGACCCGGGTCAACGCCCGGGTCGGATCCGTTGACTCGGGCCGGTTCCGACCGACCCGGATCGACAGATCCGACCCGGGTCAACGCCCGGGTCGGATCCGTTGACCCGGGTCGGACCCGACCCGACCCGGTTAATATTATATTATTTTTTATTTTATTTTTGTTTTATTTTATTTTTTATTTTTTTTAAATAAAAAAAATTATTATTAAAAAAAATATTAAAAAAATTCTAAAAAAAAATTTTAAATTTTTTTTTGTAAAACAAGTTTTATTTTTATTTTCTTTCGGTATTTTTTTTTTCAGAAAAAAAAAATCAAATTTTTTTTTATATATGTGGGTTATCTAAATGTTTTAATCCATCGTTATATTATTATGCATGTTATTGTCTTATTTAAATTAGACAAACCTAAGGTTGTGTTAGTACTTTGCATGTGTTTTTCACTACTGTTGTTACACATGTTTTTAATACAATTGCATGAGCTGTTGTATTTTGAATGTCATATGACTTAGTTAAGGTTAGAACCTTAGGTTGTAAAAATTATTGTGTTCCTGACTGCTAATCGTTTCTGATTATGCACTCGCTTGATCACCTCACATGTTAGGAGAAAGGTCCTAAATTCAATCCAAATTGCCTGACAAATGTTTTCATGAAATGAACAGGGTAGAAAGGTACCGAAAGGGCATTAGTTACTTAACTAATGTAATCAAGTCCCCGAACCCAGTTAATCTCTGGTCCGTAGGAATAGGGTGATTCTCCCATCACCCTATTTAGGTTTCTAATCGGCCTACCCCAAATCGATTAGTGGCGACTCCTAGGTATAAACCACTTACATGTTAAAAATTTTAAACCCTAAGTCGCGATATGGTATGGGCTTGGGAGAGCCCGAGTTAAGTCCTGAACCTAGACTTAGCACATACCAGGCGAGCCCTCCTTCCTTTTGCATGTCGTCCGATGAAAGAGGCTCGGGAGAAGTTCGGTCGCGACACAAATTAACCAAGCTAATAACTATTAGACCAATTTTAGTCATCGACGTATCCTTAATTGCAATCGAGAATGCCATGTTCTTAAAAACATGAGGAATTAGATTTTTTTTATCGGAAGGAAAATTTTCATTTTACATAAAAAAAAGAGGTACATAACATTAATGTAAAGATGCAAATTCCACAAAATAAGTAAATCTGAAAAACAAATCAATTTGGTATAGCCTATAAAGACTCGCTCATTCCACAAAAGCAAGTCTATCATAGCACCAAAGCATAACCGGCAACCGATCACCGAATCTCACATTATCATTATCAGTGATGAACACACGTCGAGATTTCCTTCTTCAGTAGCTACGGCTTTGCCAAAAGGCAGTGAACGCCTAGGTTCGGCATCCTCAGTACCATCACCATAAAGAGACAATAATATCACCAACAGGTTGAAAGAGTATAGAAAATGCCTCGTAAATTCCAAATCTATATCCAAATGAAATAGAAAAGCACCCAAATCTAGATCTAGCCCTAGATCGAGAGAGAAGACTTGCAAAAGAAATACCACTTGATCACAAAATCACTTTTAGATTAGTCAACAGTTGAAGGCAACAGCAGAGAAGTCATCTCAGAAACCCACGGAGCACTCGACTATATGGAGTAAGCACCGGAGCAGAAATGAGCAATTCCGGAAGAGCAAATTCTTCCGAAACGCTCATGCTTCGAACTTCTGAACTCACGGGACAAAAGTCTCTACTTCTGTGGAGGATGTCAACTACGTCGTCCGCGAAATCAACAAAGAAGTCTTGAAAATGAGGAGATAGAGAAATTTGGAGACAGAGAGGGAGAGGAAGGCGGGGGAAAGAGAGGGCTCCCTTGGGGATGTCGCTGCAGAAAGAGGGTTGGGCAGCCCTAGAAGCGAGTCAGGTCGAAAATGGCCGGCGCTAGTTACCCGTATATGAGGAATTAGATTACCTTCCCTAAATCTCCATATATCTCCAGATCTAATTTCCCATGCATTCCAATTTACAAACCCTCCTAAAACCTATAAAAGCGCCCCAAGCATCGAAAACTCAAACTATCCATAACATCGCACCTTGCTCTCTACACACGAGTTCTCTTGTCCGTTGGAGATAGCCCTTGAAAGAACGCATCTGATTCTCACCCAGATGGAGACCAATCTATTTGTTTTTATTTTTTATTTAAATTTGAATAAAACAATTATATATGCCCAGTTTCTAAGATTCTTTTTCTAGGCCAAAGTGATTGTTGCTGAAGCAAACGATTGAATAATAAAATATACAGAATAAGAAAATAAATCAAACCACAAATTTACATGGTTATATCGGTGTGATCAACATCTACGGAGAGAACAATAAAGAATTTCACTATACAAGCGATACAATGGAAATTACAATATACTCGAATCATTCAAACACTCTTAATTTTTGCCAGCCCCCAATTACGCACAATAATTTCACACAATATAGCTTCACAATTTCTCACGAAATAATATTTCAACCTCACACAGTACTCTTCCAAAGAAGTCACACTTCCTATATATATATATATATATATAGACACAAAAATTGAATCCAAAATAGAAAACTTATTCACACTAGGGCTCCGTTCGTTTCAGGAAAAATATTTTTTCGGAAAAAATTTTCCGCATTTTCCGGTGTTCGGGGGCAGAAAATGTTTTCCGTGGGAAAACATTTTCCTTCCCCACCCTCAAATCCTTCATTGTTTTGAGGAAAATGATTTTCTCTTTTCACAAAGAGGAAATCATTTTCCCCAAAAGTGAAGGCAAAATTGCCCATGGGAGGGAAAATATTTTTCGTGGGAGAGAAAGTTGATCGCCGGTCACCGCCATCGGCCGCCGGTCGCCGCCATCCATCGCCGGTCGCCTGCCGTCGCCACCGGTCGCCAGTCGCGCGCCGCCGGACGCCGCCGGATCGGCGATCGCCGAACACCAAAAAATATTTTCCGAAACTTTTTCAAATTTTAGCCGAACACCAGAAAATTGTGTTCTAGGAAAACATTTTTCAGGAAAATGACTTCCGGGAAAATATTTTCCAAAAGGAGAATATTTTCCGACAAACAAACGGAGCCTAGGTGTCCCCCCCCCCCCCCCCATTTAGGAAACCAACTTCAACTAGGAAAACAATTCAAATTATGAAAGTTTTCTTTTTAGACTTAAATTCGAGACATATTTTCAATAATCTCCAACTTGGCTCGACGTTTGAGTAAAGCCACAATTACTTCGTTGGAATCTGAACTTCACTGCTATTCTCCTAGAGTCCCGCATGGGCTCAACCGGCATAAATATCTTCCAATTCTAAGCCTCGCTTTAACTTCACCAAAACTGTGGACCACATTAAACACCAGCCCTACCTACAACTTTAACTACTACATAAGGATTTTCCGATACAATCTTCTCAACTACAAATAAAGCAAAACCATTGTTGAGTCCATTTTTGTCAAAAGATCGAATACGTGCATTGTTAAACTTAGCAATTACAACAACTGTTGGCTCTATAAGCTCAACCTCGCTATAAACACCATAAGTTATAAGCTCAACTACAAATAAAGCAAAATCATTATTGCATCCATATATGTCAAAGGATCTAATACATACTTTGTTAAACTTAGCAGTTACAATAGCCGTTGGCTCTATAAGCTCAACTTCGCTACATGCAACATATGTGTTGATTACTACGTTAGTACTCACTAACTCAGGAGTTTCTAGTTGCAACTCCTCCTCGAGCTGAACACCATCCAGATCTATATAAGCACTACCATAAACACCTCTAGCTAGAAGTATTTGAGACTTGTCAAATATAACTCCTCTACTTATAACAGTTAAATTTAATTTTGAACACCATAACCGATAGACCTGCTCACCTTATGGATAGCTTAAGAATATGCACTTTCTGCCCATGTGCAAACCTATAAAAGTTGTTGATTTTATCTTGCAATATCTAGAGAGTTTGGATCCTCGATTTATTTCCCAACGGACATAGCATGTGACTTTACTTCACTTGTAAATTTTCGCAAATGAAGGAACAACATCGGGACACAAATGCCGTTACTTGTAGATGCATCAATGCACGGTGCGCACACGAATCTTAGAAAGAACTCTTCTCGGCAATTTGGTCTTTATGTAGTGGGTTTTGGGACACTTGTATTTAGATAAACATACATACCTTGCTATTTAGCTAGTTCCATTGTTTCATCTTCCATCCCCAAACACACTGCCACATATAATTTCTTCCTTCCCTTTGCTCCATTATGGCCGCATAATTACAAACAAAGCTCATCATCATTCTCGTGGCATTATTCCTGTCCTCCTCCGCCACAAACGCCCAGGCTGGCTACGACGAACCGCTCAGCCTTGGGAGCGAGAAGCTAACCCGCCTCTGCCTCTCCCTGCACGAGGTATTCGACAGGAGCAACGCCACCATCGTGTACGCAGCCCACGGGAACGTGACCAACCTGGTATTCGGCACCGTCTTGGTGTTGAACGATGCCCTGGCCCTGGGACCCGAAGCGGGCTCGAAAGTCATCGGCCGGGCCCAAGCCCTCTCTGCCATCGCCTCGCAGACTGAGCTTGCTCTGACGATGGTCATGAACTTCGTGTTTGCCGATGGCAAGTTCAACGGGAGCGTACTGACCATATTGGGGAGGAACAACTTGGGTCTCAAGGTCAGGGAGATGCCAATTGTGGGGGGCACCGGAGTTTTCCAGTTCGCCCGGGGCTATGTTTGCACGAGCACGGTTTACATCAGCAAACCAATAAGACCGCGGTGGCGGAGTACAACCTGACTGTCTTACATTATTGACGTTTAGGTTCGTTCAAGTTGCAGAGAGCTCTGCTTTTGCTTTGTTTCGGTTCTTGTGTGGCAGCCTCCCGATGACCATTTGGAGGCTCGGTATCATGAGTGTCTTTTGAGTACATGTAATGAATAATATGGCAATTCATTCTCGCAGGTCCAGGACTTCCTTTGTTTGCTTTCACTTGTGTCAACTAATGCCGCAACTAAACTATTCTTAGTGACGTTCATCTGTCGACTTGAAAATATTAGGTACTTGAGTAGTGCCATGTCATTGTTCTCGTGTACCAATAAAATTGCGACACCCAAAAAAAAAGAAGAAAAGTCAGGATTTAAACCCAAATAAATCAAATAAGCGACTAAGTACTCCAGTTGCAAGCGGAGCCCTTCGTCCTCGCAGGCCACAATCCATTTCATGGGTTCTCTCACCTTCAAACATAGTTTTTCTCTTCTTTCTCGTTTCTGTATGGGCTGAAGAAGAAATTAATAGAAAAACTTCGGCTTTTAGAGGAAAAAAAAAACTGTCTTATTGAAATCTATGTTAAGTAAGGCAGACTGTCCGACCAAAAAAAAAAAGTAAGGGAGATTGGTTTTGGTTAAGAGAAATACTTGGGTGATAGTCTAAAATCTACTATGAGAATAACAATATGTTCTGGATCACAAAAATCAAATAAATAATAATTATAAATTATTAAGGGGTCCACTCTTTTAAGAATTTATAGCTCACAATAAGCCGTTATTGTTATAGTGGCTCAAGAACTGCTGTGCTAGCAAAATCCGTTTGTTAATATGGGGAACTCTATTTTGATAAATTATTGAAATCCGATTATTCCGTACAGTTTCCACTTTTGAATGTCCGTTTTATTGATTCAAACTCGTTTATCTCCTTGTTTATGGCTTGTGATTGTTTTGTAATTTTTGCAATTTGGAGCTAAAGAAACAAACTTTCTAAATTTAGTAACGGGCAAAAGTGAGAGAAAAGGGCGGAACCCACCATAAACCTTTGACTTTCCTTCGAATTATTTTTATTTCTGTCCGGGTGTCGCAATGTCAATGGTACTCAAGCACAATGACATGGCACTATTCAGGTACCTAATATTTTCTGCGGCTAGAAAAGTTTTTTCTCATATTTGCACGATGATTGTTTGGATATATGAGACGGAATTGTAAATTGCGGTTTTGTTTTCACTTTAAAGCAAAAGCAAAATGTAGCATTTTTTCTGTCCCGTCACAATTTAAAATATTATTTTAAATTTCAAAAAATTTATGAGAAAATGAAGAATGTATGTGTCAATATATTATTTACTATGAAAGTTTCAAGATTTTCAAGTTAAGAAAAGTTAAAGTTCGTCCAATACAAAATTTAGATTAAGCAAAAAGTTAAAGTCTATCGAGACAAGCTCAGCAGTATATTTTAAAGTAAAGTCCCCACCAAATCGTGTGGACCCATTGGAGATAGCGCACCTCAAAGTCAAAAGTAGTGTAGTAATTTTAGCATACTCGCAATGAAAACATTTATAAGAAGACAATCATTGTTTAGATACATGAGAAGGTATTGTAAACTACCGATTCGTTTTCACTTTAAACCAAAAGCAAAAGGCAGTATTTTATCATCCCACCGCAATTTAAAATATTATTTAAATTTTTAAAAATTATGAAAAATTACGCATCAATTTATGTGTCGATTTTATATGCTGTGAAAGTTTTAGGATTTTCGAGTTAAGAAAAGTCGAACTTCATCCATGCAAAATTTAGATTAAGTGTCGCACCACGCTCTCGCGTGCTAAAATGGAGGTATTTTTCTACACGGGTCTCTCCCAAACCATATCTCATGTGACAGCGGGGTTTATTTGATCTAAACTTGAACTTGAAGTCACCACTAGTCATTTATGATAGGTTGACTAGAAACCTAATCAAGGTACGGAAGAAATACCACAATCCTACAAACCAGAGATTCTGGATAAAGAACTTGGCTACGTTAATGATCCCGAATTAAGATCATTAACGCCCTTTTAGTACCTAAGAATGATATGGCATGTCTAACGTGTCACACGGATTCCTAAGGTCAATTCACTAATCTAATCATGAATAAACAATTAAGCACCCAAGAATTAAATGCACAATCAATGGCAAATCAATCATAGCAATCCTAATTTGGCCACTAAAAATGAAAATCAAGCAAAACACCCAAACCCTAATGAAGCCCTAGAGGCTTATTCATTTAATGATGCATTTTTGGGTTTAGGGTTTTTTAAGGGTTTTTCTAGAAATGCCACTTAGGCACTTCCGAAAATTCAAATATCACTTCCTAAGACTGGTCATAATGATTTTGGGCCATTCTGTGAATTTTTGAAATTTTTTATTTTTTTTCGAAAAATGTTTAATCCTAATTTCATTAACCGAGAAACTGAATTTTTTATTTTTCTGCAAAATTTTTGAATTTTCTGAAATTTGAAAAAAATTATGGATTTTCGAATTTTCTATTTTTTATGATTTTTCTGAATTTTCTGAATTTTTTATGAATTTTCTGAGAATTTTTGGAATTTTTATGAATTTCTCTAAAATTCCCGAAATTTCTAATTTTCTAAAAAATCTAATTTTTTATGATTTTTTTATGATTTTCTCTAATTTTTTTTATTTTTCGATTATTTTTTTTAGAATTTTCTGATTTTTTATTTGATTTTCTAATTTTTCCCGCCGAGAATCAGATCGAGTCGAACCGGGTCAGATCAGTCCGGCAAACCGAACCGGCCGATACCGATGCCAACGACTGCTCCGGCAAGCACAGCACAAAAAACGGCACCGTTTTGACCGTTTTCATTTTGGCATTTGACCGAGCAATTGGCAAGCATGTTTCTGGGTTTGAACTTCTTAAGGTCGCGAATTTACGCCCTTCTCTGGCAACCGACGAGTATTTTACCATTCTATTTGAATCTTTATTAAGCCCATGTTACCCCCTATCAAACGAACCTAATCGGAGCACCACCGGACCTTTGCCGATCGGCAAAAACTGAGCTCAAAAACCTTTACCCGCAACATGAGTTAAACCATCTACTCAAACTATCAACTTGTTATTCATGTCGCCCTAGCCGTCTAAATCGGTTCCAAACAGGTATCAAATCATCAAACAAGGTAATTAAATGCTAACTCGGATGGCCTATGGCCTCGGCGACTGTCCGGCAAGGATTTCCGAGCTCCGGTGAGAAGGTTTCAATACATGGCCAACTCGGTCTATGCCATTTTTCATCCACAAATGCAATCAAATAACCTAAAGCATGATTAAAAACATGTTTTTGACATCAAAATGCTCAAAATCGACAAAGAAATCGCTTGAACATTCACTTTTAACTAAAACTCCATTCTAGAAAGTTTGTAAAAACCGTGGCGATAAGCGATCTTTACCTCTTCAGAATATGGTCGAATCAGTGTTTTCAAGCTAATAGATCGCCATGAAGTTGATCCTTGACACTTTTACTTTAATCTGATACTCTTGGACTCACCTCAAGGCATCTGAACTCGCCGATCGAACTGGATTTTCAGACCTTGGCGATCAGCTCCGTCACAAGCTCACCAGATATGGAGGTCCACGATCGGAGCCAATTTGCCAACGTTTTCTCGCCGAAAAAGCACCGAACGCTCGGTCCTTGGGGCCTCGACACACCTCTCATGATCAATCTCTCTTGTTATCGCTCTCTAGTTCGCTCCCTCTCTCTCTCTTCGGAATTTTGTCGAACACCTTCTTCCCCTCTCCAGTCAGTTTTTCTTCTTTTTTGTTGATCGATTTCTCGCTCGAAATTGGTTGGAACCAACTTCCGATCAATTAAAGTGGTTAACCGGAGCCAACTCATCATTATCCAGCTAGAAATATCGATTAACACGTGCTAGAATGGCCGGATTAAATCGGAGAAGTTCCGAGTTTGCGCAGGAATTTTCTGGGTTTAGTATGCTTTGGGGCGAACCGAGCAAAGAAGAAAACTGTTCTGGTCGAGTAGGTTGACCCGCCTAACCCCGCAGTTCCGGTTTTATATAAATTTGCAAATTAAGTCTGATTTCGACCAAATCTTCGAAATTCGACCCCAAAATTGAATTGCCCATGACATTTTACATCAAAATATGTGATTTTGCCCAATTTTTGTCTCAATTTAACCCAAGATTTTTAATTCACAACATTCGAGTTATTGGGGTTTTATTCAATCCAATGCCTTAATGACCTGATTAGGCAAAATTGATGTCAAAATTGGATTACCCACACCTGATTAATCCTAGGATTGATAGTCTTAGGATTCGATCATTTCGAATTGGACACGATTCCCAATTTGGGTTCAAAATTCCTAATTTCCAATTGATTTTTGGGGATTTTTGATTTATCTGTTAAATTGTGCAATTGGACTGACCATTATGCAATTCACGGTCCCAGAATCAATTTTTGTGAAGACACTATGACTTAAAAATGACTAGAAAAAATTTCATTTAATTTTTGGTTCAATTCGGGTTTAATTTTGCTAAATTTTGGGAAAAACATATACCCAATTGAGATTTTTTTTCAAAATTGATAATGTATTTATGAAATTGGATTTAAAATAAGACTAATGACTATTTTTATGAAATTTTCTGATTCCATTTTCTATTTTTCTTGATTTTCTCGCCTATTTTGACTAAAATAAATTAAGGAAAAATGCTAAAAAATGCTAAAAAATTATTTTTTTGTTTTAGAAATAGGTTTCTAGGCTTTGCCAAGATTCCTAGACCTAATTTTTAAAATTTTGAAAATATGAAAAAAAAATGAGCTAAAAATTAGGTATCAACATTAAGCAAAGAGTAAAGTCTATCCCAATAGGCCCAAACAGTATATTCTAATGCAAAATCTCCGCCAAATCGTGAGGGCCGCATTTGAGATGGCCACCTCAATTGTCAAAAGTATTGCAGTAATTATAGCATACTCTTGCTGACTAAAAATTTATATATGTGGCTTTGTCCACCATCAAATAGAGAGTGGATAGTTATAATTCTCAAATCATGAATAGATATGATTGCCTGTGCCGAATTTCCTTTCTATTGGCGGTGAATACTCTATTTTTCCTCGTTCACACGCCACGACCATAAACATAACCGTATTTTGCTGCATGCCAAGAGGTTACCTGCCCTGTGAAAGTGTATTGGACCAAGTCAATCACACTAAGAATTTATGGGATTGTCATTGGATCTCGACAAAAGATACAAGTCCCCATACAGTTTTTGCATTTTGTGATTGGTTTGCCTACCGCATCATCCATAGACTTATGGCATATTTCATAACTCCAATAAGTGCTATAAATTAATGTCTTCAGAACTTAATAAAATTAAGCATGTTTGATGATCATAAACAGCTTTAACTTCATGATCCAATTAAGTCAAAAAAATCACTTCATTCATAATGTAAATCATTCTATAGAAAGCGTCTTCAAATAGGAAATAAAATCTTGCATATCACATTGCTAAAAGCCTAAAATCTACCAAAAATATACACTATTTAATATTTGGCCAAAAAAACATTATTCCACTATCATTATTCAGGTATTATTACACAACTTTATTTTTTTATTTTCAACACTTCAAATGGTCAGCACTTAAGTCTGAGGCCCGGTATGGGTTTAAGGAACCATATACAAAATTACTAATAGAATAAAAAGAACAACAAATTAATGATCATTGTACCTCATTAATTCTGAAAACCCACTTTTATGCATGAGAAATGTGAAGCGTACAAAGATCGAAAAAAATTGTCTAAAAAGTCCTAAACTTATGGCATTTTTGTCAATTCAGTCTTAAATCTTTCAATTTTGCCAATTGAGTCATAAACCTTTTGTATATTTTGCCAATTAAGTCCATACAACCAATTTTGGTCAAGAATTACTAATGTGAACATTGACTGTCCTACGCGGCACGATCGGTGCTGACATGGACAATTTTTAATAATATATTTAAAATTTTTTGAAATTTTTACTAATTGTTTCTTTTTTCTTTCTTTTTATATTTTTTTTACCGTTTTCTCTTCTTTTCTTTTTCTTCTCTTTTTTCCTTTTTCCCTCCGTCGGCCACTGCCAAGCCTCGCCCTCAAGCAAGGGTTGCCCTTGCTGGCCTCGTCGAGGGCAAGGGCGGCCCATGCTCGCCCAGGCGAGGGCAACCCTCGCCCTCGATTTGGCGAGGGTTGCCCAAGCGAGGGCCGACCAAGTTTGATGCCGACAACCTCCATCGGCCATCGACGAGGCTTGGCGGTGGCCGGCGGAGGAAAAAAGGAAACAAGAAAAAAGAAAAAAGGGAAAAAAAAAGAAAAAGAGAAGAAAAGGAAAAAGGAAAAAATATTAATAAAATTTTGAAAAAAAATATTAAAACATTATTAAAATTGTCTACGTCAGCAATTCCGGCAAAAATTTGCCGAATTTACTCAATTGGCAAAACATTAAAAGGTTTTTGGACAATTTTCCCTATAGAGATTGATTTACAAATTTGGTTTATTAAGTGATACGATGGATTTATAGTGATTCTCCAATACCATCCACTTGTTTAAAAGATCACTTTCAATTTGATCCATCATTTCCTAAGTTAATTTTAGTAATGTTGTTAGTGCTAAAATGGTGGAAGATTATTCGAAGAAGTTAGTTACTATTAAAAAAACAAAATGACCAAGCTGTCATATTGAAATTCAACGTACTTGCGAGTCCGCATTTTTTGGTGCATAGAGAGAGAGACTTCTTGGTGATGGTGGCGCCATGAGAGGCGGCCATCGGAGTTGGCAATTGTAGTTGTAGTGGCGACCCCCAGCGATGGTCGCAATGGGCGGCAGAATGGGCATCAACGTGGGCCAGTGGGCTACTCTATTTGGGTAAAGGAAGAGAAAAGACAAAAGGAAGAGATAGATGGGGGTTTCAGGGTGTATCTTTGGACTTCCTCAATTACCATATGGTACAAATCTAATGGAGAGTCTATCCATAACTACTGGTACTACAAAAATTCTTAAACTATTGAGTCTACGGCCGTTGGATCACTAACGCTATTCTATTCTAGTTTGTTAACCTACACTGAGCGTGCGAAATATTAGAAGTCAAGTCAAAGAAAGCTTTTCTATAGTTAAGAAATAGAGAGAGAGAGATCCACCAATTAGGGATTGGTAGAGGAAGGCTATAGAAAGTTCGTAGAGAGAGAGAATCGCATTTTTTTGCATTAAGAGAACGAAAGCACTTGCCTAGACTTGATCCATTATGATTGGGCTCATCAAGTGGACCTCACGTTGAGCTGCATATGAATTCGATAGTTGCTCCATATGTGAGTTCCATGAAATTTAATGGCTCAAGCTCTCCTGTCCTTAGATATTGATCTAAGGCAAGAATTTCCCCTTGAAAAGATACATTTGCAGGGAAATAACAATGAGGAGAGAGAATCAAAAGGGAAAGATATAACAAATGGAGAGCATATATCTAGGAACACGATTAAAATAATGTCATAATCTGCACCACAATCATATAAACTTGACATAATGTATGTAGAATGACTAAAGCTATAAAAGACGTCGATTTTATATTGTAAAACTAGAGAGAATCTCTTTTATTTTCTCCCACGGACACGGAGCATGTGACTTTCTTTCTTTTGTTATTCTTCTCGAAAAGGGGAGCTAGATCCGGCAAAAGAGCCGCTACTTATAATTGCCTCGTGCGCACATGCATTTTCACGTCTCAAATTTCGTAGAAGAACAATCAATCAATGATAATCCTAAGCTCTTATACCAATTTGCAACCCGAACACAGAACCGTGAACAATCTCGGGGGAAGATCGACGAGACGAGTCTGCTATAATCGTAAAAAATGATATTACAATCACTTATTCACACTCACTTTTTCAAGTTTCTCAATCCTAAGTTAAACGTGAAACCACCAATAAAGAAAAAAGTTTTCTCATACTCTCAACTCTCATGAATGATCATGATGACTCTCGACACTCTCTATGCCTCTCGCTAGTTTTACACAAATTAGGTACGCTCACCGTGCACACCAAACCAAACTCGACCAAAGTCTTTTGGGGTGTTCAGTCGCACGATTGAAGGTTTAGTTAAAGATATTCGTGTTGTTTCTTTTTTCAAAAAGAAAATCTCGTGTTCACAACCTATTCCTATATTATATCTTCTCGCACTATAAACGAGCGTACTTGTTTTCTACATATCGACTCTTCAGCCTCGGACAGAATCACAGAGTCCCACTTGGGGCACCATAAAATGCATGAAATGAAACCGCTACATTTCGAACTCGCGCAACCAAAACTAGTTTTGTTATTTCTCTTCCTTGGTCACTACGTCTAGCCTATCGCTCCCTTCCCAATCCCCACGCCATGGCCTTAACACTAACCAAGCTCCTTCTCTTCTCATTCCTTGTTTCTTCTGTCGTACTCACCACAAAATCCGAACTCCTAACCTCTAAGCGCGAGAAGCTCACTTGCTTCCACCTCTACTTGCAGGTAAAAACCACCGGGAGCAACGCCACTGTCGCAATCGTAGCCCAGGCATCAACAACCAACCAGTCCGCCACATCATTTGGTCAAGTAGACGTTTTTGACAATGCGTTGACCGCGGGCCACGAGATGAGCTCGAAGAACGTGGGTAGGGTACAGGGCGTGGAGGCATTCGCATCCCAAAGCGAGGTGGCCTTGTCGACATTCCAGAACTTCGTGTTCACGGAGGGGAAGTACAACGGGAGCAGTTTGACTGTTGTGGGGAGGAACGTGCTGTCGTTGAAGGTGAGGGAAATGCCTATCGTCGGCGGAACTGGTGTGTTTCGGATGGCCCGAGGTTATGCTCAGACCAGCACTTACTTGTCGGACCTGAAGAATGGATTCCTCGTTGTTGTATATGATTTCTTTGTGTACCACTATTTGACGGTTTAAAAACCTTGTGTTTTCGTTTTCTGGTTTTTCTGAGAAAGCTAGTAAAATAGGGCTCTCTTGTTACTGAAAGTTTTGCTGTTAACAAGCGAGCTTTCCATTGATTCTCCAGCATAGGATGAGGTTATGCAATACCGTTACTTAATAAAAGTGCAAGAAATGACAGAGTACCATAATTGGAGCCCACCTGAATGCAAATCGTAAGTGACGAGACATTGCGCAAAGATAGCACAACAAAACGGGACACACTAGAGCAAATAGCAAATGAAGACCACACGCATAACATTTGTGATCCACCGGGATGAGATCCTTCGTACCATCAGTTTTTTCGTTCCATTTCTCATTTATCCAATCCATCGTAAAGTGATGTTTATAACTGAAGATTTAAAAATTGAGATTTGTTGGGAAACCAACGGAGGTAACGAGAAGCTAATCTTCGCTCATGATATACATTTGCTAAACTATGCACCTGCAGCGTCCCAAGAAATTCATCATATCATGTACGGTCGCGTGCAAATGGGCGTACCGACGTGTGTGATGATTTGATTAGTAAAGATTGAAACAGTACATTTATCATCATAATGTTCAGCAGCATGCGTGACTAACTTTATACATAGCTTATATACAGTGGGAAACAATATCATCTTGACCATAACATTTCACACAGACATATATATATGGCCAAATATGGCCAGTAAGGGAAATTAACAATGTTGGCCGTGGTCAATCAAGCACAACCAACTTATTTGGAAATGGGACAGTATCAAAAAGTCCTAAACCTATTGTATTTGTGCTAATTCAGTCTTAAATCTTTCAATTGTGAAAATTAAGTCCCAAACCTTTTGACGATTTGTCAATATGGTCCATCCGGCCAATTTTTTAACTGGAAATCGCTAACATAGATGTCAACCGTCCTATGTGACGATAGTTGGCAATACTCGCAATGGGCAGCAGAATAGGCGTCAACAATTGAATCAGTAGGCTACTCTATTTGGGTAGAGGAAGAGAAAAGACAAAAGGAAGAGAGAGATGGGTTTTCGGGGTGTGTTTTTGGACTTCGTCAATTACCATATGATACAAATCCAGGGAGAGTCTACCCAAAACTTCTGGTACTTCTAATGGTAAAAGAATATCACATCCTTTTATTTCAAAACAATTGTTTGAACCATAAGTCTACGGTCGTTGGATCACTAACGTTATTCTATTCTTTTTTGCTAACCATCACTGAACGTGCGAAATATTAGATGTCAAGTCAAAGAATGCTTTTCTATAGTTAAGAAATAGAGACACAGATCAACCACTTAGGGATTGGTAGAGGATGGCTATAGAGAGTCGGTAGAGAGAGAGAAAAGCAATTACTTACCATAAGAGAACAAAAGCACTTGCCTAGACTCAATCCATTATGATCGGGGTATTATCATACGAATTGATAATCTGATCACACATTCAAATTATTATTATTCATATTAATTAATTGCCTTGACGTTTTATTGTCCGTATTAAGCTACTTGATAACTATGGCGATCACATAATATTAAGATAACTATGTTGATAGAAAAAGTAATCTGTAAGGGTTGCGAATAGGGATATAAATAGGTCTAAACCAAACTCTATCATTATCCGATATAGAAAACACACCATCAACATTGAGAGGGTAATTGGCTAGAAGTACCCATTCACCGATTATTCAAGTTTCTGAATATCTTTTTTCGACTTCATCAACAGCTAAAAGTTAGTACAGAATTTTTCACGTTTCCACAATTAATTCCAATTATGCATGGTTTTTGTTCATCCATCAATAATCAAAATCTCAAGTCTTTCGCTATTACTTCTAACAATTGGTATCAGAGCTTGTTTATATATTTGCCTTAATGATTTTTTGTTGGGTTTTGAATGAATTAAAAATTAGGGTTTTTTTCTAGTCGAAAGAAAAATTGATGCCAATTGGCCAAATTCAGGCGATTCACCACCCGGCTTTAAACCATTACAATCACACCGCCATGGGCAAGAAAAGCCTGAAGTCAATTCGGCATATCGGTGATTGCTAGAGGCTAATAGCACGGCGAAGGTTGTGGTGGTTAGGGCTTGTGCTTGGCGGAATTTTGCTTGATTCCGGCCAATTCCTTGGCCATTTTCACCGATATTTGGACCTAAGTGGTCACACCGGCATGGTCTACAAAACCCATGACTTATTTTGGTCTAAGGTGGGCTATTAAAGGAGACACAGGCGGTGAAAGGCATAGTGGAAACGGGAATCGCAAAGTCCGTGTGATTCTACAGAGGTGCGTGTGTGCACGGCACACACTTGCATGACCGTCGGACCCCTTTCTACGATTTTACTATTTTTCCCTTGGCTTCTTGATTTTCCTATTTTTCCCTTGCCTCCTTGATTTTCCTATTTTGCCCTTGCCTCATTGATTTTCCTATTAAGCTCATCCATGCAATTCGGTGAATGTTTTGTGCATGAAATTAAATGTCTAGTGATCCATATATAATTTTTCTTAATTAGAGATTAGCCACAACATCTCTAATTATCTTAAATTAGATATTAAGGGCTTTTGGATTACATATAGGAAAGGGACATTGATTGAAATTAATCGTATCAATATAATAATTTTTTTCCCACATGAATTTTTGTTATATTAATATGATTAATCAGGATGAAATAGCATATTATTTTTCTTAATTTACCCACAGGGATTAAGAAAAGAGAATATAATATGATAGTTTATTCAAAAAGTAATTATGAATCCATTTTAATTAGAAACTTAGCCCACATGCAGTTTTTGATGTTATTTGATTTTTATATTGTGACATATTTTACATTGCTAAAAACATGATATATGTAAAATTGCCTTAAATTTTCTGACATAAACATGTAGAAAAGAAGGAAATCATTAGTCTTAAGTCAAGAGTGGGCCCCACATTTAACGTTAATAAGTGCTTCTTTAGAGAAGCATGGACAGTTTTATCTCTAGCGAAATTGAAATAAAAGAAGAAAAGGTAATAAATAATCTTAAATCAAGAATAGGGCCTGCAAGGGATAATGTAGTTAATTTAATGTGATCAGGCGTGTCAAGAGCCAATAAGTTGATAGAAATAACGCGAGCCATTAAGGCTAATCATTATACCTCATTTATTATGGAAACCCACTTTTATACATGAGAAATTTGAAGTGTACA